>JAZKJV010004249.1:0-28502 GCA_037367405.1 Ottelia alismoides | reverse complement strand
TCGACAATTTGACTGTTATCACAGACGAAGCGGGGTACTGGAGATACAAGGACGGATGTCTTTAATGTTGGATCATCATTAACAGAAGTTGGACCCAGTTCTTTGTATGTAACAACAAGTTTATACGTACCTTGAAGTCCAACTGAGCGTGGCTCTACTTCTACATACATTGTACCGGATACCTTTTCTTCTATCACTTCCGATTCATTCCCATCTACATACATAGATGTTTTATTCAGGTATTCACAATAGCCGGAAACTACGCCGGAGTACATATCTTCATCTGAAGAAGCATCCTCGATTCGTACTGTAACAGAATACTCCTTACCTGATGCAAAATCAATTTTGTAAAAATCAAGGTCTTGGTAATCATCCAAGTTTGCATCTTCTACTACAATGCTATCAATCGCGTTCGCTTTCAATGCTAATGGACTTGCACTTTGTTTTGTGTTATTCGGTTCATTCTTATCATCTTTTAACTCTGCTGGTAAAATTTCAATCGCAACCGGATTAACAAACTCACGCCAATCTAAGAACTGATTTTCTGTACCTGAAAATTGTGATTTAGCCATTGCCGCAACGAGATATTTTCCCGGTTTGATAGCAGCTGTTGGTGTATATACTACTGAAACACCGCCCTCAAGTTTAGCATTCTGCGCCAAATCTGTGATGCCTGTTTTTTTTCCCATTTCTACAACCTTTGTACCGTTTGTTGCCAGCAAATCAACATAAATTTCACCTGTATATGGATTACCCTGAACACTATAGTTAGTAACATCTAATGTTACCGTTACAGGCGAACCAATACGCACTTGCTTAGCACTTACGCCAATAGCTGCGCTCAAACCAAGTTCTGCAAGAGTTGCAGGTTGCGGTTTCGTAATTGCTCTTGGTACATAATTCGTGAACTGACCTGCGTCGGAAATAGCAATCCAGTTACCATCTTTTACTATTCCATAGGCGATAAAATAATTTCCGGGATTTACTACGGTGTTTGTCTTTGCGGCAAATTTCAAATCACCTGTAGACGCTCCTGCTTTTATTTCTTGTTCTGCAACTCTTGCCAATGTATCTACTACATTCTTTGCACTATCAACAAGGAGAACAACAATAGGTCCTTTGTAGTCGGTTGCGCTAATGTTGCTAAACGCTGCTGTTATCTCGAAATCAAAGTTGCGTGTGATATCTGCGTAGTTAACAAAAGTATTACGATTCATTACAATTGAGTTTCTATTGGTACTTGCTGCGGTATCTGGCTCTACACCAATGACGGCATCTTGTCCTTCATTATAGGAACCTGCCCCAGCACCAATTCCTCCTGTACCCGGTACAAGATTATTCACTGCATAGTACCCATCTAAATATCCACCCCAACCCCAGTTCATATGAAGCTTATTATCAGCATCGTAGCCATCACATATAAATGAGTGTCCACCGCCTGCACCACTTCCACCATATTCAACAGGACGCTTGGCGTCAAGCTCCGCCTTGATCGCTGCCAACCACGTAGCATCCGTGTAATTTTTCTTCTGAATTTCTCTTGCTGTATTTTTATAGCCGAAGTAGAGATTTAGTGCTTTAGGAATCTTACCCGTTACTGCACCGCTTCCCCCTCTAGAACTAATATTATAATTCATATCTATGCTAACCCCACAATGATACATCAACGTGGCGATTGCAAGTTTCGCATCCTCAGTAGCAACCTTCGAGGCAGAGTCATTCATCGGCATACTATCAAAGTTGTACCGAGTTGCACCATAATTTGCTGACTGCTCACCGTAGGTTGCATGGGTATATTTAGAGAAGCCAAAACCTTGTGTCGGTTTGCCGTGATATTTCAGAAGCTGAGCAAAGGCAGTAGCAACACAACCAGTGACAGTTCTCTCGTTTGCCTGCGCATCCATCGGACACAAATTATTATATGGTGTGCCATCATTTCCTTGATTCCATTTAGTTTTCACTAAGGGCTGTACTGTTGTTGGCGATAGCAGTGATGCCATTTTTTTCATATCGCCGCTTAACTGTGCGTTCCATTGTTTTGCCACAAGACCTGATGCAACCACACCATGAGCTCGGGCAAATTCTATGCTTTGCCCATACCCTTTTGTGTACCACGAAAATGCAGGTGGTTGGTTTGTTAAGGTAAACTCGCCATCGTCCGACCATGCTAAAATTGGCTGTACTGCATCATCGCCTGAAACAATAACAAATCCTTTTCCTTTCGTAGGAGTAAAGATGTAGAACAGTGGACTATCACTTTTCTCGGATGACTGTGTGTAAGCCAGTTCAATATTACTCGTTTGAAGCTGTGTACCTTTTGCTGAACTCATAGCAAAGCGGATCTGATTGGCTGCCGCGACTTTTGCGATAGTAGCTGAAACTGGTTTTGCCTGAATTATACCTGAAAAAGGTAGAAGTAGCAAGGCAACAAAGAACACCATTCTGGTAAAAATGCGCATGGTTGTTTTATGGTTTATGTTAGATAATCGGACAATGCAGTACGAAAGTACGTTGCATGTACGATAATAGAAGCAAGGACTGTATCTATTTATTATTCAAGGTGACGAAAAGCACTGTAGTACTAGGCACTTATCGAAGAGAAGGTTGCTCTTATTGATGAATAGAAGTGTCAGCAGCAAAGATGACTTTAGGAGCATAGTACACTAATATCTATCACCAAACATTATGGAACAATGCCGTACCAATTGCCTGCGATAAAGTCAGCAATGACAATTGCTTTGTCTTCAGGGTCTGTTATTCGTTCAATTGCGTCAGCACATTGGCGGTGGTAGTTCTGAGCAGTTTCCGTTGCGCCCGCTAACGCATGGGCACGTGCCATTGCCATCAGCGCGTAGGCATGGTCAAAGTCGGCAGCAGCATTGGTATTGGCACACAGTAGGTCGTAGTTTTTTTGCGCGTGATAGAGCGCTTCGCCTGTACGTTCGGCGTAGGTGAGTGCTGTGGCAATCATGTTTTGGGCACGGATGATGTTGACCACAGAGCAACCACTGTGCCTGCTCCAGTGCAGCAATGCAGCATAGGAAAGAGCTATCATCTCATCGGTTTCGGCAGGTGTACGATTGAGCTTGGTCAGGAGCGGGAAGATGGCATTGTTGAACTCAACACCAAACCACCGGTGTGCTGCATCAAGATCGAATGCGGGTGTATGTTGTGCCATGTGTTGTGCAATAGTTTTTTAATCAGTGGGTTTTTCGGATGTAGTATCGTTTGGCGCATGAGCTTCGTCAGGTTCCCATAGCTCTATAGCATTGCCTTCTGCATCCATGATGTGAACAAACTTACCATATTCAAACACCGCAATCTCATCAAGAATCGTAACGCCCTCGGCGCGAAGTTGCTCAACGAGTTCAACGAGATTTTCTACGCGGTAGTTAATCATGAACTCTTTGGTGGAAGGCGCAAAGTAGGTTGTGTCTTTTTTGAAGGGACTCCACTGCAACATACCCTTACGTTCGGGTTGGTCGGCATAGCGCCACTCGAAACTTGCTCCATATTGATCGGTATCAAAACCGAGATGAGTGCGATACCATTCGCGCAATGCTTCGGGATTCTCGCTCTTGAAGAATATCCCACCTACTCCGGTTACTCGTTTCATAGTGTGTTAGATAGTTTATGATGATCAACGCCCATCTTCTTGATGTGTTCTTTTATAATTCTTCTCTGCGTTCGATACGGATGCCAATGTTGCGCCCATGACCTTGCATTATAGCGAGGTTAATCCACGAGAGCGCAAATTTTTCGAGGAGTTCCACTTTGTCATCGCCCCCAAAATCCCAGCATGTACCAAAGCCGCAATCAAGCGCTAGTGTGTGGGCAACGGACTTTGCTCGTGTGCTGCCGCCCGCCATAAACATATCAAGTGCGCCGTTGGGATACACGGGGTTGAGCATATTCTCGAAGCCGGTAGAGTTGAAGCATTTTACAACATCGTCAGTACTAACCATCTCTTTGATAGCATGGAACGCTGTTGCGTAGGGTTCAGGACGTACACGCACGGCATTGGTGGCATCAATAAACACGTTGTGTTGTGCAGCAGCAAGCATAGGCATGAGCGCGAGTACGGCATCGGGTGGAGTGGTTATAATTGCTGCCTCGCTTTGTGCAAGGGCTGACTCGACAGTGGTAAATCGGTCTTCGCCAATCTTGGTTGCTAACGCGATTGATTTGGCACTAAGCGGGAACTTTGCCCCGATAAGTACAGTGTGACCTGCGGCAATAAGACGCTGCGCAAGTGCACCACCAACATTGCCCGAACCGATAATCGTAACAATCATTGCGTTAATGAGTTTATGAGAAAATTACTGAGTCATAGTGTGTAGTCCAACGGCGAAAGCAAATTACGGACTACATCATCAATACGAGCGATGCACCACTCATAGCTATCATTAGCGCATCTTCGATAATGGTGACGGTACTCATAGGTAGATTGAATACAGCACCAAGACATGCACAGCGAATTGCCTGTTTGCGCACCACACTTTGTAGCACACCAATAATACTTACCGACATCAGCACAAAGGCAGCAGCATTGGTGAAGAGCGGCGCACTATCAAGAGCGAATAGAACTCCGAGAATCAGTTCTAAGAACGCATACACATAGCCCCACTGCGGCAGTCGTCGCGCTATAATATCATACATTGCATAGCTATTGGCAAAGGCTGGTAAATCCAGCATCTTGAAGAACGAAAACACAAGGAAGAATCCCGACATAAAATGATTCATCCAGAGCATAGTATTCCACTCACCACGGCTGAACTGAATGAGCAATGTCAGCATGGTGATATATCCAAACACGAGCAGGATAGGCGTATAGGTTTGTAGCCATGTCCGCTCTGGTGTTGGTGCGATTGATACTGCCTTTTGCGGTGGTGGCGTTTGACCCAATACAGGCAAGCTGAATGCAGGTACATGCTCGATCGTTGATATAATGTTACTTATACGATACGGAGCCGATGCGCCACCTAATGCCTCTTGTAAGACCGAGAGCGCAATCTCTTGGGTTGAGTCTATGACAGCTGTGTTAGCACCATGCGATGCAATGACACTGCGTACACCCTCAATAGAATTCAAGCGCGAGGTAACGGTTTTCTCGCAACCGCCGCAGGTCATTCCGGTTACTGAATATGTTGTTGTCATAAGACCTTGAGTAGGTGTACTATTTGTGATGTGCGTATGAGCGATGATGCACCACCGACGCGAAGAGAGCGCATTTCGTGCATCAACGTTTTAGAAATTATCGAATGTTATATAGGCATAAAAAAATCCCACCTGTAACAATAATACAAATGGGATTCTGCTTGCTTGGAGAGATACTCCTTAGTATTTCAGATTGAACTTACCATTGGTAATCACTTTCGCTGCACCCGCTGTGTTTGTTCCTCGGAACGAAAATGTGCCTTGTACTTGACCACCGCTGAATGTTGTGATATTCATCGTACCGGAGGTTGAGTCCGCAAGAGTCAGCACCGGAGTTGTATAGATATCGCTTGGCGTTGTCCCAAATGTTACTGTTGCAACGCGTGGATTAGCTAAGCCACCCAATGTATATGTTCCAGTTGTACTGATAGTACCAAGGGTAATGGTCATTACGCGACCTTCTACATTCACACCGGTAATAGTACGTACTCCGGCAGCAGTTACTACCTGCGGGGCAACTGCCGTCCACGATGCACCATCAATCGTTGCCGACATTTCAGGGGTAAATGTTGTTCCTGTTACGGTATTGGTTTCGCTTTTACATCCGGCTATCAGCAGGAGTATCGGACAAAGAACGAGAGCAAGAATATGTTTCATGAGTTTATGAGGTATAGGTTGTTACTTATGAGTTTTGATTACGATATATCAGAGATTATTCATCACGGCGACGATTCTTTTTACGGAAAATAAAACTGACGGGCACGCCTTCCAGTTCAACATGGCGACGCAGGGCGCGTTCAAGAAAACGCTTGTATGCATCGGGAATAAGATCGGGGTGATTCGAGAAAAATGCGAATACGGGCGGCTCGGTATTTACCTGTGTGATATAGTTGATACGAAGGTCGTTTCCTTTCACACTTGGCGGAGGTGTTTTGGTAATCTCATCAAGCAATGCATCATTGAGGAATGATGTACCGGTGCGGTTTGCACGTCGTGCCTGAATCTCTTCTGCCATCTCAACAACCTTGGTGATACGCTGCTTCGTAAGTGCCGAAATAAACAGCACAGGTACGTAGTCGAACATCGCCATTTGGTCACGTAAGTCCTTGGTGAACTTTTCAGCTGTTTTGTGGTCTTTCTCAACTGCGTCCCATTTGTTCACAGCAATGATAATTCCCTTCCGTGCTTCGATAACATCGTGGATGATTTGTTTGTCTTGATGCTCCAGTCCACGCTCGGCATCCAGCATCACAATAGCAACATCGCATCGCTCAATCGCGCGCATTGTCCTCAGTACGCTATACATTTCGATATTCTCATGGACTGCGCTTTTGCGTCGTAGCCCTGCGGTATCAATCAGTACCATCTCGCGCCCATAATAGGTAAGGATACTGTCAATAGCATCACGGGTTGTACCGGCAATCGGCGTTACAATCATGCGGTCTTTACCAAGCAGCGCATTCGTCAATGAAGATTTACCAACGTTCGGACGACCAACTATCGCAATTTTCAATCGAGTATCGTCGTCGGCAGCACCGGCTTCAAGTGGCTCGACCACGTTATCTAAAAAATCGCCGGTAGAGCGTCCACTGAGTGCAGAAATCGGATAAGGATCGCCCAAGCCAAGTTCGTAAAATTCACTGGAGTTCAAGTCGCGTTCGGGGTTATCGCATTTATTTACCACCAATGTCACGGGCTTTTTCGACGACCGCAATACAGCAGCAATATCGCGCTCGGACGGCGTAATACCATCCAATCCATCTGTTACAAAAATGATAGAGTCAGCTTCGCTGATTGCAAGCTCTGCCTGCTCGCGTATAGCTTTGTCGAAGAGTTCATCGCTTTGGGGGACAATACCTCCGGTATCAATTAAGGTGAAAACTTTCCCATTCCATGTTGCATCGGCGTAAAGGCGGTCGCGCGTAACGCCCGGTTCACTTTCCACAATTGCCTCGCGCCGCTCGATAATGCGGTTGAAGAGCGTTGATTTTCCGACGTTGGGTCTGCCAACTATAGCCACGACATTCATAATTATTCCTTAGTGTAGGCGGCGAAATTGCACAGAGTTCTATGAACGCACGATGAGAAGTTGCGTGAATCCGTATTTTGTGGGATACCACAGCATACAAAAAGCCGATTGCATATCACGACTGAATATCATAGTTTGGCTATGCGTTGCGTTCAGCATTTGAGCGCGAGAGCACGATGAATGCTACTCGGCATTATCAACACGATAATCCTTATTTACTTATTTATTATGGAGAATCCTGATGAAACTAATGATACTACTCTGCGCGTGTTTCGTCGCAGTTGCTGTTACAGCTTCGGCACAATGGACACAAGGTGTACATTATATCGGTGCACGTGTAGGGCTAAGCTACGTGGGTAATGCTATTACTCCCGCGCTTGATTACGAATACACTTTTACTAAACCAAATGTTGCCGGTCCGGGTATGGTTGGCGCAGGCGTGAGTGTAGAGCGCTATTCACAAAGTGAAACAAAAACGGTAGGAGTTTCATCTACCGAAACCAATACCAATCATCTTGGCATCTTGCTCTATGGCACATATCACTTAGGCAATCTACTTGATGATAAGAACATGGATTTATATCTTCTCTTCGGCTTGTCTGCACTTCGCAACTCCGGTACACAAAAAGTCAATAACACAACATTTGATCTAGAATCAAGTACCAATTTTGACGTTGTGGGCGCTGCCGGTTTTCGCTATTTCTTTACCCCACAGTTTGCCGGACATATTCGCGCGGGATTTGGTGTCACAACCTTCTCGGCTGGTGTTACCTACGGATTGTAATGTACTTATTGTACTGTAGTCGTTAGAGAGAGGTGGAGTTGGTCTGCCTCTCTCTTTTTTCAATCTACTTTTCCCATTCCACACTCACACTGTTCACGGTCTTTCCCCTTCGCCACGTGTATTACTTTCGCTTAGGAATACTTCCGATGTTGCACCTGCGTAGATAATTACGAAAGTATCGTTTGTAGTCCTCGTTCTGCGAGTCGCGCACAGCCTCGGAGTAATGAGCAAGTGCGGCAACATGAATACCACTATCCTCAGCGTATTGCGCCTTGATGATATTGGCATACGGTGTCATACCAAGCTCTCGTTCAATTTGCGCTAAGGTATCGTTGATCATTGCCGCTTGTGCATCGGGAAGAAGATGCAGACAGTATTCGGGTGAGTGAATGCTTTCTTTACCAACAATAGCCACACTCCAGTAATAATTTTTTCCGCGCTCCATACCATTACTAATCATGTTTGTCACTAATATGGTATCGCGTGTTTGCTGCGCCCATACCTGTGCCCCATTCGCATCCAGAATACGCACACGGTACTCGGTGGAACCCGATATACTATTCCACAGAAACGTCACGTCGGGATCTAACAAATAGCTCGCATGAGGAATAATGACATTGATTGCATCTTCTTGCAGAAGACTTTCTGCTGCTTGCTTTAGCTCACCATCGGCAATACGCTGCGAACCATCGGCTGCACCTGTTTGCGCCAGTACATCATAGAGCGCGTCCACGTTTGTTCGGCGGTCACCAACGCCTCGCTCTACCGACCCCGTGACGCTCATGTTTTTTTTATGGTTGTCGCTATTTGGTGCATCACTTGTCTCTGTGAGTTCATTGTACACATAGGCAGCGAATTTTTCGAGACACTTGTGTTGTTGCCGCTACGAGCAATCAAATCAGCAACGCTCACCGTAGTAGCAGTTTTTACCTCTGCCGACTTCCCATTTTTGAACGTGAGTGTGATGGCGGACTTGGCATCGCCTACGGTAATTTTATCAGATGCAGCGAGTTGCATTCCTGTTCGCGCGGGCTTTCCCTTCACCGTTACCTTACCTCGTACGGAAAGAACCTTTGCATCTTGTGCATGAAGCGGCAGAGCAAGAAATACAGCAGCGGTTATCCAAAACAGAGCGACTAATGCCGTGGTTGCTGGTGATGTTGTTCGGCGGCGGGAACGATAGCGCATACGTGCTTCCATAAAGAGTGGTTTGATTGTGTTATGATATATCTCGTGTACGGTGGGTGTGAGTGCAAGCACGGCAAGAATAAGCGTAATGTTCAACTTGTAATGATACAGGTGAAAAATAATCACCATTGTGTATGTCAGCCCAATAGTTTGCAGGAGGATGGTAAGAATTGTGTAGGTGTCATACCATTTTGACTCACGTGCGGCAAGGGCATCGAACACTACGATATTCAAGTAGCAGAGTACAATGCTGGCAAGCACAGCAATCCAAAACGGCATAATGTTGATGTATTGGCGGTGGACTATTTGCGAAATGATATTTGCATGAACCACTACGCCATACATATCAGGAAAACTCTTCCCTACATACCGCTCGTTGATAGGTGTAAAGAAGACGTCTTCCAAGTCGCTCGGCTCGCTACTGAGGTATTCTCCCATGTAGCCCATAAGCACAATCTTGCCATTCAATAGCGATAGGTCGGTTTCTACGTCCAAAATTTGTGCGTGGTCGAAGGAATAAAATTTATCAGCAGTGCCGCGAAAGCGAATCATCTCGCTACTATTGCCTCGTTGTACAAAATGGTCAACAGCTTCGGGTGCAATAGTTCGAGCCAAAGCAGCGGGAAAAGAATACGAATAGTTATTGTTCACCTTCTCGCCCAAGGTGAACTCGCGTACTGTACGGAAGGAATGCTCTTCATCGGTAATAAAATTTGCGTACCCTGTGGTTATGGGGTGAAACATCGGGTGAGAATATTCAACACCGGTGAATGTCTCGAGTGAGTCATTGTAGAGAATTTTTGAAACAAGGACAACATTACCGGCATTGCGGATTGCGGCAGCGAGTACGGAGTCAGAATCAGGTTGCTTGGGCTTGCGAAAGAATGCGTCAATACCAATCACTCGCGGCTTCTGCTCTGTAATGCGGTTTATCATCTCCGCTATACTTGCTCTATCGAGTGAACCGATATTGACGAGAACTATATTCGTGTCAACAATAAGTGCATTATCGTCACGGAGCTTTGACTGCGCTATATCGGTGATATCGAAATCGCCGATTGCCTGCTTGAGTGGACTAAGAAAATCGAAGTTGAGCGGAACAAAAAAAAGCCCATACGCTGTGGCAAACACCAAAGCGCAACTGATGGCTACATCGAGCCGGATAAACGAGCGAAGAAACGAGGTCTTCATAATGCAGCGTTGTGTCTATTGTGTCGTAATCATAGTTGTATGTATGGGGATCATACCTGCAAACTATCCATTCCATCATATTGTAGCAATACCATTCATGCGATGTTGTGATATACGTATGCCATAGAACTTACAAAAGGAGCATAAGCACGACAGCAACTACTGACCCCAAAAGCAAAGGAATAGCCGTAAGACGAACAATCTGCCGAGGAGTAGTGTGCGTTAGTGTGGATGCAAAAAGAACAATTGCAGCCACCGGCGACATAGTTCTGCCAAGTGTAGCACCTATTGCACCCAACGCGCCCATATCAACAACATTATTCAGCGGTGTTCCTCCCGCAAGCAGCGAAGGAAGAACTGCTTTCGAGAACGTTACGCTTGGTGCAGTTCCCGACCCTGAGAGAACAGCCAAGCCCATCGTAGAATACATGCTTACAATACTGCCGACTACGCCGCTTGCTGCCACAGCACCTACCATTGCCTCGACTACTCCCGTCATCTTCAGCCCTTGGATAAAACACGAGGCAGTAATGATCAGCGAAATCACATGTACGTATCCATACCCTAATCCCTCGAAAAATTGTTTAGTTAGTGAGGAGAGGTCTTTCCGCACTATAATCAAGGTGATTATGGTAGAAACCAACATTGCATGAGGTACAGGCAGACCATCTTTATACTGCGGAAGCACCTGTTGCAACAAGCCAAATTGTGGTAAGCATACAAAGAGCATAATCACCGGTAATGGCGGTAGCAAAGCACGAAGAACGCTCAACGGCGCAGTATGTTCTTCCTCGACATCAAGTTCTTGCTGAGGAAGATGAATACGCGACGATATAATGACAAACACAAGAATAATAACTGCAAATGCAGCCAACTCAGGAATGGCAATTGTTTGCAGTACATGAGCCGTTGATGCTTGTGTATTCTGCTGAATTGTTACGACATCAGGCTCACCCGGATTGAACAAATTCCCGCCCGACGAACAGCCAAGTACGAGCGTTGCGCCAATCACTGCAGGATGAAAACGCGCACCTATCATTAGTGGTACAAGGATTGGTCCAACGGCGGCGGCGGCGGCTGTCTGACTTGTGATAGCCATATTCGTCAGGAAACCAACAGCGGCAGCGGCGGGAATAATCAACACTCGCACGCGGCGCACCGGCTCAAGGAGAAGTCGTACCATATTACGGTCGCATCCGGTAGCACGGAGTACAAAGGCAAACCCCATCGCCGAGCAGATAGGTCCAATAATTTTTCCATCGCCCATTACCTCGGCAAACTTATCAAATATCTGAAGTGGGCTGCCTGCAAGCATACCTAATAGTACTGCCGCACCAAAGAGGACAAGCCGCACATCGAAGGCACGATAAATAAGAAACATAGCACACGCGCAGATAAGCAGTGCAATGCCAACTAAGAGGTCGTGGGGCATAGAGATTTCCTGTTAATAACGAGAACGCAGCCCAAAGTTATGATGTGGCGGAACTAATTTGCGCACGACAATAGAAATTACCTTGTAACAATGCTCTTCGCGCAGAAGTATAGAACAGATACTCTCCCGACCATACAGAATACCATTCGGAACAATATTCGGAACAACATGTAGAGTATTAGTGTATGACAAATGGAAGGAGAAAAAAATCTCCCCATCGTTTGAAACAAACGACAAGGTTCTTTGTCAATCTCCTACATTGAAGCAGAATGCTTACTATAATGGGTGTTCACTAAGAATGAATCTCATTAGTTTCAAAAACAATTATGTGTAACCTCTATGCGCTCTTTGCCAGTATGTATCGTTCTCTCTTTCCTTATTGTGTTTTCATCCTGTAAGGATTCGCCGACAACACCACTCCCCCCGCTCGACGACCTACCGAATACTCCGCGCCAGCTTCTGGTTGATGCTCCCGTTGGGACGGTGTATAACTTCCTTAGCAGTGCATCATTCACCGATACAAACGGTGTACAAAAAGATGCGGGTGGTGAGATAGTACCCTTTACTGTGCGCTCACCTTTGAAAACCGATAAGGATGGAAATTCCTATATCATCTATTCATCGAATGAAGAGGATAGAGCAATGGTAGCTAATGATACTGCACTGTGGATTGCCAAGGCAGACCTGAGTCGGGTTATTGATGTGATTTTAAAAATCCCCTTTACCAAAGGAACAGTACTGGATAAGAATTTCAGTATTAGTGCAGTTAATGAAGAAATTACGGTTCCCTACGGTCGAGTAAAGATTATCACTACTACACAAGTTGATACCATCTACACACCTCTATTGTACGTCAATCTAACAACCACAAGTTTGACCAAGGCGGCAATTCCACTTGCTGTAGTCAATACTGTTAAGATACGGAGTGCAGGAACCGGAACGAGCAAACAGACCGTAACAACCCAGCGATTAGAATTACACTCCATTGTCAAACCATAATAACGACATCAATGAAAACGAACTATACGTCTGCTATGGTACTGACTACGCTCCTCATAGCAATGATGGGATTGACACTTGTGTCGGGGTGTGGCGAAAAAGCAATATCACCACCGCCAACCGTCGGACCCGCAACGTACTCTGGCGATTCGCTCTATATCACGGTTGTAGATGAATCGGGAAATCCAATTCCCAATGCCGACATCTACTTTACCTGTTGGGGACCAACCGACGCAAACGACTGCCGCGCGAGCATCAGCATAAATTCATCGCCAGTGAAGCATGATACAGTAACATCCATCACCTGTGCTCCTAATCCGATTATCAAGGACGGTAGTTTAATGTTTGAGAATACGCAAGTCCAGGATTTCACGGTTGAACTTCTTGATTACGCCGGAAAGCGAGTATTGGCAGAACTTTACAAACAGAGTAATGCTTCGGTAGGGATGAATAGCGTAGTGTTAGATGTTGCGACATTAGACAGCATCATTGCTAAGACACATCCACAGAAGAAGGGTATCAGCAATGTGTATCGAGCGCGGGTGCGATATAGTAAAGATACTGCTATGCCATCGCGAACAGTATTTGTATGGGATAGAAGCGGACTGATGTACACGACCAATACACGTGGTTACGTTGGTATTGCCTACTCATCACTGCCTTTCGGAGAATTTATAAACCGCATTACCGACAATGGGACAAAGATTGGTGTATTCGGGCTGCAGAGTGACTACCTATATCTGAAGTGTTCAACTCCGGGATACAAAGTAGAATACGGCATGGTCAATGCCTATGACAGACGCAACCGCGAACTCCGCTTAACCATGAGAAAAGAATAATTCTCTTGTAGATACTTTTTCAATCTATATCTCCATACTATGAAAGTCACCATCATTCTATTCTTCGTACTCACCCTTGCCGGTTGTGGTGAGAAGTCAGTAACCCTACCCGAACAACCACTTTCAACTAATCCTAAGGACTACCTCTGGAGTGGAAAGATAGGTAGTGAGTATGTGTATGAAGCAACAGAGACATTACGTGACTCAGCTGGCAAGGATACAAGCTACATTGCCTATACTGATAGATATGTTATTGATGACGATGATACACTCTTACCCAACGGTATCCGAGGCAAACGACTTCGATTGAGTAGGAGTTATCCTGATACTACGTTGACGTACACCATAAACTATTACGCTGTGGATGGTAGAATAATGAGAACTGACCTGCCAATGCCAATAATACCCAAAGCGGTAGATACTGTTCTAGTCGGTGTTATGGCATTAGGGAATAATGTTCAGGATGGACCAAGTGAGTCCGAGCATTTTCTATCAACAGTGGTTGCAACGAATCAGACAGTAACTACGCCAAGTGGAACATATCGGACGATAGTAACAGAGAAGCATATAGATAGTGTTTCGATAACTTTTCCGGATGGAACGATTATTGGGAATGGCTCAAGTACATATACTCAATCGTACTCACCCGGATTAATGCAGGTACGAACGGAAGCAATTGCTGAACTTACGCACAACTTTAGAACAAAATGGCGTTCAAGAAAATTTGTAAGAGTACTTCGTTCAGCATCTATCAAATAACCATACAACTATCATGAAATACTGTTCAATCCTTTTTCTATTCTTCGTACTTACCCTTGCCGGTTGTGGTGAGAAGTCAGTAACCCTACCCGAACAACCACTTTCAACTAATCCTAAGGACTACCTCTGGAGTGGAAAGACAGGTAGTGAGTATACCTATGACGGAATACATACGTTGCTCGACTCAATAGGTAAAGACACAAGTTACCTTGCTTATACAGACAGGTATATTATAGATGACGACGATACACTCTTACCCAACGGTATCCGAGGCAAACGAGTACGGTGGACTCGTAGCTATCCCGATACATCATTTACGTATAGAGATACGTCCTACTATTATGCAGTGGATGGTAGGTTAATGAGAACTGACCTGCCAATGCCATCTATACCAAAGGATACCGATACGTTGCTCATGGGCGTTATGACGTTAGGAACTAATGTACAACTTAGCTCACGCTTTTCAGTACATTCTTCACTTGTCACCTCTGTTAGTCAGGCAGTAAATACACCAAATGGTACATATCGTAGTATCGTGACAGAACTTGATATTGATACGTTCCAAGTATTACTCGGAAGTAGCTCTGGTTCAATTATTGGTTCGGCAAAAGGACAAGTTCTCACCTATTACTCACCCGGATTATATGCGGTTCGGGTGGAATCTAACGGTCAGTTCTTAGCTCCTTTCACTTCACAATGGCGTTCGAGCAAGTTTGTTCATGTACTTCGTTCAGCATCTATCAAATAACCATACAACTATCATGAAATACTGTTCAATCCTTTTTCTATTCTTCGTACTTACCCTTGCCGGTTGTGGTGAGAAGTCAGTAACCCTACCCGAACAACCACTTTCAACTAATCCTAAAGATTATATGTGGAATGGCGGTGTGGGTAGCGAATATGTCTATACTCAAACGTTCTATTCTTACGACTCGCTCAGTACTGATACTTCAATAAGTACATATAGCTATATAATACGCAATTTGGATGCGCGAGTAGATAGCGTACGTCGAGGCATAGCGGTAGAATCCCGTGGTGGTTTAACGGTTGATACATTGTGGTATCTACCATCGGATACCGGCTTCATAGCAGCAAATGTCATCAATGGAAAACTATTGGAGTCAATCATTCTACCCCAACCAATCGCTGTGGGCACACGCTTCCGAGTTTATGGTATTTTAGGACAAAGTGCGGAATTAACCATTGGTGCAGTAGATGAGAAAGTAGTAACCCCATCAGGTACGTATAGATGTGTGCGTGTAGATCAAGAAAAAGATACTGTTCCCGTGAGCTTAAATAATGGAACTATTATTGGATATTATATAGCAATCAGCAGCCGTTGGTATGCGCCTTCCGTCAATATGGTGAAGACGTATTTCGAATCTGTTTATCAGCAAAACAAAACGGACACAACAGTTGGTTGGGTGCGTCCAAAATCTACGAAGCAAACATCCGTACTAAGTGCCATTCGGAAGCAATAGTAAGTTGAGATATGGGACTTATCGAATCTATTAAACTGCTTTATCTATGATGAGTCCATTATCCCAACGTTCCGCCTGTAAAGATTTGTATGACGTATTCTACCGCCCTATGCCCTGCTTAGTTTCCGGCATCACTTCTTCTCCGCCCCGCTGCAACTATCTTTGCAATTGGAGATAAACCTCAAACGGATTTGCAGCACTATGCGGCGTTGTGCCGCTCAACCCCAATCGGCTATACATCACACAACGAATGAGCGAGAAAGAAACGCCGCTGATGCGGCAATACAACCAAATAAAACGTAAACATCCCGACACAGTTCTTCTTTTCCGGCTTGGCGATTTCTTTGAAACCTTCGGCGAGGATGCTGTAATCACGGCGCGGGTCTGTGGCATCACTCTTACCAAGCGCAATAATGGTGCGGCAGGTGATATGCCGCTGGCAGGATTCCCCCATCATCAGTTGGATAATTACCTTCCAAAACTCGTACGCGCCGGACATCGCGTAGCAGTATGCGAGCAACTCGAAGACCCAAAACTTGCGCGTGGTATTGTTCGCCGCGATGTAGTAGAAGTGGTAACGCCGGGTATTGCACTCTACGACAAAATGCTCGATGCACGAACCAATATGTTTGTGTGTGCTGTGTGCACTTACCAGACCAAACATGGCAGAATTGCCGGCGTCGCTTTTGCCGATGCCTCAACCGGTGAGTTCAGTACATGCGAGCTTGATGAAGCTGCCTTGAGTGAGTTCCTCGAAACACTTGCTCCCGCCGAAATTATTCTGCCAAAATCACTCTACGATTTTATCAAGCCAATTGCAGCAAAGCTCGCTGTGCAGCCCGCACTGACTCGGCGCGAAGAATGGATTTTCGAGACACAATATGGTAGAGATCAACTACTGCGTCACTTCAAGACCGACTCACTTAAGGGATTTGGCGTTGAGCAGATGAGCGTGGGTATAGCAGCTGCCGGAGCGGTGTTGCAATATATCAGCGAAACACAATTTGGTAAGGTGACGCATATCCGTTCACTTCGCCAATACAACCCAACTCACTTTATGATGCTCGATGCATCAACACGTCGCAATCTCGAACTCACCTTCTCGATGAATACAAAGAACGATTCATCACTCGTGGCAGTATTAGATGATACGCGCACACCAATGGGTGGACGGCAGATGAAAGTATGGATGACGCAACCACTCCGCCAACGCGAGCGCATCCAGCAGCGACTTGATGCAGTTCGTGCGTTGTATAGAAATGACACAATTCGCGGTGGACTACGCGAGATTTTGAATTCGATTGGTGACATCGAGCGGCTCATATCGAAAGTGTGTACCATGCGCGCCACCACACGCGATATGATTGCTCTCAAAAAATCGCTCGCCGCAATTCCGCTTCTCAAGTCCACAGCTAAAGCAATTGATGATACCACGCTGCAACGCTTGACCAACTCGCTCGAAGATTGCTCGGAACTGACAACTCATATCGAGTCAGCATTAGTTGAAGAACCAAGTATTCAGTTTGGTGCGGGTTCGATTTTCCGTGCCGGATATTCTGCTGAACTCGACGAGCTGCGCGAGGCAATGTATTCCGGAAAAAATTGGGTAACGAACTATCAAGATTCTCTACGCGAACAGACAGGAATTCCTTCGCTCAAAGTTGGATTCAATAATGTGTTCGGCTATTACATCGAAATCTCGAACGCGCATAAATCTAAAGCACCCGAGAGCTTCACACGGAAGCAAACGATGACAAATGCGGAGCGATTCATTACACCCGAACTGAAGGATATTGAATCGAAAATCTTGAATGCCGAAGAGCGTATTACCGATGTGGAACAACGCCTCTTCAACGACCTCCGCACAGCTGCTGCTGAATTCGCTATTGCTATTCAGGAGAACGCTCAACGCATTGCTACGCTTGATTGCTTGCAGTCCTTTGCCGAAGTCGCACGCCGCCGCAATTACACCGAACCCACCCTAGCCGAAACCACCGAACTCCGCATCACGAATGGTCGTCATCCGGTGGTAGAAACTCTCTTACCTGTTGGAGAAACATACATACCCAATAGTACATCACTATCCGGAACTCACGATGGCGGCGAACAAATTCACATCATTACCGGACCCAACATGGCGGGTAAGTCGTGCTACTTGCGTCAGGTGGGATTGATTGTTCTTCTTGCTCACATCGGTTCGTTCGTTCCTGCCGAGAGCGCGTCTATTCCCCTTACCGACCGCATCTTCACACGGGTAGGCGCACAAGACAATATCAGTGCCGGTGAAAGTACTTTCTTAGTCGAGATGCAAGAGGCAGCAAACATCCTCAATAACGCTACACACGAAAGCATTATTCTCCTCGATGAAGTAGGTCGTGGTACTGCTACCTTCGATGGTATCTCTATAGCGTGGGCAATTGCGGAGCATATCCATTCACACATTGGCGCCAAAACACTTTTTGCCACACACTATCACGAACTCAGCGACCTTGCCGAACTCTTTCCTCGCATTGCTAATTACAATGTGCAAGTAGTCGAGGCAGGCGGCGCAGTAATCTTCACGCGCAAAGTTGTAAGCGGCTCTACCGACCACTCGTTCGGGATACATGTAGCACAAATGGCGGGTCTGCCACTTGCTGTTACCGAGCGCGCTCGTGCAATACTTTCTACGTTGGAAGCCAACAACGAAAACCTAATGGCGAACGAAACAGAATCATCTACTGAGCCGCGTCGCAATCGTGCCGACACACGCACCATACCAACTTCATCAATTGCTGCGAGCACAAGCGACACACAGCTCTCAATGTTTGAACTCCGCGATGATGCCCTCCGCAGTCGCCTGAAAACCATAGACGTGAACAACCTTACGCCATTACAGGCATTACAAATCCTTAGCGAATTGATACGCGAAGCATAGAAGCATAAAGGTATGCGAATAGTACATTCAGCATTGATGTTGGTGTTATATCGTAGCTAACATGCTGTGTTGTGGCTGTGGTCTGTCATCATTTTCTTGAGGTGAATTATATCTCTGCAATTTTTTTGGAGTTTTCGATATACTCTATCGTATTATTGCAATAAATAAATTTATGAAAATATGGGTGCAACAAAAACCGAGCATTTTACCTCAGAGCAGAACGAGATTGCAACACTTGCAAAGGCATTAGGTCATCCGGCGCGTGTAGCTATCATTGAGTATCTCCTCAAGGTTGATACGTGTATTTGCGGTGATATTGTCAATGAACTACCTCTGGCGCAGCCTACTGTCTCGCAACATCTCAGAGAACTAAAGAATGCAGGCATTATCAAAGGTGAGGTGGAAGGTACTTCGATTTGCTATTGTGTTGATACACGCAACATCGAGAAGCTACAATCTTATTTCTCCAACATAGCCGAAACTCTGGCGACAAAGCAGAATGACTGCTGTTAAATAAACTTATACATGTCATCATGAAATTATCAGAAGTTAAATCGCTCTTGCCTACTCTTGACTCCCTAGATTTTGTTGTAGAAGATGGAACTGTAGTTCCTTCACACTTTCATGTAACTGAAGTTGGTGTGGTTACAAAGCATTTTATTGATTGCGGCGGCACTGTTCGCGTTGAGCAAACTATCAACTTTCAATTGTGGAGTGCTAATGATGTGCATCACCGACTTAAACCAAAAAAGTTATTGAATATTATAGCGTTATCAGAGAGACATCTTGGAATTCAGGATGCAGAGATTGAAGTGGAGTATCAAACAAATACTATTGGCAAATATGGTTTAGATTTTGACGGATCACGATTTATTCTCAAGAATACAATGACTGCTTGTTTGGCTGAAGATAGATGTGGTATTCCTCAACCAAAACGTGAAATCACATTATCAGAGTTGCCACAGATAAGCATAACCGAATGTAGTTCGGAAGGAGGATGTTGCTAATGGGTGTACCGACAAATTGGGCAAGACACGTATGGAGTAAATACAAAAAGCCCATTATTATTACGACATCAGTTATTGTGTTACAACTCATCTTTGGCTTTGATCCAAAGTTCAGTATTATCAATATCATTTGGCTGTTTGTATAAACTATGGAAAAGAAAAAGATACTCGTACTCTGTACAGGTAATAGCTGTAGAAGCCAAATTGCGGAAGGATACTTGAAGTATTTCGCCGGTGCAACTGCAGAAGTCTATAGTGCCGGAGTGCAAACACATGGGGTTAATCCAAATGCTATTGCAACGATGCGTGAGGATGGTATTGATATATCTCATCAAACATCGAATCACATCAGTGAGTACGATGGTATTCACTTTGATTATGTGATTACTGTTTGCGATAATGCAAATGAGCAATGTCCGATATTTCCAACAACATCAAAGAAATTTCATCAGAATTTTCAAGACCCCGCAAAGGCAAAAGGAACAGACGAAGAAATTGCGCAGCAGTTTAGGATAATACGTCAGGAAATCAGGGACTATTGTCAATGGTTTGTAGAAGAAAATATTACACATCAGCATCACAAATAGAGTGCATGTAGCACAAGGTCTCTCAGAATGAAAAGTGGAAGGTCTGACCTTTTCACTATTTATCTATCACCACGCGGTGTGTGATTTTCTCGCCGTCGGATGTGGTCAACGTCAAGAAGTAAAACCCATCAGATTCCGAGCGTACACGCAGAGGTACAACATGGTCGCCACCAGCATAGACAGTTCCCGGATCAATCTCGGCAGCCAAGCCACCACCTAATGTATAAAGAGCTATGCGAACCGTTCGTTGCTGCGACAGCGTGAAGGCAAGACGCAAATTGTCGGATGTTGAGCCCATAATACTTGATTGTAATACTGCACCTTCGGCACTACGGCAGAATGACATAAAAGTACATCCTTTGTACGAACGGCGAAGTTCCTCTAATGCTTCTCTATTACCAAGTTCAGCGCGGATTTGCAACGCAGCTTTATGCGGAAGCTGTGCAAGAAACTCTGGCGTTGGACGATAGAGAAAATGGAAAATGCCGGAATCACCACAACGCACCCGCACCACTACACAACTATCACGGTACTTCTGCCGGAGCGTAGATACAGTTTGAACATACTGTTCCAACATATCTCGTTGGTCTTGCTGTGTGGCAGATACTTCAATGCTTTGTACATCATTAACAAATGATTGCGTTGACTTATGTAATATCGAACGAAGTGTACGTGGCTTATCGGAACCATATGCTGTGTCCACTTTGAACGTAATCTCCGAACGCATTCCTTCTGCTTTACTCTTCTCTTCTTCTGTATGGATTTGTTCAAGAATCTCTGTCTCACCACGCGCTACGAGATAATCTTTCAAGGCAGAGCTTCGTGTATAACCAAGTACTTCATTATAGAACATCTGTATTCTACCATTTGAATTTGCCGTGTACAACTCGTGGTTTGTTGCCAACGGCAATGGTGGTACGTCTTTGCTCAATACAAAACTACTCCGTGATCTACCATTAGGTAAGAGTAGTGTTCGACACAAATCTTTGATCCATGGAGTAAGTATTGGCGTATGTCGCACAACACTATCATTAGCATAGCGATAGAATCCAAGTTTGCGGAGTGTTGCATCGTCGGGTTCATATACATTCACCAGTGGAATAGTATCATTTCTGTTGCCAGTTGTTGATAATACAGAAACTGTGACTGCTCTCACAGAATCCGTAGTAATCTTCGGCGCTGATGAACTGGTCAACTGTATAGTTCCTGTTCCATTTACATCATTGCTCTTCAGTGTATTTTTTGTGTTTAATAGTTCTTGAAGCGCGGGTCTTCCACGCACGGTATCTACAGAGACGCGTGATTGTTGTTGTGTTTGCGCCGTGGGTGGTGCAACCTTCGTATTCTGTAATGATGATTGCTGCTGTGCGATGGGTTGACGTGAACCGACGTGTGGAACAGGCGACTGCACTGTAGCCTGTTGCCAAAATGAATAGAACGCGACCGTACTCATTCCGAGTACGCCAAGAATTCCCCACATAAACTTCCTCCTGAATGTGTGTGATATATAAAATGCGGGTGCTGCTGCTGCACTCCGCGTGTGATTGATTGCATCGGTAGTAGTATAGGCAGCCGTCTCGGCAGTTGCCTTGTGCAAATGTTCTTCTACGCGCGAGTATGTATTGTGATGTGGTGTACTCATGGCGTTGCTGTCACTGTATTTGATTGATGAGCGGCGGCGCGTTGTTCATCGCGTGCATACCATTCTTCCAATTGGCGGCGCGCACGCACCAAACGCGACTTCACACCCGATAGCGTTCCACCTTGAATGCGACGTATTTCCTCCAAGCTACACCCACTAATTTCAAACAATACTAATGTCTCGCGCATGGCGGCGGGCAGCGTGGCAAGTGCTTCGTAGAGAATGCTAATCTCGAGCGATGTATCTGGCGATGCAACATCCGATACCGCCTCGTGGGCTGCCGTGCGGAAGAATGCTGCAATCCGCTCGCGCCGCCGCTGACGAATGTAAATCCGCCTTGCTGTGGTAAAACAATATGCCGCAAAATGTTCGGGCGTTTGTAGAGTATTCACCATGCTATACACATTAAGAATTGTTTCACCGATGATATCATGCACCGTATCGTTGTCAGCGCGCGTCATAGCGCGGACATACCGCCATAACCTCTCGCGTATTGGCTCGAAGAGGGAAAGAAAATACTGCTGCTGTCCATCGCTTTCGATGTGTTGCATTCTGTGCATGATAATGAATAAAACCGCATCCGTTACAGTTCGGCTACGGCTGTTTTTACTGAGGGAGAGACATTGCTTTAGCGGAAAGTTTCATGGGGTGAAAAAAATATCTGTATTCACCAAAAGAATAATTGTTGACTTCAGACAGTTATCATTAACTCGCGCGATAAAATCATGATGCTTCGGCAATATCTCCCGCATGGCATGGTGCTTGCACAGTTGCGACTAAGCGACTATGCTTTATCACGGACGAATCTATGAACACGACCCTGACGGCGCACCGGAAACTGAAAAAGGTGCAGATTATCAAAATGGAAGACGCGGTTGCGGTGAGCAGCCACATCTTCGAGGATCTCTCGACGACTGATTTCGATGAAGTCCCGCCACCGGCATCGGAAAATACTCCTGCCGAATCAGCCGTATCCGATAACGTAGAAATGATTCCGCTGGAAGATGCCGAACTGCAAGTACAAGAATCCTACGACCGAGGATTTGCCGATGGTCAGCAAGTAACAAGCGCATTGCTTGATACCGAGATGAATACCATGCGCGAATGGATAAAGAATCTTGATACGGCGATGATTGATCTACGCGAACAATTCGCACAGCACATTGCCGAAATGGAAAATGCCGCAGTTCGTATAGCTGTTACAGCGGTGGAGCATATCCTTGCCCATGAAATAAGTGTGAATACGGATGTTGCTGTTGAGCAAGTGCGCAAGGCATTAGCATCGCTCCACGGTGTGCGTGATGTGACGGTGCGCGTTCATCCCGACAGCCATACAGCACTGACCAATGCAAAGAACTCATTAGTAACAACATCGCCTACGGTGCAGCATATTGATATTGTAGCCGACTATGCTGTTGAGCCGGGCGGCTGCATTTTGGAAACCGCAATCGGCACAGTAGATGCGCAACTCAGCACACAGCTTTCGCATATCCGCAAAGCAATGGAAGACGCTGTCCGCATTCAATCCAACGACGAATAAACACAACATCGCACTATGCTCGCAACGTTACACAGCAGAATCACTCCGGCAATCCACGCCGCCACAACGCTTGAACACTATGGTCGCATCACACAAGTAGTGGGCTTGGTTATCGAGAGCGAGGGACCACAAGCACCAATCGGCGAAGTGCTTCGTATTCGCAATCGTCGCGGTGAGTTTATAGGCTCGTGCGAGGTGGTTGGCTTCCGCGACAACCGCATCCTCTCGATGGTACTCGGCGAGACCACCGACCTCATGCCGGGCATGGAGTTGGTTGCAACACATAAGCCCATGAGTGTTGGGGTTGGGAATGTTCTCTTGGGTCGCGTCTTGGATGGTTTGGGAAATCCGATTGATGGTAAAGGCGAATATGGCGTAAGTGAATATCGAAGCATCTATGCGCAGCCGCCCAATCCGCTTTTACGAAAACGAATTAGCGAACCCATCACAACAGGCATTCGTGCTATTGACGGTGTGATGACGATTGGTAAGGGACAACGCATTGGGATTTTTGCTGGGTCGGGTGTTGGGAAGTCAACCACCTTGGGCATGATTGCCCGCAACACCACCGCAGACATCAACGTGATTGCACTGATTGGCGAGCGGGGACGCGAAGTGCGTGAGTTTATCGAGAAGGACTTGGGTGAAGAAGGACTGCAACGCAGTATTGTGGTGTGCGCTACCAGCGACCAGCCAGCATTACTCCGTCTAAAAGCAGCTCTTACCGCAACAACGATTGCCGAATATTTCCGCGACCAAGGGTTTGATGTGATGCTGATGATGGACTCGGTAACGCGGCTTGCTATGGCACAACGCGAAGTGGGTCTTGCTGTTGGCGAACCGCCGACTGCCAAAGGATACACACCATCGGTATTCGCACTCATGCACAAAACCATGGAACGCTCCGGCACATCCGATATCGGCACTATTACCGCACTTTATACTGTGCTGGTAGAAGGCGATGATATGAACGAGCCCATTGCCGATGCAGCCCGTGGTATTCTGGATGGACACGTCGTTCTTTCACGCAAACTCGGCGCACAAGGACATTACCCTGCTATAGATGTTCTACAAAGTTTAAGTCGTGTAATGGGTGATATTACCACGAAAGAGCATCGCGCAGCCGCAAGCCAGATGAAAGAACTCATGGCTCTTTACAACGATGCCGAAGACCTAATCAATGTTGGTGCATATCAACCCGGAGCTAATCCCCGACTCGACCGCGCTGTGCGTATGAATGAGCAAATCCGCAACTATCTTCGCCAATCTACCGAAGAATCTCTTTCCTACAACGATTCTCTCGCGCGGCTTATGGCAATGATGCAATAGCACGAAATGCACAAAAAAAAACGGTCGAAGATATGAGAATCAACGACCGCTCATCAATTACATTATGTTGGTTCAATCAGGCAATCCTACCAGATATAACCACCAATGCCGATATTTAATCCAATGACTGTACCACCTTCTATTTTGGTTAATCCTAATCCACCAAGAATCGCAAGGTTTTTAGCAACTACATACGCAGCACCACCTTCAACTCCAAAACTGGTACTGCTAGATCCACCAGATGAGCTAATACCTATCCTGCCACCAACATACGGACTAAGAATCGGACGTCCTTCGGTAAAGTAGTAGCGTATAAATGGACCAAAAAATGTACTCGAAGAGCTTGAAGTCGTCTTCGTACCAAGTATTTCTACAGTTGTACTTCTACTGGTTATACCCAATCCCATACCAACTTCAAGATTTTTCGTAAAGAAATATCCAACATCGGGAGAAAAGTTTATTTGAGAAATAGAAACATTATCTCCACTTGTAACATTAAACCCTATACTTCCACCTAACGAAACAACCCCTTTGTCAAAAATGTATGTCTGTGCCGATAGCGACAATGAGCATACACAAAGCGCGAACACAATTGCAAAAACCTTTAGCATAAAACATCCTTGAAATAGTAAAACAAGACCGCTGAGCGGCGTGATATATAGTAGTATTTGGCAGCACGCAATATGTAGAGCATCCATGTTGCTACTCAACTATCTGAAAAATACTATGTTTCCTTATACTATGGATATGATTGACTGAAATATCATAGTTCATCATCTCACAACATCCATTCGTGAAGTGAGGACGCCACTCGTCGTAGTCATGCGCACATAATACACTCCCGTAGCAAGATTACTAATGTCTGACTGGATACTATACAATCCCCGCTGCTGCTGCGCTCCCTGTACCAACGTTGATACCACCTGACCGACACCATTCAATACCTCTATCGTTACACTCAACGGCTCAATGATACCATACTCTATCTTCACGGCATCCTTCGCTGGATTCGGGCGACATACCAAACTCGTCTTCGCACCCGTTGGTATCACCAAACGTACCGTGCCCTCTTCGCAGAGTCCGGTTACTCGCACATTCCCATTCTGCGTTAGCACTTCTGATATGATACCACTATTCGTCCATCGAAACTCATCTATTACTATCTCGGCATTGTCGGTATTGCCAAGTGTGACCCGCATTGGGATTGATATAAGTTCACTCTTGGTTGGATTGTATGTGCCATTAAGTTCTAACGAACAACTATCTATTCTCCCACCACAGGATACAGAACCATCGTTGTTGAGGATTGTGCCGTTGTAGTGCAATCGTGCTGACCACTCTGTTGGTGCACCTGCTACCTGCATCCCGCTTTGTTTCTTGAGTACGAGACTCATACTCACACGCTCACCTGCTTGCGCCGTGATGTCTTCGACCACTACTGTTGTGCGGGCTGTGTCGGGATTAACTCCACCGCATATCTTCCCAACTCCAACTAATGTTGTAATGGTTGTGTCCTTATCTGCTATCCATCGAACAGTAGATTGAACTGTACCTACTACCTTCGGTGTAAAATCAACATCAACTTGAATACTTGAGTCAACGTCAAGTCGTGTCGGTACTATTACCGCCGAGTATTGCGCTCCCATATTTGTTACCCATTCTGCTCGTAAGAGTTGTACTGCTTCTGTACCATTGTTCGTTATCGTTACCGTCTGCTTTTGTGATTTTCCTATACACACAGTATCATAGATAATACTTGCTGTAGATATGATGGATGGTTTTCCAACACTTGTTATAATTCCCTCACCAAAGAGTTGTACAACTGCCGGACTGCCTACGCCATTATAGTCAAAAAGCAGGCGTCCACTTGTTCTGCCTTCATCACGTGCTGTGAAGCGTAGGTCTAATCGTGCGGTATCACCAACAGCGAGGGTAAAAGTTCCACCACCTGACAAGGTGCTAAAGTCAATTGCATTAGGTGTGCTATGCCGTGTGCCACTTATACGCAGTGGTGCTGTGCCGACATTACGTATCGTTACTGCGCGGATGGTATCTCGTTGTTTGCCTACCTCTACTTTGCCAAAGTCAATAAGTTGATTGACTACTGCAAGTGCAGGGGCTACCCCTTCGCCTCGTATGGTTTGGCGTAAGGTATCTGCTTGGGTTATAATCATCACTTGTGCTGTTTTGATACCAACAGTACTTGGTTTGAAGCGAAACTCTACTGCGCGGGATGAATTTGCAGGTACTGTAAATGGTGGAATACCTGATACAACTTGGAACTGTGCAGCATCTGTTCCACTTATCGCAATCGAATCAACTCGAAATGGATATGAACCCGTATTACGCACAAAAGTAGAAATAATAGAATCTTTGCTACTTGCAACCAAACATTGCCTCATATCTACATCCTGTCCAGCCGAACTTGGTTCGACTATTGAGAATACGGAGTCGGATTGGTCTTGCTGTAGGGGTATATGTACTTCCCATATTTTCCCGGTTCTGTCCTGACTTGTCGTAGCCACTTTGCTACCATCGATATTGTAACAGATGTCGTGGAGCCGATCCCTATGTCCTGTGAAGGTTTGGAGTAGTGTACCTGTTGCCACATCCCATATTTTGGCGGTAGAATCCCAATTTGCTGTTGCCACCATATTTCCATCAGGACTATATATAATACGATAAACACTACTATTACCCCAATCAATACTACCGTGCCTGAGTGTTTTTAGTAGTGTACCTGTTATCGCATCCCAAATTATGGCGGTATTGTCATCACTTGCCGTTGCTACCTTACCTCCATCGGGACTAAAAGCGATACTTCTGACACCTCTCATATGCCCCGTAAGGGTGAGAATTTCTTTGCCTGTGTTGGCATTCCAAATTATGGCGGTTTGGTCCGAACTTGCCGTTGCCACCTTACTCCCATCTGAGCTATAGCATACATCATGTACAAAGCTTCCTATTTTATGTCCACTAAGGGTTTGTAGAAGTGCACCAGTATTTGAATCCCAGATATTGACGCTACCATTTTCGGTTGTTGTAGCTAAGCTACTCCCATTCGGGCTAAAACAGATACCAAATCCATTGAGTATTGGGTTGATCGATAGCAAAAAAGTTCCAGTATTTGCGTCCCAAATTTTAACGCTATTAGTGTCCGAGGTACTTCTAACACCTGTTGTAGCTATCCTATTCCCATCTGGACTATAACAAATACCAACGATTTCACTCAAATGTCCACTGAGTGTTCGTAGTAGCTCACCTGTATCGCATCCCATATCCTCGGAATTCCGTCATAGCTGGCTGTCGCTACTCTACTCCCATCAGGGCTATAGGCAATATCATTGAACCAATCAGTTTTTTTAAGTGTAAGGATGGTGCCAGTATTGCGAGATGATATTCCCTGTACCACACGTACTAAGCACTGCGTACTTGGCGGTGGCGGTATGTTCTTCCACCGATAGCTCAATCCTGTGGCTTTTTCTGTTATGATTTTCCAATTCGCACCATTATCAGTACTGAACTCTAAACGTACTGTATCGGTGGGGGCAACGCCTGTCCATGTGATAAGCGTATCAGAACCTACCACAAAGGTTTCGCCTCCATTCGGGTAAGTGAGCA
>JAZKJV010004248.1:0-441432 GCA_037367405.1 Ottelia alismoides | reverse complement strand
TATCGCAGACTATGGTGGTGTGTAATCATTTACGTGCGATCGTAATGAGAAAGAGCGACTGCGGAGGTGGAGCGTCGGGCTCCATACGGTGGTGTTGGGGTCTTCAAGCGGAGGATGTCTGCGGTGGGGTTCCAGGCATAGAAAGGGATGTAGGGTGTCAGCAGCGGTGAAATTGATGAGTGGACGGAGGTCGGGTGGCGGATTTTGAAGGCGGGGCCACGCTCGTGACGGCTGGGCGGCACTGCTGGGCGAAGGGTCTAACGGTATGGGGCACGTTAGGTGTTTCCCCTGTCGCTCGGCGAAAGGCGATGGAAGTCCGTAGGGGAGGCGGATATTTGAAGGTGAGAGCCAGAAGTCGACGAATGGAGGAGGGCGAAAACGACCAGGCTCCGCCTGGAGTGGTCAACGGCGAAGGTGGCTAGTGTGTGCGATGGCGGGCGGCGCCCTATTGGGCTGCACCGGGCGGCTCCCTTTCTTTTTGTTTTTTTTTTGTTTTTTTATTTTTTTCTTTAATAATACTTTTAAAATTTTTTCTTCTTAAAATAAATGTTAGAAATATTTTTTCTTTTTTAGTGTAATCCTGCGATACAAATATATATATATATAATGTTTTTTTCTATTTTCTTACTTATTCCTACAAAAAATGTTAGAGATGAAACAATGAAATATTATTATTTTGTTTTTATTTATACTTTGCAATAAAATAATTTAAGAAACGACTCGAGCACACTGCTTGATCCGTAAACAAATCAAAGAGGAAAATGTGATCGAGGTTCCAGCGGAGGTGAGGGATCGGAACCGGATCTCCGGCCACCGTGCATGGTCGGAGGTGAGAGATCGTGTGAGGTAGAACGTGAACGTGAATAGATTAAGAAGATGAATGTGATGATCGGATCGGATTGCAAAATAAAATCGGGATGGGTATTTTTGGAATTAGGATCTAAAATTTATTCATAAAATCGAGGCACAAATTAAATCTAAAATTTATCTAGAAGAATGATGGAAATTAAAGTGAATCTCACCTTGGGATCGGACATACCGGGATGGCCTCGACGAGGACCGACTCACTGTTACCGGACGGCTTGGAGGCTGGACATCCTTCTGCGACAAGAAGCTCTTGAAAATCGGGCTTCTCTCCACCAAAGATGATCAAGAGGAAATGAAGGAGGAGGAGCTCAATAAAAAGGAGAAGAAAATCAAAAAGAAAAATAGTAACAAATAAGGAATGTATTTAGTGGTTAATTAAATAACTCAATAAATTAATAAATTAATTAAAAAAGGAATTTGAAGTTAAATAAAATAATTAAAATAATTAATTTACAAAAATTAATTAGCCACCTTAATGGTGGTTAAGTAGAAAATCAAATCTTATATACATGGAAGGTTTTCAAATCAAATAACTAAATAAAAAAATAAAATTTTTGTAATTATAGTAATTTAATTAATTAATGTTAGATATTAATTTTTTGGTGATTTTTATATATCGAAATTATCTATATACATGTAATATATACATATAGTACAATATACACATGTACAAATAAGGAAATTATTTGTAAATAAATTTTTAAAAAAATATATTTTTATTTTTATTTTTATTTTTAATAATGAAGAAAAATATTTACAAATATTTACATTATGTATAAAAATAAATATGAATAAATATATTCAATAAATAAATGGTGAAATTGCAACAAGCAGCCCAAAAAATCGACTTTCCAACCATAACATCAAAAATTATCAAACCACAGCCATTTTAAAGATAATTTAATTTATAGTATTATAGAAGTGAGTTTGTTTTAATTTGAGTTTTTATGGAGCTGGAATTGATTTTTCAATTATTGCTTTATGGCTTTTTCCAAGTGTGATTACTTTTATTTTGTACATGATTTTATTTTGCAGTTATTTTTGGATTTTTGGATTAAAGACCCCATCTCCCTCTACTTTATTCCTAGATGCTTAGGTGCAAAATACCCACTCCCCTCATGCACACGGGCACGTAAGGTGATGTGGATTGGAAAAAAAATGCAAATATGGTAAGTACAAGGGCTGAAATGCAAATTTTACAAAACTTTTATAGTAGAGACAAATGTTTGAGTACTAAAAATAAAATACAAATAGCAAGAGGGTATATGGCAAAATTACCCTATCTCGTGTGATCTGACGACGTTACACGCTCCACTTATCCACGTGTCAAGGTATGGACGACTGATGATGCTTCAATGATGGATGCCTGAGATTAGAAGGCAATTGGCGATCAAATGGATGAAAACATTTGTATCCAACGGTTGCTGCTGCTAGTGGTGCATACACTTGATCGAACGACTACGAGGATGGGTGAAGGAAGAGTGACGAACTGAGTTCCCCCCAAGTTTTGATCAGTTGATTCTTGCTACTACGGTGATTTTCAATGCTACAAAATGGTCGAGGAGATACCTGGAAGCATCCCGAATTGGCTGGAAAGCTCATATGGCTCCAAGAACCGTTGGAGGGGTTCTTAGAGGTCGTCGAAGAAGAGGAGCTCTAGCTGCCTTGCCCAGAAATCAAAATCAACCCGTGAGGGTCCTTTGTCCCTTCAAGACCTACAGGAAACTTACGTACGCTAAAATGAAAGGTCTGGGGGATGTGTCAGGTCAAGATGAACGGAGATGAACACGAGCGGAGCTCTCCAACGACAAGGCAGAGGAGGAGAGCTGACTGCATGATCTGAGTGAGATCAAGAGGGATGGACATGCTTGAGGTGAAGAGAAGTGTCAGGGGAAGATGTGGAGGGTCAAAGCGGAGGCAGAGGATGGTCGGAAAGAAAGGGCGGAGATGGGGGATCCGCCAATCAAATTTTTGGATTTTATGCTAATTAGGCATAATCAAAGGAAATTAATGGTTGCACGACACTACTGCTAAGCTAAGGAATGAAAAAAACAAGAAAGGAAGAGCTTTACCGAACCCAGACCAGAGCGGAGCAAACTCACGGTGGAGCAGGTGGTCAGAGCTCGGATCACTTTGATTCGACACCAACTCCACTCATTGAACCCTCTCTACTTCTGTCATTGGGATTCGCCTAGGTAAGAAAAGGTTAGGGTTTGGTGATAGAAGAAGGATTAAAATTGAAGGAACTCCAGCGAGATATATATGTACATGAGTGGAGTGGATCGAAAGATGTGATCAATTCAGGGGATCTCATATCGACGTAATGATTGAGTGTGATATAACTTCGATCGAGGAGTAGATTTGTTGAAGAAATCGAGCGTAAAGAATGAAGGGGTGTTCTCCAAAATTGGGCAAAACAAGGGGTCCTATGTTTTGACATTGCATGACTATGAGGAGCAGGGAGTTGATCAAGGTCAACTCTGACCCTCTCCTCATTGGTCCACATAGGATAGATAAGGACAAAACCAAAACTTAATGCCTTATTAAATCATTTAAAATAATAAACAATTTTTATTAATTTTGTGTTAAAAAATGAAACATGTTTATTATTTTATGTAGTAATTTATGGTGATTTTTAGTTATTTTTATAACTTAATTTATTATAGGTTACTTTTTAGATGTTCATTTGTAGGTATATTTACCTATGTTATGTATATTTTATTTTATATTTTTTTATTTTTTATTATTTTATATACATAATATTCATATTTATAACTTATTTAAATACACATAAATATATTCCTATTGTATTTTCTGAGTTTATTTGTATATTTTGTTAAATATGGGCAGAATTATATAGGTATATGTATAGTATATAAATTTATGTATTTTATTTATTGGCCCTTATATCCCCCAACTTTATACTTTAAAGATAATTTAATTTATAGTATTATAGAAGTGAGTTTGTTTTAATTTGAGTTTTTATGGAGCTGGAATTGATTTTTCAATTATTGCTTTATGGCTTTTTCCAAGTGTGATTACTTTTATTTTGTACATGATTTTATTTTGCAGTTATTTTTGGATTTTTGGATTAAAGACCCCATCTCCCTCTACTTTATTCCTAGTCGATCAGGTCAAGTCTTGACCTTCTCTTGGGTTTTGGGTCAGTCTTCATTTATTTCATTACTCCATCCTTTATATTTTTCTTTTCTTTTCTTTTCTTCTTTATTCTTTTATTTGAAAAAGTGTTAAAAATGCATATTTAACAAGTGTATGCAAAATGGTAATTTCATGAAATTAGTGGGTATTTGCATGTATTTGAATAAGGAAATAAAGTTAAAATAAAATTATAAAGGTGATGAATCATGGATTCATCATGGATCATCATGGACAAGTACAGTAGGTATTGAACATATGGAGAATGGGGGATAAATAATCAACATAGGTTAAAAGAAGACAATAATTGATTTTGGGTTTTTAAGGATTTTTTAATTTTGTGAGTTTTTAATTATTTATTTTTTCGAACTGTTATTTTTATAAATTTTTAGAATTTTAGTTTTACAATTTTAATTTCTTTTTATATTTTTTGTTTTAAATTTTTAATACGAATTAATCGTTATAATATAAGTATATCTAGTTATATATAGAAAGATTGCTTTTATATTTATGAATATAATTAGAAGTAATAAAAAATCACAAAGTAAAATGTTTTGGCTTTTTATATATTTCTCTATTTTTGATAATTTTCTTATAATTTTTAATATATTTTTTCAGTGAATTAATAAAGCAAAACAATGACTAAGATAAATGGGTAGATATGTTTTGGAATTTAAAAATAGCCAAAGAGCTCAAAATTTTCCAAAACGATTATTTATATATTAAATATAATAAATAAATTCATAAATAGAAACAACTATTTTAGATGTTTTGATAATTTTTTATAATTTTTATGGGTATTTTGGATCTTTTTAATTTTTAGTTCTTCTCTTTTTCTATTTTTAGGGATTTTTGGTTGTAGGCTCAAAACATGTTAATAAACAAATTTCATTTTTTTAGATTTTTTTTAAACATTTTTATATTTTTCTAAGCTAAATAGAGATAAATTGATCTATTTTCTATTTTTAATAGTTAGAAAATTAACTACAAATGCCTAACGAAAAATATGTGTGATATAAATATGTATCGGGTATTTATGGTAATTTTCTAAGAATTTTTAGAGGCCTGGAGCTATTTTTAACAAAATAAAATCTAAAAGAAATACAATCTAGCAAGGTTACTTATGTAAATATTTAAAGTTTCTAGACTAAAGCCAAACACCTCATAAAAGATTAGGGTTAAAAATGCAATTTCTTAAAAAATCCAATAAACAATACCCAGAGGGGTATTTTTGCAACTAACACAAAGTCCATGGGCCAGATGTACTTTTTCTTGAAAATATTACACTATTAATTCAAAAATAAGGACTAAAATAAAATATAGAAAGCCTAGATGCTTAGGTGCAAAATACCCACTCCCCTCACGCACACGGGCACGTAAGGTGATGTGGATTGGACAAAAATGCAAATATGGTAAGTACAAGGGCTGAAATGCAAATTTTACAAAACTTTTATAGTAGAGACAAATGTTTGAGTACTAAAAATAAAATACAAATAGCAAGAGGGTATATGGCAAAATTACCCTATCTCGTGTGATCTGACGACGTTACACGCTCCACTTATCCACGTGTCAAGGTATGGACGACTGATGATGCTTCAATGATGGATGCCTGAGATTAGAAGGCAATTGGCGATCAAATGGATGAAAACATTTGTATCCAACGGTTGCTGCTGCTAGTGGTGCATACACTTGATCGAACGACTACGAGGATGGGTGAAGGAAGAGTGACGAACTGAGTTCCCCCCAAGTTTTGATCAGTTGATTCTTGCTACTACGGTGATTTTCAATGCTACAAAATGGTCGAGGAGATACCTGGAAGCATCCCGAATTGGCTGGAAAGCTCATATGGCTCCAAGAACCGTTGGAGGGGTTCTTAGAGGTCGTCGAAGAAGAGGAGCTCTAGCTGCCTTGCCCAGAAATCAAAATCAACCCGTGAGGGTCCTTTGTCCCTTCAAGACCTACAGGTTACTTACGTACGCTAAAATGAAAGGTCTGGGGGATGTGTCAGGTCAAGATGAACGGAGATGAACACGAGCGGAGCTCTCCAACGACAAGGCAGAGGAGGAGAGCTGACTGCATGATCTGAGTGAGATCAAGAAGGATGGACATGCTTGAGGTGAAGAGAAGTGTCAGGGGAAGATGTGGAGGGTCAAAGCGGAGGCAGAGGATGGTCGGAAAGAAAGGGCGGAGATGGGGGCTCCGCCAATCAAATTTTTGGATTTTATGCTAATTAGGCATAATCAAAGGAAATTAATGGTTGCACGACACTACTGCTAAGCTAAGGAATGAAAAAAACAAGAAAGGAAGAGCTTTACCGAACCCAGACCAGAGCGGAGCAAACTCACGGTGGAGCAGGTGGTCAGAGCTCGGATCACTTTGATTCGACACCAACTCCACTCGTTGAACCCTCTCTACTGTTGTCATTGGGATTTGCCTAGGTAAGAAAAGGTTAGGGTTTGGTGATAGAAGAAGGATTAAAATTGAAGGAACTCCAGCGAGATATATATGTACATGAGTGGAGTGGATCGAAAGATGTGATCAATTCAGGGGATCTCATATCGACGTAATGATTGAGTGTGATATAACTTCGATCGAGGAGTAGATTTGTTGAAGAAATCGAGCATAAAGAATGAAGGGGTGTTCTCCAAAATTGGGCAAAACAAGGGGTCCTATGTTTTGACATTGCATGACTATGAGGAGCAGGGAGTTGATCAAGGTCAACTCTGACCCTCTCCTCATTGGTCCACATAGGATAGATAAGGACAAAACCAAAACTAAATGCCTTATTAAATCATTTAAAATAATAAACAATTTTATTAATTTTGTGTTAAAAAATGAAACATGTTTATTATTTTATGTAGTAATTTATGGTGATTTTTATTTATTTTTATAACTTAATTTATTATAGGTTACTTTTTAGATGTTCATTTGTAGGTATATTTACCTATGTTATGTGTATTTTATTTTACATTTTTTTATTTTTTATTATTTTATATACATAATATTCATATTTATAACTTATTGAAATACACATAAATATATTCCTATTGTATTTTCTGAGTTTATTTGTATATTTTGTTAAATATGGGCAGAATTTTATAGGTATATGTATAGTATATAAATCTATATTTTATTTATTGGCCCTTATATCCCCCAACTTTATACTTTATCGACCCAGTCACCATGATACCTAGGTCTCGGGGTTAGGATTATAAAATACCTTTGGCATTGTATTCCTTTTTCTTTTATTTTATTTATTCTTTTATTTTGGTTTTAAATATAATATTTTATACAATATGTATACAATAAATAATATATGTTAATTTATGCAAAATAATGTTATTTACATGCATTCAGCTAGGGAATATCGACCAAAATGAAAGAATGAAGGTAATGAAATAGAGATTCATCGCCCCCTATACGTGTCTTTGCTAGTCCCTAACAAACACTTATGCCTATAAGTGCAAAAAATAAAAATAAAAGAAAAAGAAAAAGAAAGAACTGAGATTGATTTATAGCTTTCAAACTTATCTTCACAAAATCAAAGTTTGGAGCTCAATCAGAAATTTAGAAATTAAGTTTGGTTGGAACCTTATTGGAAACTGGACTTGAAACACAAAGGAACCATAAAACTCTACTTTAGTCTCCTCAAAAGGCAGGTCAGAATAAGTCAACTCGTATGCAAACCCTTATGACTATGAATCTATCTTGGACAATGTGGGTGTTATACCAATCGTAAGCCTGCAGGTACTGTCTTGTGGTCCACAAAAGGCGGGACCATGGAGTCACTGTGTTGACAACCCAAGCAGCTAAAACAACAATTAACCCACACAGTAATATCAAGTGATGAATAAGAAGGTGTGAATCAAAATTTAGTATACCCTACAAACAAGTGCACAGTGTACAAGTAGGTAGGGTTCGACCTCAGGGAACATACGTGGTAGCACACCATATTATTTATAAATAAATAAATAATAAATAAATAATATATGTATATATGTATATACTTATGCACACTATTTATTTAGATTTTTGTGGATTTTAAAATTTTTTATAAATTATTATTTCTAATTTTAAATTATGTAATTTATTTTAAACTAATTATAAAAGATTTATAATAATGATTAATATAATAACTTATAGATAATTATATATTGATATATAATATACTATAGGGTAATATAATTTATAAATATAGGTAAAATAAGTAAAAAAAGTAAGATAAAGTGTTTTTGTATTTTTTATAATTTTATGCTATTATTGTGAATTTTCAAAAATCTTTATTAATTTTTAGGCATATTTAAAGTCCAAAATCTCTCAAAATATGGATTAAATAAATAAGCCTAATTGATTTGGGGTTTAAAAATGGCAAAAAGCCTCCAAATTTTTCCAAATAAATTTTAATATATACTAATATTTCAAAATAAAAATACATGAAATGAAGAAATATTTTTGGGGTTTTTGGTAACTTTTTATATTTTATCGTATTTTAGATATTTTAAATTTTCACTGATTTTCTTTTTCTTTTTTTAGGGATTTTTAGTCTAGGGGTATTACATACTATAATAAATACATACTATTTTTGGGGGAATTTGTAAAGATGATTTTACAATTTTTTTGGATTTTTTTAATTCAAGCAGGGATAAAACCATGTTATTTTGATTTTAATAAATAGAAAATATGCTAAAAATGCATACCTAAAATTATGGCGTGAAAGATCAAGCATGCAAGCACATTTACCTATTTTATTATGATTTTTGTAGCATGGATGTTAATTATAAAAATTGGACAAACATGTACAAAAATACTTGAACTAGCAGAGGTAAATTTGCAATTAAAATAAAACTCAGGGGATACAGTGTAAAATACCCAAAAGTTTTGAAATAATACTAAAACTTTAAATATTAAACAATAATTAAAAACCCTGGGGGTATACATGCAAGATACCCACGCACATGCGTCGCCACGTGAGGTGACGTGATAGAGGGCCAAACTACAATATTAAAAATATTTGAGGGAGAACAAGTAAATTATCATCTACTTTTTAAATGGCATAAAATATTTGCAGGACTACTAATAAATTACAAAATGGTGGTGGGGCTCATTGAAATTTACCCACTTAAATCCCATGTTCACTGCTTGACATGTGGATAATCTAGTGACTCTGGTTGGGCAGTGTTTCGTCTGATCTAAGGGCCAGGAATAGACCTGGGAGGAGGGCCTCGGTCGGACGACAATTGAGTGGCCTCCAAGAACAAGAAGAACATTGTAGATGGTGAACTTCAATCTCTGATTACAACTACATACGAGTACGATCCTTCACGTTGACTGGTTCTTCTCCTTCTTATAGGTCCTTTGCACATGCAGGTATCTGCAGATGGGTTCCAAGTCCCAGTGATGAGGACCTGGATGGTCTTCTTCCTGGAGAGAAAGGTATACCTCGAAGTTGCCCTAGAGCACTGCTTCAGCCGAGTCCTACACGGAAAAGGTTACCTGGCTCGAGACTATCATCTCGACCCAAAATGGAGGTATGGGATCTTGTGGATGATGCAGATGGTGAGGCTCCGACGGTGCAGAAGAATGGAGTTTTGATTCGCTTGATCGAACCAGAATCAAGGGGGAAATAGGGCGATTGGTGGAGACGACGTTGGGGCACGATAATGAGGTGAACATGGGTCAAAGAACATGCATAATGATGGTTAATCGGACCCAAAACTCAAGCTCTAGGTCAACTAAGATTTAGGAATTACTCTAATCCTAAATGCTATCAATGGAAATTGAAATACGATAAGTAAAATATGAATTAAAACTAACCTAATATGCGAAGTAGGGCTCAACGTGGTCAGAACCACGGAGCAGAACCTCACGGCAGTGCTCTGCCGGAGATGGTGGATCTCCTAATCCACTGCGCCTCATCACTGTAGAAAGCAGCTCTGCCTTGTTGTCACCAGGACGAAGCTCTATGGCACTGATAACTAGGATTTTGCGAGGGTCTAAAGTACTCTACACAATGTGAGAACTACAATATCGTTGAAGCGACCGCTCACGAAACCCCTGAAAATCGACAATAAACTAACAATGTAAATTAAGCAATGCAAAGCAAATTTTGTGGAATTAAAATTTATTATAACTCTACAAAAAATGTGTATAGTGTAAGTATGTGTAAAGTGTTGAACACAGGGATCAAACGGGAGAAAGGTGAAAATAAATGCAAAAATATGTGCTTTTATCTATGTAATTCTATGGAGATTTATTATATATATTTTATGTTATATTTTTTAATTTTTAAATTTCTACTTTTTTATTTTCTTTTTAATTTTTTTTAGATTTTTAATTCTTTTTTATAAGTAATATAGGAATATAATAGGCTATATATATAATATAGAGTAAAATAATTATAAATACAACTAAAAATACTCAAAATACAAAAAAATTATTTTTGGGTTTTAAATATTTGTCTACTATTTTATATTTTTTAAGAACTTTTGCTAATTTTTATGGATTTTTAAAGTCAAAAATATCGCAGATCAAGGATTAAATAATTAAATAGAATTGAAATTTTATTTAAAAATGGCAATAAATGTCCAAAATTTTCCACATCAATTTTAAAATAAATAGTAATATAAAGAAATTTATAAAATAGAAAACAATATTTTTGATGTTTTTAAGAATTTTTTAGATTTTTATAAAGGATTTTAGGGTTTTAATTTTTCAGAGTTTTTCTTTTCTATTCTTAGTGATTTTTGGTTTGAAGGTTCAAAATACTTAAATAAAAAAATATATTTTTGTGAATTTTTAAAGTGATTTTATAGTTTTTTAAGCTAAACAGGGAGTATTTGTGTTATTTTTATTTTATAAAATAGTAAAAAGTCATCGATTGCAAACATAAAAATGTGGCGTGAAAGTGTGTGTAATAAGGACCTTAATCCTTTCGGGTAATGTTTGGAGCACAAACACTATATTTATAAATGGACGAAATAATAAAAAATGCATGTACTGGCAGGAGCATAAGTGTAAATAAATTAATACACATGGGTGAACATGCAATTTGTCCAAAATAATATAACTGTAATTTAAAATTATTTAGACAAAATGAAATAGAAATACACGCAAGGGCTCAAGTGTTAAAATTCCAAAAACACACCTCACATGAGACCGCACATGAGGAGACGTGTACTGGACCAACTATAATTAATAAACTATGAGGGTTTTTCAGCAATTATTACAAAACTATATAAACGTCAGATGAAAGTTTCTTAGACTAATTAATAAATACAAGAACTGAGGAGTAAAAACTACAAAATACCCCTCTTATGTGCTGAGAAGGATGGTCTAGATCATCTACTTGCCATGTGTCGCATCTTCCTCGCACGATACTGGTTCACAATCCAATGGCTTAGATTAGATCCAAGCGAGATCTAAAAGTTCTGATGCAGAGTGATCGTAAAATGTCTGCTAGATATGGAAGGTCATTCTCGATCCAACGGCAGAGAGGGGCAGTGGACGAACATGGAAGAAGCCCTGGTGAGGCGAGCTTCCTCCAGACAAAACTCCCTCCTTCGTCGAGCTATGCTCTCCAAAATGGCTTGCGTACTTCCTAGAAGAGTCCTCGAATGACCGGTGGCATCAAAATGGTGTGAGGACCTCCAGTGTGTTGTGTGATGTCGGAGAAGGTCGACTTCTCCAGGTATCTCTGTGAACACAAAAACGACCCCCCAAGGGACCTTGAGATTCCAGGACCTGCAAGAAATGTAAGCACGGGTGAAAGGGGGTTCTAGAAGCTGATATTGGCGTAGGTGAACAGCATATGGTGTGTGGTGGCTGACCTCCAGTGAGGTGGAGGAGTTGAAATCCGGAAGACTAGATCAGGGGCTGATCTGGGTGAGTGGATGGTGGAACAAGGTGAAGAAGCGTCTGGGGAAGAAATGGGGTGGGCGGCGCGTCGTAAAATAGAAGTGGAGCACGGTGGGGGGTTCACCGGAGCGGGGCTCCAACAAACTTTGAAGGTGATTAATTAAGCTAAATAGCATGATTAAAAGATAAAGAAAACGCAAGGAATAAAATCTAGGCTTAAAACTAAGCTAGAAAACAAGGAAAAGAGGTACCTCGAACAGAGCTAAGTCGCGAGATCGAACCTCCCAGCGACGTGCCCGGAGATGGCGAATTCACCACCTACAGTGCTTCTTCCTTGCTAGAAATCATGGCGAAGACTTCTGTCACAAATCTCAACACATCTATGGTGTCCGAGGTGTTGAAACAAGGTAGAGGGGAACCAAAAGTCAAAGGAAGTGGAATGGGGGGTTTTGTACATGCTGTGAAGTGGCGATCTTCGAGGCCAAATCTAGGACGAATCGACGGAGACCAATCCTAGGAGGAGGCTCAAGGAGAATCAAGGATCTATAGTGGTCAACTTCAAAGAAGGAACGAGAGCACCTTGATTGATATATCGAGGGGGAAAATCGAGAAGTAGGGAGGTACTCAGTTCTGACAAGGCTAGGGGGGAGTCAGAGAGTTGACTAGAGTCAATAATCGAAGCTACCTGTTGATCCATGTGGACCAATCAGGAAAAATCAGTCCACAAATAATTGGAAATTCTATAATAAATAATAAATAATTTCATTAAATTTAGGTTATAAAATAAAGCTGTTTCTTATTTTCTATCATATTTTATTATTATTATTATTATTATTATTTAGTTATTTGAGTTTATTTATTAGAAGTTTATTTTTAGGGTTTTATTTATAGGTATATTTATCTATATTTTATATAATTTATTTGTTTTGTATTTTGTATTTTATTATTTTATTTTCTTATTTTATATATTTAATATATATATATATATATACATAAATATGTTTTTATTATATTTTCTAATATGATGTATGCACTTAGATAAATTAGGGAATATATTATATAGGTATTGTTATTGTGTATTCATCTATGTATTTTAGTATATTATTTCATTTTTTGATTTTTTTGGTTTTACTGTATTTAAAATATGTAAATATATTACAAATAGTATTTATAAAATTAAAAAAACATAACATTATGAAAATAATAATTAATAGATAAAATGAATATTTTATACGGGTAAAATATAGAATAAGGTCCAAAACCTGACTTTCACACCTTAACTACAAAAAATATGAAACTACCTTCATTAAATAGATTATTAAAAGTTTTATACAATTAAAGTGATTTTGATACATTTTGAGCTTTTATTTGAGACATATGGGTCTGGGAAGTTGAGATTTTAGCTTTTTATTGAGTATAACTCAGTGTTTAAAAAATCAGACTGGACTGGGCGGTCGAACCAGCTGGATCAGGAACTAGCTCTATACCGATCAATTCGGTCAGTTTTGTGTAATTAATTTCAAAAAAAAGAAAAATAAAAAATTGGGTCCGACTGGTGGTCGGACCGGGTTAACCAGTATTGACTCAAATTTGATGGTTTGGTAAATTTTCAAAAAATAAAGGTTTAAATATTAAAATAATGGGGTTTATCACTTGTACCCTTTTGACTTCTGTGATATACGTTATGTCCCTCTTTTTTTGGAATATACGTTGTGCCAATACTTTCTTAGAATAATTTTCTAGAAACAACAATAAATAAATGACTATAATATTATATTCATATATAATTGTAGAAAATGTGACTAGTTTTTGTAGCATTTTACTCGAAATAGCCAATCATATTATTCTATTGAAAGATTTGATATTTTTAATGAATATTTCATTGATATATAAGTACATACTTACATATATGTATCCGATTTTATCTGTTCAAAAAAACATGTTGGACCGGTCTGACCAATAAATTAAGCTCGGTCTGATTTTTTCTGAATCAATAGAAATGATGATGTCATGCTGACATCATCACCGGTTTGACTGGTTAGACCGACGGTCTGACCCGGTTGAACCAAATCGAAGACTGACAGATTCAATGTCTAGTTCGGTTTTTAAAACCTTGGTATAACTTGTACATTGTATATTATTTTTGTATGAAATCACTTTTGTATTTTTCTATATATTATTATCTACAACTTTGATGAAAAGGTTTCTTTATATAAAAAGTGGAAAATAAATATGTGCTAAAATTGAATTAATGATGAATCAAAGAATAGGGTTTTATTGATGAATTTTGGCCCTTATCTCTCCCTACTTTATTCCTTGTCGATCAGTCATCAATATGTCTAGATCTCGGGGTTTAGGGTCATAAAATACCTTTGGCATTTTATTCTTTTTCTCGTCTTTTCTTTATTCTATAATTTTGACATTAAAAATAGTATTTTATACAATATTTATACAACAAAGAATGAATGTTAATTTGTACAATTTACTGTTATTTACATGCATTATCTAGGGGTTTTTAGGCCAAAATGATAGAATAAAGGAGATGGAATGGATATTCGTCACTCCTATATACTTGCCTTTGCTAGTCCCTAGCAAACAGTTATGCAATTAATTTACAAAAATAAATAAAAGTAAAGAAAGTGGATAGAAATTAATTTTAAACTTGTCTTCACAAAGTCAAAGTTTGGAGCTTAAGTCGGACCTTTGGAATTTAGGTGCGGTTGGAACCTTATTGGGAAACGGATTTGAAACACAACATCCTTCGAGAATCCCAAAACTCTGCACAAGTCTCCCTAATAGCCATGTCAGAATACTTCAACTCATACGCAAACCCTTATGGCTATGAATCTCACTTGTATAGTGTGTGTGATAGTGGCTCTTCACAATTGAAATGACGAAGAGTATGACAATCCAATGATTCCCCAGTCCAGCAACTCCTTCCTCGAGGAATGGGGTATTCTTCTAAGTTCATGTGATAACAAGCTCATGAGGAGGGGTGAGGAGAAGAATGGATGGTAGCCAATGTAGCTACCTATCCTAGGATGCATGACCAGTGTAGTCAAGTCACACAGCTGCAGGCTCACATGATATGACATTGAAGCCCAATCTTGCTTATTGACTATACAAATATATACATTCCGGCAGGCATTTTATTTTCAATCAGACCTATCCACTTTTTTGGAGTTTTTACTTTTTGCTTTTTTTGAAATACTATATACAGCGGAATTTACATAAGGAGTTTTTCCTCTTGAGCCAATAGATTATCCCTCCTTTGAAGTATTATTGCAACCCATGCTCTCCTATCTTAGACATCTCTGCTAGTGGACGAGTTGGGGTGCACTTCCCTCCCTAGAGAAGGACAAATGTTTCTGCTTATGTGCATTTCGTACTGGCAAATCCAATCCCCTCACCACTCCAACTGTGTTGATCCAAGTGAAAGGTGCAGGTGTCCAAGTTAGGTCATTATCAACAAGAGTCGTGCATGTGTTCCAAAATACTCTACTTAAGCAGTCAAGAATACATTGAACTAAGTCTCATGACTCTTAAAGAATTAAGTCAACTAGACCTGAAGTACCTCTATTCCAGTTCCTATAAGGTTCATGTGATTAGGTAGATTTAAGGTCCAACCAAGCTCCAATCTTAGGATTTTACTTAGACTTGTACAATTATCAAACTCAATCTGAAAAATGCAAGTGCTATGAACAATGCAGAAAATATTTTTATGATGCAATTTTCAAATTTTGAACTTTCTATGGATTTTTTCAAAAGATTTTGCAAATGTTTTTGGTATTTTTGGTTTTGCAAATTTTCTTGGACTTTTTCAAAACAAAAGATTTTGGAATAAAAGATAGTACAAATATTTATATGAGGATGCCTCAATTATTTACAAGAGTTAGGGTTTTAAGGATTTACAAAGGATATGTAATTATTTTTATAGATGTGCATATACAGTTAGTAAAGAATTTTGGTGTGATGTATATATTCCTCAAACTTATATGAAAATGATTTTATGAATTATTTTGAAATTATAGTCCAAAATAATTTTTACAAATATTTTTTACAAACATTTTCAAACATTTGAAAATCATTTTGCAAAGGTTTTTCAAATAATATATATGTTTTTTTCCAAATATTTTTGCAACCATTTTCCAAACCATTTGCAAATCGGTTTTCCAAAAATTTTATTTCACACAAAGAAAAGAAATTTTAACAAACAAAAATATTTTTTACAAAGGTCGAAAATATTTAATAAAATAATTTCCAAATAGTTTTCAAACAATTTTTAAACAAATATTTTCAAATTATTTTTCATACATTTTGCAAAAAATACTTTTACATGATTTATGAATCAGTAAATAAAAAAAGAATTTATGGAATAATAAAAATCTTTTTGTTAAATGATTTTAATGAATTGTGTATAGTATATATAGTATTTTATACATAAATTTATCCCATTTATTATTGAAAATACAAAAGTACAAGCTATGTATAAAGTATATAAGCAGTATATACAACCCCCTTATACTTAGCTTGAGCTATGTCCTCATAGATCAAAGAGAAAAACATAAGACAAAACTCGGACTAAGTATAGTAAAGTCTAAAGAATAAGGAATAAGGAATGAATGAAAGAGTGTGAGATGAAATGAATGAGAACTCGACCATCCCTCCAATAATTAGGATAAACTATCCTAACTATAGAAAATATACAAGGCATGAAGCGTCAAGGGTGAGAATAAACAAATCACACTCGATCTGTCTCCCCCAAAACTTAGGGTAACATATCCCTAAGTATAGACAAGAAGAGGAGAGAGTAGAGGGGATCAAGGAAAGAAAGAACTCATGGTGATGTTGAACTATATTTTTCACAGGTCTAAAATACGTCTCACACAAGGCGGAGACACAGTCGATGTGGCAACCCGCAAGAAATCCCAATTCAAACAACAATTAACCCACAACAAAGATCAAACAATAAAAAGCAATATGTGGAGTTAAAATTTATTATAACTCTACAAAAAAGATATGTATAGGTGCAAGTATGTGTAGAGTGTGAACACAGGAAGCAACTAGGTAGATCGAGGCAATCAACCTCAAATGCGAATGTGATGTATTTGTCTATACAAGTGCTGATTTTTGTGGGTTTTTAATTTTACATTTTTTATTTAATTTTTGATTTTTTATATCTTATTTTGATTTGTAATTTTCTGATTTTGTATTTTCTTTTTATATTTTATATTTTTATATTTTCTTTTTCTTTTAATAAAGATATAAAACTATAAAGGAATTATATATGCAAGAGATATGAGAGGGAAATAAAAATAGGTAAAAATATCCAAAAATATAGGAAATAAAATATTTTGTGATTTTTATATGTTTCTAATGTCTTTGTGATTTTTCTGTATTTTTTCTCATTGTTTTGTATTTTAAAGTCAAGAATGCTCAAAATAGTGAATAAAATTAGTAGCCGAAATTAAAATGGAGATGAAATATAAAATAGTAAAAAAAATCTCTAAATTATTTTAAAATGGAGATAATAAAATAAAGAAAATTCAGAAAATACAATCTATATTTTTGTGTTTTTTATGGATTTTATAAATTTTTATGAAGATTTTTAGAGTTTTCTATTTTTATGAGTTCTCTTTTATATTTTTTAGTGATTTTTGATCTGAAGATAAAACACATAGAAATAAACAAAATATATTTTTTTTAATTTTTCAAAAATGTTTTATAATTTGTATGTATTTTCTAATGCAAACAGTGAAGAAAATGCATGTTTTGAATTTTTATAAATAATAAAATGCAACAAAATGCAAAATAAAAATATACGGGATATAGCAATGCAACAGGAACATAAAGATATTTTTTAGGTTTTTTTAGCAGTTTATAGATGCATTAAATAAATGCAACAACAAAGAGAAACTACACTACTAGTAAGGCATATTTGTAATTATAAGAAACTACATGGGCCAATGTGTAAATTTCACAGAAATTCTATAACTATACAAAAAGTTACTAGAATGATTCCAAATAGATTAAAGCTGCAAGTTTATAGCAACAAAATCGCCAAAGAACATGTGCCCAAACACGTGCACCTGATAGGGACCAGAAAGTAATATACAAAAACCTAGGGGCTAATATGCAATAAAACAAAAAAACTTATAACTGCATATAAATGTTTGCAGTTTAAATGGAAATAAGCTAAACCCCAAGGGTGACCCTACAAAATGGCACTCCTAACCTGCACAGGTTACGTGAGGGGACGCGGCCAAGGACCCCAAAGGTAAATAAGGAAAGTTGAGGGGGCATTCTGTAAATATTACAAAAAAAATATTTAGCTGCAGATGAAAGATTTAGGTTATAATATTAAATACAAAATCGACGAGGGCTTGAGTGCAATTTACTCACGCCTAGGCACGATCCAACGGCACGATCCCAACGACGGGTGTTCTCTACATATGCCACGTGTCGCGCAGCTGACGGCTGATGACGCTTCGGCTAGGATGGACAGGATTAGAAGATCTCCAGATGATGAATGGCAATGGCGCGCCAGATCCAACGGCGGCTGGATGTGCTGGAAGAAGAACAACGGGGATCCACACGCTCAGAGCGGATTAGCAAGAACAGATGAAGAACAAGGCCCTGACGAGATGCAATCGATGCGAGCTCCGTTCTCCGGCGTGGTCTGCAGCTGTGAGGAGGTCCAAGAGCATGCTGGAGGTTCCCATCAGTCGGTCGAGGTGATCAGAAGGTTCCAAAGATGGCTGGAGCGCACCCGCGGAGGAGGCGAAGCAAATAAGCTCTAGGTGGTGCGGGCGGATGCGCAAAAAACACTCCAAGCATGCGAGGAAGACTTGAACCTGCAAAAAGAAGTTAAGGCGGCCGCGAAAAAACTGCCACAACCACATGTGAGCAAAAGGTAGTGGAGAACGGGAAGATGGAGGCTCGTCGAAGCAAGCTCTAACGAGGGGATCAGCGGGGTGATCGAACAGATGAAACGCGAAAAGGAAAATGGAGGTTGAATCCTACGACTACGGGGAATAAAATGATGCAAGAAAAACAAAGAAAATGATACCTCGACGGCTCGAAAAGCCAGAGATGGGACCTCAACACCGGAGGTCGGCGAAGGTGGTGGAAGCTCACCTAGACCCCGTCCAACACCACCACGAGGATGCTGGAGAGGAGGTTGTCACCCTCCTCAATCCAGAGCACACCAAGGCGGAGCAAGAGTAGGTCCAAGGAGGTTCAAAGGTCAAAGGGAAAATCAGGGTGGTTTTTAAATAGGTGATGGTCGGGGCGAGAAGAACGAGGTGTAACAGGCGCATCGATGATCCACGCCCCAAGATAAACCTTGGGTGTGTATCCTCGATGAAAGGTAATGAAAAGTCGTGAAGACTCCAATACAAGATAATGAAAGGTCTCACCTCAAAAAAATCGTGAAGTTGGCCAAAAACCAATGTTCTGACATGCAGCAAGCAGTGGGTCAGAGAGTTGACCCACAATCAACTCTCCGACCCTCTTGGTTGGTCCACGTGGACCAACCAGGAAAAAGTCTGGAAAAAATATTTGTTAATTCATTTTAAAATAATAAATGATTTTATTAATTTTCGATTATTAAATGAAAAATATTTATTATTTTTTGAATTATTTTATTATGATTTTTATTTATTTTTTAGAGGTTTAAAATTACAAGTTCCCTCTTAAGGGCTATATAGGTATATTTATCTATATATTTTAATATTTTATTTTTATTTTATATTTTTAATTTAATTTGTTTGGTTTATTATTTTATAAAATCACAACTTATTTTATAAAGTCAAATATATTTTTATTTTATTTTTCTAATGTATTATGGACATTTAAATAAATAGAAGTCTTAATTTTATAGGTATAGATATAGGTATTATACCTAGATATTGTATATAAGTATTTTATTTTTATGTTTTCTTTGTGTTTTTATTCTAATTTTGATATAGACAAATATATTATAAATAATATTTACAAAATTATACAATTATAAAATTATAAAAATAATGAATAATAAATAAAAATGAATATTTTAATCGGTTTAAGTATACAATAGGGGTCCAAAACCTATCTTTCAAATCGTAACTCGAAAAAATATGAAGCCACCTTCATTAAATAGCGTATTAAAAATTATATACAATTAAAATTATTTTGATACATTTCAAGTTTTTATTTTAGAGATACAGGTCTGGGAAGTTGGAGTTTTGGAATCTTATTCAGATCATAACTTTTTATCTGTGCATTATTCTTGTGTGAAATCAATTTCGTATTTTTCTTTATTTAATTAACTACAACTTCTGTTAAAGTTTCTTTATTTGAAATATAAAAAGTGGAACTAAAAATAGGTCCCAAAATGAGTAAAGAATGAATTAAATAAAAGGTATTTTTATTGTATTTTGGCCCTTATCTCCCCCTACTTTATTCCTTGTTGACCTAGTCATCGAGATGCCTAATATTTGCAATATTTTATTATTTTTCTTTTCTTTTCTTTATTCTATAATTTTGGCTTTAAAAACTGTATTTTGTACAATATTTACATAATAATGCATGAATGATAAAATGCCTAAATTAACGTTAAGGCCAAAATGATAGAATAAATATGATGAAACAGAGATTCATCAGGTGCATTCCCCCTATACTTAGGACAAAGTACATCTTAAGTATAGAAGACTGTCAAAAAGGAGCGACATCTTTTTGATAGAAAAAGAAAAATGAAAATAAGAAAAGAGGAAAAGACAGATGATGATAGAAAAAGGGATCGAAGAGAATGTACACATCACTCCCCATATACTCAGGGTAAAAGAGACCTAAGTATATGCAACAACAAGAGTGATGAAACGGAAGGAAGAAATTACACTCAGCTCATGCATCCTAAGCAAGGCAACACACTGACATGGGTGGATGAGCGAAATGTTGCATGGAAAGAAGTAAACGAAAGCGAATGTACAAAAAGTATCAAGATATACAAAGATCAAGAACGTAGAAAGAGAACCTTCTTGCAGGACCGCTGAGGAATTGATTTAACAAGGTGCAGGTCGATATCAGCCTCAGTAGACACAAACCGATTAGGGTCGACCTAGAAGATATCCTCAGTGGTCCTATGGTGAGAAGGCATAGACGGGTCAGTGGAAGTAGTGTGGATATGTCCAGCTTTGGGTGTCTCACAACTATTAAAGTGAAAAGGCTCGAACTTATCAATGGAAGTAGTCAGGTCAACTCCAACCTGACAAGTCTCAGCTAGGTCAAAACAAAAGGGAACGAACTCATCTATGGAAGTAGTAAGGTCATGTTCATCATATAAGGTCTCAACCGGATCATCAATATCATCAAAAGGCCTGAATTGATTTATAATAGAAATCAGATCGAATTCGGCCTCATCGGTCTCTACAATGCATGCCCTCTGCTCGAAGGTATCAATTGTGTAAATCCCGCAGATGCCACCAACATAGCGCCAATAACATGAAAAGGAAACTCTAAGTTCTATGCTTTCTGAGTCTTCCTCCCTATGGAGGAATTCTCAAGTCTCATCATCGATCATAAAGCAAATCTCTCTGATATCAGCAGATAGGTCATAGGCCTCAGGGTCGGCTAAAATAGGTGTAGTCACATCAGGTATAGGTCTCTGGTAGGCAGTTGGTACAGTGATGATCACAGTGCTCCCATCATCAAGATGGAAGCGGATCTCTCCCGATCCATAATCAATAACGACTCTCGCAAAGGCAAGAAAGAGTCATCCCAAGATTCTTAGAGAGTGCTCCCTAGGGGTAGGGTTCTCCATGGGCAATACAATAAAATCAACGGTGTATCTCATGCCATGAATGCAAATGATAACATTTTCTAGAATATCCTTTGGCCTCTTGATAGATCCATCAACAAATTGAACGATCATCCTGGTTTTCTTGAGAGGCCCTCAGTGAAGAGAATGTACCAATGAGAAAGGTATGATGCAAATTGAAGCGTCGTTTACAAGGAGAGTGTGAGCGCATGAATAGTTAGAAATGGTGCAGCTAATGAATGGTGTAGCAGTGTTCCCTTTCCTAGACGAAGGGTGGTGGGTGATGGCATGAGTAGTAGCCATGGTCAAGATATGATGCTCAGATATGCTCCTTCACTTTCTCTTCTTGGGTTGAGGAGAAGATAAACGAGCCATTGCCAGGAGAAGTGGGGCACCAATGATCTCATGAATAGTGGCAACCACTTCAAGTTCAGTCAGCGTTTTTTAATTTTTGGATCTCGTCCTTAAAAAGGAGGAGATCGGAGTCATCATATACACAAGGATGACTAAGAGCAGTCTGTACAATATCATCCTTAGGGTCAAAGGTGGGATAAGGGGTGAGTGAATGTGTGGACAAATGTTCCGGCATGGGTGCCCACTACTCACGGTCTAAATCAACAATGTGTCTCCCAAAATCTTTTGTCTTTTTTAAATTTTTCTCATTTTTTTGTATTTTTGGTGATTGCAAGCTCTCATGGGTGTCCTCAAATAAATTCATATCATCAAATGGTGAAGCGTCAATGTGGTCCTTATTTAGGCTAATGAGGCTATCTATCATCTATCTCATATGCTCCACAATCTTGGTCAAGGTCTCAAGTGCAGTTTTCATGAGAGGTGACTCCAAAATCTCAGTATCGGGTGAGAGGAGTGAGGGTGATGTGTGTGGACAAAAATTCAAATCGTAGCAAAGTCCTCCAGAAAAAGTGGATTGTCAAAATGTGAGGGTGATGGTGGTGGTAAGTCAAACTCAGCATATGCTGCTTGAAGTAGTGGGTTAGGCAGATATGTACAAAAGTCAGGAGCAAAGTCCTCTTGGAATAATGAAGGTGGGAAGGCCGGAGGGTATGAGGGATCTGCAAAGTCTGGATAAAAAGCACTCTAGTCGGCTATCGTCGAAATAGAAGGAAAATGATTGGGAGAACACGAAGGTCGAATAAAGAGATGTGATGAAAGGCAAAAATATGCAACAATGATCGAGGACGCACACAACATTCACAAACAAACACACACAAAACAAACCCCTCAAATTCGTCTACTCAACACGGTGAATACCGTAAAAGTTCGATCTTTTTATCTTGTTTGTTTTAAACTTAGGTGAGAATCACAAAATTGTACAATCACTTAAGAGGCCTGAGATTGGGGCACTAACCTTAGTGTGTACGTGAGCAAATTAAAATAAATACAATGAAGGGGGTTACTCTTCCCAAGATAAATATTTTTCTATTTGGTTTATTTTAGGGTCGAGTAAGCTTAATAGTCCCATTTTTATGATTATCACTTTTTTGGATTTTGAATAGAAATGCATGACCTAACAAGAGATCAATTATTTTAGCTCCTAGGTGATTAAAATCAAAGAGAGAGAGAGAGTCGGAAAAGCACTACGAGGCAAAATCAATGATGAATGCTAAAGTGTAAATGCTCACCTTGCCTCCAGCTCTCTACATGCAAGGATGTTATACATAAGTGAAACCTATCTATATGCAAACGTAAAGCTGATGAAATCGCCTTAGATGCGAATATATTATTATCGTGAAGAACAATATGCTAATCACCAAGAATAGAATCAACGAGTCCAGTCTTGGAGCCTCCTCAGTGCCCACCACAATGGGTCTTGCAAGCGTTGTATGGAGGACACTCGCAACGTGCAGTTCCGAGACTAAGTGAAGAGCAATTCAAAATTTGACAGAGTCTAAATGGGAACCATAGGTACATGCAATAATATTATTTTTTTAGCCTTAATATATTGACAAGCAAACCTATGCTAGGTCTCAATCATACAAAATAAATAAAATGAAATCAAAAATCAAAGAAAAAATGATGAAAAATGTAAGAAAATCGATGAGGCACCCAAGGGAACAATCCCTCGGGAACTGTACCTTGTGGAGTAGCAAAGTGTCCTGAGAACCCTGAATGTTGCAATAATAAATGTCTCTCTCTCACTTCAAAATTCAAATTATAAAATAAATGCTCAAAATATTGTCTTCAACAATCCTCCAAGTCCTTCTTTATTGCCTCTTTCTGACAACTAGATCAAAAAGTTGGCTTGGCTTCACGTGGATGCACGAGCGCTCCTGGTAGAGTACCTCCCTCAATTCGTAATACCTTGCAATAAAGTCAAACAAGAAGAGGTGATTAGACAATTCAACAATTATATCAAATAAAGTAGAAAATAAATAAAGGAAAAATATGGACAAAAGAGACAAAAAAGATACAATCAAATAAAACCAAACTATGCACAATTGTTCCCCGGCAACGCTACCATTTGATAATTGGGATTTTACGAGGGTCTAAAGTGGTTTACATAAGGAGAGAACTACAATGTCTCTAAAGCGACCGCTCGCGAAACCCCAGAAAATCAACAACTAATCCGTAATGTAAACTAAGCAATGAAAAGCAAACTTTGTGGAGTATAATTTATTATAACTCTAAAATAGATGTGTATAGTGTAAGTAGGTGTAGAGTATCGAGCACATGAGGAAACTGGAGAAAGGTACAAGTAAAAGCAAAAATGTGTGCTTCTTTTTGTCTATGTATTTTTTGGGGTTTTAATTTTTAAATTTTTAAATTTTTACTTTTATTTTTTAATTGTTTTTTATTTTTATTTTTTATATTTTTTCAGATTTTTAATTCTTTTTATAAGTAACATAGAAATATAATAGGCTATATGTACAATATAGAGTAAAGCAATTATAAATGTAACGAAAAACACTTAAAATACAAAAAATAAAATATTTTTGGGTTTTCAATATTGTCTACTATTTTTATATTTTTTAGGAAATTTTGCTCATTTTTAAGGATTTAAGTCAAAAAAATATCCCAAATCATGGACTCAATAATTAGACAGAATTGAAATGGAAATTAAAAATAGCAATTAATGTCCAAAATTTTCCAATCAAAGAATTCGTTTCATTCGTGGCTGGACATGCCTCTTTTGCCTTCGGAATGTGTGGTGCATGGTGTTGCTCGTACTAGTCCTCCAACCCTCATGTTTAGTTACCCCTTGAAAAGATTGAAAGTGATAAGTCGTGAGAATGACATCAAGTCATCATGCCCCTGTGCGACACACGTGCTACAATGTACGGGACCAAGGGGCTCCAAAAACCTGCAGGCTGTAACTTACTGATGAAGCCACATTTCATCATCTTTATTCTATCATTTTGGCATCAAAAACCCTAGCAAATGCGTGTAAATACCCCTAATTGAGTATCTTAGCATTCATGCATGTACATGTAAATAATGTATAAAACACTGTAATTAAAGCCAAAATTATAGAATAAATAAAAGAAAAGAAAAAGAATAAAATATTGTAAATATTTTATGACCCGAAACCCCGAGACTTAGGCATCTGGATGGCTAGGTCGACAAGGAATAAAGTAGGGAGAGATAAGGGTCAAAATACAATAAAACCCTTTTATTTAATCCATTCTTTATTCATTTTGGGACCTATTTTTGGTTCCACCTTTTATACCTCAAATAAAGAAACTTTGTCATGAAAGTTGTAGATAATTAAATAAATAAAAATACATAATTGATTTCACTGAAAAATAATGTACAGATAAAAAGTTATGGTCTGAATAAGATTCCAAAACTCCAACTTCCCAGACCTGTATCTTGCAAATAAAAACTCGAAATATACCAAACTCACTTTAATTGTATATAGCATAAAATAATCTATTTAATGGAGGTGGTTTCGTATTTTTCGGAGCTACGGTTTGAAAGTTGAGTTTTGGACCCTTATTGTATAAGTGTACAGATTAAAATATTCAATTTATTTATTATTCATTATTTTTATTATTTTATATTTTTATAATTTTGCAAATATTACTTATAATATATTTGTATATTAAAATTAGAATAAAAATGCAAAAGAAATACTAAATAAAATACTTATATATATCATACACACAGGTATAATACCTATATACACACATATACAATTTATACTTTTATTTTATTAAGTGTACAAATTACATCAGAAAAATAATATAAAATAGAATTAAGAGTATAAAAGCACTCTATAATTTTATAAAATAATACATAAAAATAAATAAATTAAAATCACAAAATAAAAATAAAATAATAAAATATATAGGCAATATACATATATAGGCTATAAAAAGCAACTTGTAAAAATATACCTCATAAAAATAATTAAAAATCATCATAAAATACCTTATAAAATGATAAAAAAATTATTTAATAACCAAAATTTAATTAATTCATTTACTATTTTAAATTGAATTTACAAAATAAAAACTAGGGATTTTTCCTGGTTGGTCCACGTGGACCAACCAGGAGCCGACCCTAGTTGACCCCGGTCAACTGGTCGTCCTCCCCCATGTGCCTCTGTCAGAACTTTGGTTTTTGGTCATTTTTGTCGATTTTTGCAGGCTCCATATTGCACATTTTGAGATCGGCTCCTTCACAACTTTTGACCCTCGATCCTTGGTCTATCACGCCCACTGTTTATCTCGAGGGTTGGATCATCGTGTTGCCTGATGGACCTCGATCTTTGGAGCACCCCAGTCACAGAGTCAAACCCAATATAACGCACACCCAACTTCCATTCAAAGTTTGAACATATCCCTCCATAGGATTAGCTTTTCTCTCGTTCCCAAGAGCGAGGAAGTGATAGGTCTTCTTTGCAACCTTCGAGAGGGTCGAGCGACGCCTGAGGCGCTTCCACGACCTCCCCCAACTCCGGCAGTTGAGGTACTCTTCCCTCCGGTGGTACACCGTCGAGGCTGCCCCCTTTCGCCTTTATTTCGTTCGCATTTTACTCGCAATAGTCTTAGGATCAAAAGCCCTAAAGAGATTTCACGTTCCATCGCTTGAATCGCCCAAATCGCTCACCTCGCTGGAGTGCTCCTCCGGCCGAGCTCATCCTCGTGTTGCCACGCCACCGCACCCACTCCGCGGGGTCCAAGCATTTTGCCCTAGACCCTCTCACGTTCTCTTGCAGGTCAAAGCTTGTTGACTCAAGCCCAGGAGCGTTTTTGTGCTTCGCCGGAGCTCCGTGGAGCTCTCCAGCTCCGCCGCCCTCCCTCTCAAGCCTCGGCCGTCGCCGAGCCCTTTTGAAGCTCCTGGGAGATAGCCTCGACCTCCAGGAGCCTCCAGCCTCATTTTGAAGCCCAAAAGCTCGTCGAAGACGGAGCAAGACCTCGGAGAACCTCGCCTCGCCGGCGTTCTTCCGCGGTTCTTGCTCTAGCCTTCAGCGCCGTTGGATCGAGGCGGAGCCCCAGATCGCACATCTGTCGTTGAATTGCGCCCGGTCTCCACCGTCAGATCTTCACCCGAGGATCTAATCTTCACCGTCCAACGCGAAGCGTCATCGGCCATTAGATCGTCGCCACGCGTCAAGTGAATCAGCCACGGTCGTTGGATCATGCGCTTAGGGGTATTTTGCACTATTCACCCCGCACATTTTTGTATTTCTATTTAGTCCTCAAACATTTGTCTGTAGTTTAAAAAGTTTTGTAATAATTATAACTAGGCCCCCGAACTTTCAGTATTTGCAAAGAGGTCCAAGCCACGTCACCTCACGTGACCAGTTCACGTGAGGTGAGGGCATTTTGCACAGGACCTCTTCAGGGCTTTAGTATATCGTTTTAGTCCAATAATTTTTGAATTACGTGTAAAAGTTTTGGAATATTTGCATTGAAGACCCTCAGGTTTTGGATAATTGCTTCTTAGTCCTTCCCAGGTGCGTGCTAGTTACATGTCCTGGTGGGCCTCTTACAGGGATACCCTTGCGGGTCTTGGTATTTGTATTTGATCATTTAAATGTAATATTCAGTTATGAACTTTTTGTGAAACTTGCAATCTAGCCCCTGTATGTTTGTGAATTTGCACTTATACCCCTGCCAGGCTTAATATTTTTGTGTACCTGTCTTATTTATTTCATGCATCATTTTAACTCGAAAAATTCCCAAAAAAATAGCATAGGTTCATGTTAACTTGTAGATTCATGCCATATTTTTTATTGCATTTTTATTGCATTTTATTATTTATTAAAAACCAGAAACATGCATTTTTTTTCCTACTGTTTGCATTAGAAAATCCCTAAAAATTATAAAAACGTTTTGAAAAATTCCAAAAAAAAATATGTTTTGTGTGTTTTATCATATTTTAGTGTCAGTCCAAAAATCATTAAAACTTTCAAAACAAAAACCTTAAAAATTAGAAAACACCTAAACTTCATAAAAATCTAAAAAATCATAGAAAAATCCTAAAAATATAAACTCAGTTTCTATAGTTTCCCCATCTTATTGTCTTTATTTTAAAATTAATTTGGGAAAATTTTGTCACTGTTTGCTATTTCTCATTCCCATTTTGATTTCGACCAGAACCTTGATTCACTGTTTTCTTATCTTTTGCCTTTTAAAAATACCAAAAACATTTGGAAAAAAACCCCCAAAATCACAAAAATAGTGGAAAACATAAAAAGACCAAAAACAGTTTATTTCCCACTTTTTGACTATTTTTGCCTATTTTTATAAATACTCTATCCCTATCTTTCCTTATATTGTATACATACTCTATTATAGAAAAAGAAAATACAAAAATACAAAATATAAAAAGGAAAATATAAAATCAGAAAATCAAAAACCAAAATACAAAATTAAAAATTAAAAATCAAAAAAATTAAATAAAAATATTAAAAAATAAAATTAAAAACCCACAAAAACATTTACATTATTGTAGGCACTTAATCACATCACATTTTTGTGCATCAATTGTTGATCTATCATGCCTTGCTCCCGGTGTTCGAACTCTCTACGTACTTGCATCTATACATCTTTTATGTAGAGTTAAAAATAAATTTGACTCCACATTGTTTGTCATTGTTTGATATTTGATTGTGGGTTCATTGTTGATCTTAATCGGAATTCATTGAGGGTCGCCGCAGCGACACGGTTGTCTCCGCCTTGTGTTAGATAATTAGACCCCTTGAATATTGGTTAAATCAAATGGCGCCGTTGCTGGGGAGCAACAGCGTATAGATTACATTTTTGAGTGATTGTGATTATTTGCTTACCATTGCTTGCTTTATCTCTCATTTTTGATATATATTGTTGAGCTTTCTAACCATTGTCTTTCGTATCTTCTTGCGAGGGACCGCGGACCGAGGAGGATCGCCTAGGTGATTCGGTGCAGCCTTGTGAAGCAGAGTCGGGTTTTCTAGCCCAAGCTGACAGGAAAGAGCAGGAGGAGTGAGAGAGAGAGATATAGTTAGATAGCAATTTATTTTTGTGAGAGAGAGACCATTTAATTTGTAATAATACAGGTACACTTGGACACTCAGGACACTCGGGCCTAATTTCCAGGTGTTTGTACACCTGGGGGCTCACCGCGGTTTTCGTCGTGTTTTACCACTGTCATTTTCCGGTTTTGATTTATTTTCCCTTTCTTTTGTGGATTGAGCCCTTAGATTTTTAGGCATTGCTTGATCGATTAGATTATGTCCAAACACCCTAATAACCATTGCAAGTACCTATAGTGCGTATTTGGACTGAGTTTAATTAAACATTTGATCATCACCTTCGATTTACCGCGCCGCGAGCCCACCCCATCAAGCGCTACTCCTGAACTCGATTTGTCGAGAAGAGGAGGAGTGAGTCTAAACCGGACTTTTTGGATTGAGGATTGGTGATCGACTTGTGGTTCTTCACGTTAGCAATTGCCTTCTTAGGACGATTTCCTTGTGCATATCGGCATGTAGATTAGGTTTATAAATTCCTGCTTTGCATCCCGCATGGAGAGAGCTGGGAGTCACTGTAAGTCTTCTATCTTTGCATTCATCATTTAGGCACTAAGGTGAGATTTCCATCTTAGTGCCACTTGCATTGGCTTTTCCGACTCTTTTCTCCCGCTGTTTTTGGATCAAATATGAATCAAGAAAAAACAAAAATGTTAGGCCTTGTTTGAATTGACTCAAAAGAAGCGATAACACAAAAAAATTAAAAAAGAGACTGCTAAAGAAAACTTGACCTAAATAAAATTTATAATTGGATTCATTGATTGGGGAGAGTAACACCCTCACTTGTATTCAGGTTGCATGGGAAGGTCTCCTTCCAAGTGAGAGAGCGATTGTGTAAGGATTAGAGCCAAAAACCCAGTCTGTGGCTGCCTTGTGTATCACATGGATTTCTGAAGTATTGGCGCTTCTATCGTACGTGGATGAGTAGGGCTTGGTCACCAGTGATGACTCTCTATTGTGTAGAGCATCGACCTTGTATGAAGTATCGAGCCTAGGCCACGCCTTCACGGGGGTGTCTGTCTCATCGTCTTGCGTCCGAGTAGGTTCTTGCACGCTCACGGGTGATTCCGTTGCGAGCGAGTTCTGAAAAATCGGTTTCGCCTATTGGCTTCCTTTCTCTATTTCTTTGGCTAAGTAGGGATCCATGAAGGGTTACAACGACCTTAAAAAGTGCAGACTACATGTTAGACAGGAGGAGGACAAGTACGGGATACTCTTTCGGCAGTACACTCTCTCCTTTAGGCGTAGCTCTCTAAGGACTCGTTGAAAGATAACTACCTGAATTCAAGCTAAAAACTACAAAGATAAAAGCCGAACACTTACGGCTTCACGTGTTGAGTTGGTGAATCCCTTTGTTTTGTGTTTGATTGCTAGTTGGATCTAGGTCAAGATCAAAAACACCGCACAATTATGCATAATTTTGCCACCTCCTCTTCCTCATTTCTCAACCTTCATCTTCTCAAATAATCAAGATGATGGGACGGAGATCTCTTAAGCGGACCTTGTCAGCACCGCTATCCAGCACTCCTCCCTATTCATCTAGGACAACGTCGAAGAGTCCGCTCTCCGAGCTTGAGTTCACTTCCACCCTATTCCCCCTCGACCACCCTTCTCCTTCCATCAGTCCAAGAGTTTTAGAATTTAGTGCATCACAGAGCTCAGATCATTTGGCGACACCTGAGATGCGTTCTTTTGCATTTTTAGAGAATCCAGACATGGCAGATAGAGGAGAACACCCAGATGAGCATGAGCACCCTCCATTCTTATATGATCAAGCGGCCATCAACAATTCATTGCTAGCATCCCTGGAGACTATGCAGAGGCAGATCCGAGACCAGGGAGTATTCATGGGTGACCTCATGAGAGAGATCGCACAGATGCGAGAGAACGGACTTGGGGGCGGTGGCGGTGGAGGGGATATACCAGTTGTAGAGAACGAGGGAGGAGAACCCAACCAGGAGAGGCCGCCGCAGACCATCATGAGAGAATTGCACAATCCAGTAGCCTCCCTTACTCATCGGTGTATCCGACCCCCCCCCCCCCCCGCCCCTTATCCATGGAGATTTCGAGCTCCGGCCCCACACTATTCAGCTTCTACCTAAATTTCATGGGTTGCCGACCGAAGAGCCACACCTCCACTTGCAATAATTCGAAATGATCTGCAGCACAATTCATGACAGGATGATGACCGAGGACACTATCAAGATGATAGCCTTCCCCTTCTCTTTGGTTGATAGAGCCACGTACTGGATGAAACATTTGGGGAGCTTCGTCGACACTTGGGCACAACTCTGGACCGCTTACTTGAAGAAGTATTACCCTCTCGACCGGACGAATGCAGCAAGAGCTATGATCAGCAACTTCACAATGATCCCTAATGAACAATTCCATGAAGCTTGGGATCGTTTCCGAGAGCTCATTGACCGGTGTCCACATCATGACATATCCAAGCCCAATCTGGTTCAGAGTTTCTTTTGTGGGCTGACACTGGAGCTGCAGGGGCTTGTAAATGCCTCTTGTGGTGGGTCCTACTTTTCCAAGGGTGAAGACGATGTTTGGGCCATCTATGAAGGGATGGCAGAGAACTCAACAGATATGGACCAAGCCCACGTCTACACACAATAGAAGCCCCTGCAAGGAGCAGGATCATTTCAGAGGATCGCCCGCATCGATGTCGGTCCTCACACTCCGTCGATAGCTGCAGCCCAAGCCGAATCAGCCGCAGCCGACATGGGTATCATTAGTGAGAAGTTGGACCGTCTCGAGATCCTCGAGAAGAAGCAGATGCAAGGACTGGCCCAGATGGACCAGATTACCAAGATAATGAGTGACCTGAAGACGCAGATTCTTTGCATCCAGGAGGCACAAACGTCTACTCAGCAGCCCCCCAGGTCACGTGTTGATCCAAGCAGCAGCAGCTCGCACCAGCCCTCTGCCTCACACCGCCAAGTCAACCACATTCAGGCAGAGCCGATCCTGCTATTGCAGTATTACCCGTCGCAGCCGCCATCTCAGGACACTCAGATGGTGGTCTATCAGCCGTATCAGCCACTGGCAGTTCTACCCCCACCATCTTTCGAGCAGGAACCGCTGATGGAGGTCAATGGGATTTGGTACGACCGGTACCTGCAGCCCGAGATTCGTCGTGATCACCCCGGATTCCGTTGGGCTAATGGTGGCTCCTCATCCCAACAGCAGTCTCCCGCTCAAGGACAGCAGAACAGTCAGCCACAACAACAGCATCCCCAGTATGCCCACCAGCAGCAATACCGACATGGTCCTCGTCCCGCCTTTCACAATCAGCAGTGGAGGCAGCGTCAGCCGCCTCAGCAGACATACTCCCATCCTCCCCAGTATCAGCAACAGCAGCAGCCTCATTTCCCACAGGGGAACACATCCGGTTCTAAGAGTCCCGCCTTTGAGAACCCAGCTCTAGATGACCTTGCCCGCTTGCTTTCTGAACAGCGAGCATCCTTCCGGCAGGAAATGGATGAGTTCCGACAGGAGATGAGGGATATCATCAAGGGAAAAGCCGCCATACTAGCTCAGATTGAACCTAACCCGAACAATCTGAAAAGAAAGTCTGAGCAGGTACAGTTCACAGAGGATACCTCTCCTAGTGATTATTTGAGTGACATGACTTCTTCTTTGTATGATGTTGATTTTGTGACTACTAGGAGCGGTAGGATGCCAGCCGGCGGCATCTCATCTGAGCGACAGCCACATGCAGAATTAGGAGCGCTAGGTGAGCCAGGTAGCGGTGCTGATGCCGCTAATGACGACGTTGATGGCGGTGGTGCTGATGCCACCAATGATGGAGTTCCAGACGACGGTACTGAGGCCGTCAAGACACCAGATGCAGACGGTGGTGCTGAAGCCGCCATTTTAGATGTAGAGCCAGAGCACGGTGCTGATGCCGTGAAGACAGGTGTCGGTGGTGGTACTGAGGCCACCACATCTACTTTTGTTGAGCTTCCTTCTGTGGTGTTACCACCTTATGTATCTATGGACTGTGGTAACAAGAAAAAGAACAAAAATATGAATAAAGGAAAGGTTTCTGTTTACACTTCAGATCCATATGTGTTGAATGATGATCATGGTATGGAATCTATTCCTTCACAGGCATAGGAACCTATTCCTAATCCACCATCTGCGGAGGCCCCTACCATCCCCTCCCTTGAAGCACTCCGCTTGGCGAAGGGGAGTAAAAAGGAAAATCCAAAAAAGACCCAGCAGGTAGAGTTCAGCAACCAGATGATTGACAGATTCCACATTCAGCTGACTCTACAGGAAGCACTGAGCACATCCCCCTCTTCAAAAAGAACTTGAAGGAGAAGACTACAGTTTGCAGGAAGAGGAGAAACCACAGAGATCAGATCCATGTGCTCACTCATTCCACTTACTGCACCATTCAGAACAAACTGCCAGCCAAACGACCAGATGCAGGAGCTCCCTATGTCAGATGTGAGATTCAAGAGCAGCAGTTTGATCGTACTCTATTAGACAGTGGTTCTTCTATCAACCTTCTTCCGGCAGCCTTACTCGACCGCTTCGAGTTTGGTCCTCTTCTTAGGAGCAGGACAGTCCTTTAGTTTGCTGATAGGTCGATTAAGAGGCCGAAGGGGTTGTTGAGAGACGTGGTCGTTACCATTCGGGGCATGAAATTCTCCGTGGACTTTGTTGTATTGGACATGGAGATCCCTGAGTCATTAACCGATGCCCCCATCATACTTGGACGTCCGTTCTTGGCTACAGCCTAGGCGGTGACCGATCATGATAGTGGGAAGGTATGTTTTCGCGTAGAGGGCAAAACCATACAAATAGAGACGATCGAGGAAACTAGAGCAAGAGAATTAGAATGCTCGGAGCAGTCCAGCGAAGCCACGCAGATGACAGAGGAAGAGCTAGACATCCACCATGAGTGTGACTTTGTGATGACAGATGATGAATCCAATTGGACAGATCCCGTAGCACAGACCCTCGCCTTGCCTGCAGATTCACCATACTTAAAGCTTAAGGCGATCGAGAGCCTGGAGAGCACACCCCTGGACGAGGATACATTTGAGGCTGATAGTGTTGGGATGAATGGTGATGATTTTCAGTCTTGTTCTTCTACTTCAGATCCCTCGGATTCAGGCATTGATTGGGTTGAATTTGACAAATATTTGTCATGTCTGATTCCTCTTGAGCCGACAGCTAGGATGGAGTGTGAGCCAGTACAGTTTATTGATGATTCAGCAGGCCTCCCTTTGTCAGATGTTCATTCGCTGCGAGAGTTCTCACATGCAGACCTGGTCGCCTTCACACAGACATATCAGAAGCCAGATCTGCCACCTCCCAGTTGTCCAGAACTGAAACCCTTGCCGCAGTCGCTAAAGTATAGATTCCTTGTGGGTGAGCCAGATATGCACCCAGTCATTATCTCAGCAGGTTTGACTGGAGAACAAGAATCTCGTCTGATGGAGGTTCTTGAAAGAAACCGCAAGGCGATATGATGGAGTATAGCTGATCTCCAGGGGATTAGTCCGGCTCTGTGTTCCCACCACATCTATCTTGAGGAGGACGCTAGGCCTGTCGCGTGAGTTCCAGCGACGGCTGAACCCGAATCTTCGAGATGTGGTCATGAAAGAAATATCGAACTGGTGGAGCGCCGATTTTATCTACCCCATCTCCGACTCCAAGTGGGTTAGTCCATTACATGTGGTACCCAAGAAGACGGGTATCACTACAGTTGTGAATGAGTCTGGAGAGGAGATAGCTACCCGGATACCAACTTCTTGGAGGGTCTGTGTGGACTACAGACGATTGAATTAGGCCACCAAGAAGGATCATTTCCCACTGCCATTCATTGATCAAATTATCGAGAGGCTAGCTGGGAAGAGTCACTATTATTTTCTTGACGGGTACTCCGGTTATAATCAAGTGGCCATTGCGCCCGAAGACCAGGAGAAAACGACATTCACCTGTCTGTTTGGGACTTATGCTTTCAGACGGATGCCCTTTGGTCTATGTAACGCTCCCGCGACATTCCAAAGGTGCATGTTGTCCATTTTCTCGGGCATGGTGGGTGATTGCTTAGAGGTCTTCATGGATGACTTCTCGGTCTATGGCGATGGGTTTGATACTTGTCTTGACTGCCTAGACTGTGTGCTTCAGCACTGCATAGAGGTCAATCTTGTCTTGTCTTGGGAGAAGATTCACTTCATGGTGACTCAAGGGGCGGTCCTTGGTCATATCATCTCCAACAAGGGCATGGAGGTCGATCCGGCCAAGGTGGATATCATTAGAAAACTCAATCCACCGTCCAATCTGCGTCAATTGCGGTCTTTTCTGGGGCATGTCAGTTTCTACCGACGGTTTATTCATGACTTCAGTCGAATTGCCTGACCGCTCACTGATCTGCTGACGAAAGACACCGAGTTCATTGTAGATGATAAGTGTCTTGCGTCCTTTGAGACTCTCGAGAGTATGGTTGTCACGACTCCTGTCCTTCAGCCACCCGATTGGTCTCTCCCATTCGAGATCATGACGAACGCTTCTAATTTTGCCATAGGGGTTGTGCTTGGATAGAGGAGGGATGGATTGTTGTATGACATTCACTACGCCAGCCGGACTTTGGATGCCGCTCAGCGGAATTACACTGTAACTGAGAAAGAGATGCTGGTTGTAGTCTTTGCTTTGGATAAGTACCGATCGTATATTCTCGGATCTAGAGTGACTATCTACACAGATTACACCGCCATCTGGTATTTAATGGCCAAGAAGGATGCCAAGGCACGTCTTACCAGATGGATCCTTCTGCTCCAGGAGTTTTATATTGAGATTAAGGATAAGCCTGGAGTTAAGAATGTGGCGGCGGATCATCTCTCCCGCTTAGAGAACATTGAGGAATCTGAGCCCAGTGCACCTATCACAGAGACATTTCCAGACGAGGCAATCTTGGTTGTCGCCTCACTCCCATGGTATGCCGACTTTGTAAACTATCTTGTTGCCAAGACAGTTCACCAGGGTTGGCCCAGGCAGAAACTTGAGACCTTCCTAGCTAAGGCCAAGTTTTACCATTGGGAGGATCCCGTCCTTTATCATGAAGGAGGGGATAGCATCTGGAGGATGTGCATCCTCAAGAAGAGCAGCACAGCGTCCTCACCTATTGCCACAAGCTTGAGGCAGGAGGACATCATTCTGGGAGAAGGACAGCACAGAAGGTGCTTCAATCCGGCCTTTGGTGGCTACCCTCTTCAAGGATTCAGATGAATTCGTGAAGAGGTGTACTGACTGTCAGAAGATGGGTACCTGCGGACAGAGAGACATGATGTCCATGCAGCCCATTCACTTTTGTGAGGTTTTTGATGCATGGGGGATTGATTTCATGGGCCCATTTCCTAAGAGTCTGGGATTCGAACACATTTTGCTTGTTGTAGATTATGTCAGCCGTTGGGTTGAGGTCATCCCCGCCCGAGCCGCAGATGCTAAAACTGTGTGTAAATTTTTGAGGAAAAATATCATATCATGGTTCGGGGTACCTAGAGTTCTGATTTCATACGGGGGTCTCATTTCATCAATGATAAAGTCAAGGCCCTTGCAGACGAATTCGGCATTGACCGTCGTGTTGCCACGCCATACCACCCTCAGACTAATGGTCTTACCGAAGTATCGAATAGGGAGATCAAGACGATCTTACAGAAGGTTGTCCGCCCAGACCGAAAGGATTGGTCACAGCTTTTGGACTCGGTCTAGTGGGCCTATCGAACCTCCTTCAAAAATCCATTAGGGACATCTCCCTTTCGTCTCGTTTATGGCAAGCCGTGCCACTTGCCAGTGGAAATCAAGCACAAATCATTTTGGGCAGTCATTGAGTTACTGTTAGATCCCAAGAGTGTAGGAGAACAGAGAAGAGCAGAGTTGGCAGCCCTGGAGGAACTAAGAGATACAGCCTTTTCTAGCAGCCTATAATACAAGGAGAAAGTGAAGACATGGCACGATTTCCATATCAGCCATAAACAGTTTGAGCCAGATCAGCGCGTATGGTTGTTCGATTCCAGGCTGAAATTATTTCCAGGGAAATTACAGAGCAAGTGGAAAAGTCCTTATGTGGTCAGGAAGTTTCATGACAATGGCAGTATTGACATATCCGAACCGTCATCTTCCTCTACCTTCCGTGTCAACGGTCAGCGCCTGAAGCTATATCTAGATCATGATCCGCCGACCGTTGACGTTGCCCTCATTCTTCTGGTATGAGATGTGTTCTTTGACTCCAATCATTTGCATCTCGTACATGGTTATCACTTCCATCTTCCGCTTTATAGATCTGTCTGTTGATATCTTTTCTTCTTTTCTTCTTTTCTTCTTTTCCTCTTCTATCTCATGTATCTATCAAATAGGTGTCACCCCTTGTTGTCAGTCTCTACACTTAGGACGTACTTTGTCCTAAGTATAGGGGGGTGTGCACCCCGAGCTGTTCGATTCTTTGATCCTCTCCATTGTCTCCTCTTCTTGTCTATACTTAGGGATATCTTACCCTAAGTACAGGGGGAGACAATCTGAGTACGATATGTTCACTCCCACCCTTGACCATCCCTGCTTTGTGTACAGTCTGCTATACTTAGGATTATTTGATCCTAAGTATAGGGGGGACGGTCGACCTCTCATTCATTCATCTCTTGTTCATTTATTCGTTAGACTTTTCTATACTGAGTACGAGTTATGTCTTCTCTTTTCTCTCCGATCTATGAAGACATAGCTCAAGCTAAGTATAGGGGGGTCGTATATACTACGTATATACTTTAGCCATAACGCATACTTTCGTATTTTCTTAATAAGTATGGCTAATTATACTATTAAAATTCATTAAAAACCTTAATAAAAAGATGTTTCATTCCTCAAATTCTTTTTTATATACTGATTAATAAATCAGGTGAAAATATTTGTTGCAAAATGTTTGAAAAATAGTTTGAAAATCTTTGTGGTAAAATTTAATGAAAACTATTTGGAAAACGTTTTGTTACATGTTTTCAACCTTTGTAAAAACATTTTGATTATAAAACATTATTTTCTTTATCTGAAATAAAATGTTTGAAAAATGATTTGCAAATGGTTTGAAAAATGGTTGCAAAAATATTTGAAAAATCCATCTATACTGTTTGAAAACCTTTGTAAAGTGATTTTTAAATGTGTATACATGTTTGTAAAATTGTTTGTAAAAATTATTTTGGACTATAGTCTTCAAAATGGTTTGAAAAACCTGTGTCAAATAAGTTTGAGGAATACATACATCACACTAAAAATCACTATATATACTTATAAAATTGACCACTTACCCCTGTAAATTCTTAAAATCCACTTCTTGTAAATATAAGAAGCACTTCCGTGTAAATATTTGTACCTAGATTTTAGCCAAAATCCTTTTGCTTTCAAAAAAATCCCAAAAACATTTGCAAAATTTAAAATCCAAAAACATTTGAAAAATCTTTTTGAAAAATCTAAAAAAATGCATATGCATCATCATCTTTTCAAAAACCCATAAAAAGTTCAAAATCTTTGAAAATTGCATCACAAAAATATTTTCTGCATAACATTGCATAGCATGAGCATTTTTCGGATTGAGTTTGATAGTTGAACGAGTCTAAGTAAAATACGAAGATTGGAGCTTGATTGGACCTTAAATCTACTTAATTAACAGGAACCTTATAGGAACTGGGATTGAGGTACTTCAGGTCTAGTTGACTTAATTCTTTGAGGATCACGGGACTTGGTTCAATGGATTCTTGACTGTCTAAGTAGAGTATTTCAGAGCACACGCACGACTCTTGTTGATAATGACCTAACTTGGACACCTACACCTTTCACATAGCTCAACTCAGTTGGAGTGGTGAGGGGGTTGGATTTGCTGGTATGAGACGCACACAGGTGGAAACATTTGTCCTCCTCTAGGAAGGGAAGTGTGCCCCAACCCATCCAGTGATAATGAGTTTCGAGGATAGGAGATCGTGGGTTGCAATAAAGCTTCAAAAGAGGGATAGTCTACTGGCTCGAGAGGAAAAACTCCCTATGTAAATGTTGTTGTATAGTATTCAAAAAAATGCAAAAGCAAAAACTCCGAAAAAGTGGACAGGCCTTTACAAAAATAAAAATGCCTGCCGGAGTGTACATATGTTGTAAAGTCAAATAAGCAAGCTTGAGCTTCAAAGTCAAATCATGTGAGCCTCCAGCTGGATGACTTGACTACACTGGTCTTGCATCCTAGGATAGGTAGCTACACTGGCTACCGTCCATTCTTCTCTTCACCCCCTCCTCTTGAGCTGGTTGCCACTTGAACTTAGAAGGGAATACCCTGTTCCTTGAGGGATGAGTTGTTGGATTGGGGAATCATTGGGTTGTCATATTGGAGAAGTCAGTCTCTTTGTCATTTCAGTTGGGGAGAGCCACCATCACTTACACTGTACGAGTCAGATTCATAGTCGTAAGGGTTTGCGTATGAGTTGAAATATTTCTGACCTAGCTATTGAGGAGACTTGAGAAGAGTTTTGGGATACTCTGAGGCTGTTGGATTTCAAATTCGGTTCTCATTAGGGTTCCACCCGCACTAAAATTCCAAAGGACCAACTTGAGCTCTAAACTTTGATTTTGTGAAGACAAGTTTGATAATTAAATTTAATCCACTTTCTTCTTTTTCTTTTCTTGCTTTTTTCTTTCTGCACTTATTGCATAAGTGTTTGCTAGGGACTAGCAAAGGTAAAGTACAGGGGGATGTGATGAATACCCATTCATCACTCTTTATTCTTATATTTTAGCTACAAAAACCTTTGCAAATACATGTAGATATGTGTAAATACAAATAATTACCAAAAGCATGCATTGTGTAAAAACCTGTAATTAGCATGTTTTTGTGCAAAAATAAAAGAATAAAGAGTAAAAAGAAAAAGAGGGAAATATTTAGAATAAATATTGAGCAACTTGACCCAAGGGAGGGCTCAGCATGGGCCTGACCGCATAAAAGACAAAGTAGAGGGAGATAGGGGCTCATGTGTATATATATTTATGTAAATAAATAAACAATATTTTCCTCAACCAAAAAAAAAAATATATTTGTACATATTTTGTATATATAGAAACTATGGAAAACAAAACAAAAATTAAAAATCAAAAATTCAAAAAGAACCCTTCATCATGTACATAGCTCATCATCTCTCTATTTATTTCACCTTGTAAATAAAGCTATTTATTTTCAAAACTTTGTGTAAATATTTCTTCTTATGTTTTGTAAATAAAATAAATAAAGAAAATTAAAACAAAAATCAAATAAAAATTACAAAATTAAAAATACAAAAATATTCTTTTATATACACCATGTACATAATTGTGCATAAATAATTATTTCCCCTCTGTATATAAACAATAAAAATAAAATAAAAATGGCCTTTTATTCCTCATTTTATCTTATAAATAAATAAAATATAAAATGGGAATAAAAATGTATAAAAATAACTTATCAAAAATCAAAAAAATTAATATAGTGTATATATACCTATGTATAGCTACTATGTAAATACCTTATTTTAATTTCCAAAATTTAATTAAAAATCACAAAAAAATAGAAAAAATTAAAACAAACATTTTTTATGTTTTGAGTTTTCAAAAATTCGGCCTTTAAAAGCCCCAAAAAAATCAGATAAAAATACAATAATTGGCGCATCCTGATTGGTCCACGGGGGATTGTTGACCCCGGTCAACTCCCCCGCGGACTCCTTCCTTTTCAGGAAGATGCGCGCCGCCCCACCTTCACCGATTTTTCCACGCATCTCCAGGCTGTCACCCACGCAAACCCCGTGCCCGGATTCTCCGCCGGTCATCCCTCTCCCTCGCCGGATCTTTCGCCATGAAATCCCCGCCTTCCTTAGCCGTCATCGCCTAACCCTAATCGGCCCTGTCTCCATATATACCCCGACCTCCGCCGCCTCCGCACCTCATCTTTGGCTCCCTACCTTCACTCCCGTGACCTCCATTGGAACCACCGAGGTGACAGCTCGCGTTGGCCTTTGTTGCAGTGAGGAGGAGGTGCGTGGACCATCGATCCGGCTGCCTTGCGCCGCCGTGCTCCGACGTCTGACCGGAGCTCGAGCCTCAGGCCTTGACGCCCTTCGAGGCTACGACCGGGAGTTAGCCACACTCCAGCATAGTCTTCCGCTCCACCCAGGTAGTCGATTAGCTCTTTTATTTCGTTTAATTTTAGGTTTCCCCCAAATCACATCTCCGACGAGTTCCTCTGATTCCGGTCATCTTGCGTATCTTCTCGATCATCGGAACCTACGCTCACCTTCGCCATTCCCTCACGCACCTTCTACGCCCTTTCACTCAACCCAGATCGCACAGGATCTGGGAATCGAGCTCCACCGTCTCCGCCTCGCCGGAGCTCGTTCGCCCCACCGCACAGACCACCTTCACCCCGCTTCCTTGGGTCGAGGCATTTTGCCCTCGACCCGCGAAGCGTTCTGGTTGCTTTGCAGGTTCAAAGGGAGGCATCTGAGCCCCCCTTACAGTTCAGACCGGAGCTTCGCGCCGCCAGCCTCGCCGGAGCCCCTCCCGGGCTCGGCTGGGCCATCTGCTACCACCATCAGCTGCGGGGCTGCACCAGGAACGTGTTCCGAGCTTTAGCAGCAGCTGAGGAGGACCGGAGTTCACGCAGGAGGCCGGCGAAGTTCGCCGGCGTCGAGTTCTTCCTCCATCATCCAGAGCCGTTCGATGACGCCTCAGCTCCAGTTCTGATCGTGAGCGTCCATCTTTCGAGGAGCAGTAGCCGTCGATCCATCTGAGGAGTGCATCCGGACCGTTGATAGCAGAGGAGAGAAGCACCAGAGTCTCGGACGTTAGATCATCCACGTGGCTTCGTCTCCACCGTCGATCGAGCCCAAGAAGAGAAGAGAAGGAGAGCGCCATCCAATCTCAGCCGTTGGATCTTCCACGTGGCGCCTATCGAGCCGTCGATGATAATAAAAGGGGTAAATTCATCTTAGGCCCCTCTGTTTGTTTTATTTCAATTTAGTCCTGTAATTTTTAAATTACGTTGTTTATTTTCTGGGATACTTGCAATAAGGACCTCGTACTTATTTTATTTGCACTTATACCCCTGTCTACGTGGACCACGTGCTTCGTCACGTGAACTTTATTGGGATAATTGCAATATCAGCCCTGTAGTTCTGGATGTTACGGATTGAATAAAATCTTTTACTTATTTGCATTTATGCCCCTGTGCGTGATTTAATTTCCACATGTGCGATATTTTTTGGGTTATTTGCAGATAAGCCCCTGGACTTTTGGTACTTGTTACCAATAAGTCCTCGGAACTTATTTTTATTACATTCAGGTCCTTGAGTGCCCCAGGCACGCGCCTCGCGCGTGTTTTGCTGGGTATTTTGCACCAAGACCCCCAGAACTTTGGGTATTTGCACTTTGGTCCCTGTGCACAGTGCCCCTCCTTTGTTTTTGAATAAAATATCAAATCACCTCCAAATCCAATGAGATTTTGACACATGGCTCCTGCCATGGTGTAGAAATTTTAGGGATTTTTGAGGACATTTTTGCTTCCATTTATTATTTTTAAAAATCCAAAAACATCTATTTCAGCTACTGTTCATCTTTGAAAATCATAAAAAAATATAAAAACCCCACCAAAAATTCTAAAAAAAAATTAGATACTGTTGTTTGCTTGTGGTTTGATTTTCTAGCCAATTTTGGCTATTTTTCATCACTTAAAAAACTTTAAAAATTGCAAAACCCTCAAAAACTCATAAAAATTCTAATAATTAATTTAAAAATCCAAAAACAATAATTAAGGTGCCCAAATTTTCCTTATTCTTCATAGATTATAGGAAAATTACCTCCAGGGCTTAGTGAGACTCTTAGATATTTTATTTTTGAGTCTCAAGCCTTGCTGGACAGTACCTCTCCTGTTTTGCATTGTTTGATTTTTACAAAATAATCTACCCGTCAGAAAAATATCAAAAATTAACCAAAAACACTTAAAAACATAAAAAACACAAAAACAATTTTTCCTTAATTTTTGCTTGAGTTTTGATGCATTAAATAAATTGCTCAAGTGTGCTTGGTCTTGTTTTTCTCATTTTCTTCACATATTAAAAATTTCCAAAAAAAATCTAAAAATCATTAAAAATCACTAAAAATACTTTCTCTGTATTTTCTCTCATTCTGACTACATCGTAGGCTATTTAGCCAACCCGTGCTCCTTGTGATCGACCCTGGAGGCTATACCAGGTTAAACTCATAGCAGGACCGCTTTGTTTTACTTTCCGCATTTTTCGAGTGGTTCATTTTCTTGATATTCTCCGTTTTTGTGATTGAGGACGCAACGACCATTTTCCGACCTTTACCTCGATCGCATACTCGGGATATCAGAATGGCGCCGTTGCCGGGGAGCACGGCTTTGTAGTCATTTTTCTATTTTTGTCTCTCTCTATATTATTATTGTTTTCTGACCTTCTCTCTTTGATTTTTGTGCGAGGTACTGCTTGGACGACTTGGAGCTTCTTTTTAGAGGACCCGTGCAGGAGGAAGAGAGAGAGAAGAAGGAATTTTTATTTCTGAGAGAGAGAGAGAACAATATTTGTTGTAATAACTTAGACTTTGGACTTGTGGACACTTGTAACTTAGCGGGTCTGTTTCGCCGAGTACCGGTGTACTCGGGGGACCCATTTGGATTTTTGCGGCTTTTCTTGCGGTTTTGATAGCTAGCTGCCTTTTCCGGTGTTTACGCGGTTTTTCTCGAGCCCCTAGATTTAGGAATTTCTCTTGCTTGTGCCGTAATTAGTAGGATCCCCACACCTAATTGCTGATTTGTTCCTATAGATCGTTAATTGGACCTACTAAGAATAAATAATAAAAATAACTCAGTCACTTTCCTGAGAGCCTACGTGCCGCGAGCCTACCCCACAAGCGCTACTCCTGAACTCGACCTGTCGAGAAGAGGAGGGGTAAGCCAAGACCGGACTCTTTGGATCGAAGGCAAGTAACTGAGTTAGACGGTTCTGCGATAGAAGTTGCTCATCTAGGACTCGGTTTTTCCCGTTGCATCATGTAGGTAGTTTTATTTCTGTCTTTAAATTCTGCGCGGATCACTTGCATGCAGAGTGCTGGAGACAAGGTACGCATTTCTATCTCTGCATGCATCATTGATTTCTTCGCGCATTGGTTTTTCTCGTCTTCTCCCTCTGTTTTTGGCTTAATCATCAGGAGAAACGGAAAAATCGTTAGGCCGCTTGTATTTATTTTGAAAAAAATTAAAAAGAAAAACAAAAAAATTGGGACTGGATAACATTATTGACCCTAAAAGACACTGACATTAAAAATTTGTCTTGGGGAGAGCAACCCCCTCCTTGTATGGTTTGGATGCGCGAGAGAGTGACCCGTACCCTAGGTAGAACCCTCCGGTGCTATTTCTAGCTGACTACCGACTCTTCCGTGCGGGCCAGTCGGTTGGAGTAGCATCGGGTATCCTAACAGGTCACGTAAGCGCTCTGATATCCTGTGTGTTCACCAAATAAAATTGACAAGATAAATTGACCGATCTTTCACGGTCTTCAGATTGTGTTGCGTTGGTGAACCGGGGGTTTGCTTTGCGATCATATTTTCTCCAGATCCCATCCGCCCAACTCGCCAGATCAAGATGATGGGTAGACGATCTCTTAGGCAGCCTCTGGCTGCACCGCTTTCAGGCGCGTCTACTCCATCATCTAGGTTGGCCCGTGAGAGTCGAGACCAGCTCTCCGGGCCCGAGTTCGATTCCACCCTGTTCCCCCTCGATCCCCTTTCTTTTGCTACTGAGAGACATGAGCCCGAGGAAAGACAAATTAATTTGACAGAACCTGAGTTGGGCTCATCTGATTTTGCAGACGTCACTATGGCCGGAGCCGGCAGTTCAGACGATCGCCAGCCCGAACATTTTGTCTTAGACCAGGGAGCGATTAACTCCACCCTGATCGCGTCATTAGAGACAGTTCAGCAGCAGTTACGCGATCAGGGGGCATTCATGATAGAGATGAGGAGGGAGTTGGAGCGACTCCGAGCAGAGCGAGACGAGCCGAGCGAGCCTGAGGACATTCCTGACGCTGATGCAGAGGCAGCAGCCGCAGCAGCTGCCGCAGCAGTGGCAGCCGCTGCCGCAGCAAGACCGATGCGGGAGCTACACAACCCCGGATCTACACTGATGCACCAGTGGGTGGTGATACCTGCGATCGTGGGGGATTTCAAGTTCCCTCCGAACACCCTGCAGATGCTTCCTCATTTTCACGGACTCGCCACTGAGGAACCCCACCTCCATCTCCAGGAGTTTTTGATGATCTGTAGCACTGTCCACGACCGTCGTGTGGACCAAGATACGATTCGGATGATGGCCTTCCCTTTTTCACTGGCAGATAGAGCAGCCGCCTGGCTGAAGCATATAGGGAAGTTTGTTTACACCTGGGAGCAGCTCCGCACCGAGTACTTGAACAAGTACTATCCACTCGGGCGGACGAATGCAGCAAGGGCCCTGATCAACAACTTCTCCATGCTCCCTAACGAGCAATTTCATGAGGCATGGGAGAGGTTCAGAGAGCTTCTGGATAGATGCCCACACCACGACATTTCGAAGCCGAACCTAGTTCAGAGCTTCTTTAGTGGGTTGACGCCAGAGCTTCAGGGACTGGTGAATGCTTCTTGCGGCGGGTCCTACTTTGCCAAGGACCACAACCAAGTCTGGGCCATCTATGAGGAGATGTCCGAAAATTACATGGTGATGTCCCAGACTCGGTTGTACACACAGAGAGTTCAGCCGCCAGGACCCGTGCAGTACCAGCGGATAGCACGGGTTGATGCGGGTCCTTCCAGTTCGTCCACAGTTGCAGCCGCACAGGCAGAGTCGGCCGCTGCGGACATGGGGATTATCAGCGAGAAGTTGGACCGCATGGAAATAATAGAGAAGAAGCAGTGCCAGGGCATAACTCAGATGGAGCAGATGGCACAAACTCTGAGCGACGTGAAGACCCATCTCTTGTGCCTTCAAGAGGCACAGACGGCTTCTCAGCCCCGTCTTCAGTCGCGAGGCGATTCCGGTGGCAGCCGCAGCTCGTCCCAGCGCTCCAGCTCCTTGCAGCAGCCTAGACAAGTTCACCTTGTGCAGGCGGAGCCGTACCAGCAGCAGCAGCCCTCTTACCAGTCACCACCATCTCCAGACTTACAGATGGTGGTATATCAGCCGGATCAGCCTCTGGATGTACTCCCACCAGCCCCTTACGACGCGGAACCGTTGATGGATGTCAACGGGATTTGGTATGACCGCCCTCAACCTGGAATCCGAAGAGATCATCCCGGATTCAGGTGGGGGAATGGGGGTAACCAGTCCCAACAGCAGCCAGCCGGTCAGGGAGGGCAGTACTCCCAGCAGAGAGATCACCAGCAGCCCCCAGCATACCAGCCACACCAGCCATCATCCTTCGTATCTCGTCCCTACCAGCAGCAGGGACAGAATTGGAGACGTGAGCAGCAGGCTCACCAGCAGCAGCATCCTTCCTCTTACCCCTCTCAGCAGCAGCAGCACCAGGTCCAGCAGCCTCATTACCAGAGAGGCAACCCGTCGGGCTCCCATGAGAGCCCCGCCATGGATGATCTAGCCCGCATCTTCACAGAGCAGCAGGCTACATTTAGACGGGAGATGGACGAGTTCCGCCAAGAGATGCGGGACCTGATGAGAGGGAAGGCCGCCATCCCTGCACAGATCAAGCCTAATCCGAATAACTTGAAGAGGAAATCTGAGCAGGTAGTTCACACTGAGCCTACCACTTCTAGTGACTCATTTGATGATATCTCGTCGGATCTATTTGATGCTGATTTTGTCACACTTAGGAGCGGTAGAAGACCAGCAGGCGGCGCCTCATCTGAGCGACAACGCGAGGATCCATCTAGAGCGCCAGATGAGGAAGAGGAGAGCGGTACTGACGCCGCACATGATGATGACGGTGGTACTGATGCCACCCGAGATGCTATTTCCACCGGCGGTACTGAGGCCGCCGCTTCACCATATCAAGGAGGTGGTACTGACGCCACCAGCAGAGCCGAGCCAGACCGCGGTACTGAAGCCGCAAGACGTCTAGTTATGGAGCCAGCTAGAGGTGGTACTGATGCCACCAACATTTATTCTGATAGAAATGTTGTCTTTCCTCGTATGAATGTTTCTCAGAACTCTAATTTGAATAAAGGAAAAGGTTTAGTTTCTTCTGATCCCACTGTGGTGAATGATGTTTGTGAGGATCCGGTCATCGAACCGTCTAGACCTATTCCTAGTCCTTCATCTGAGAAGGACCCGGTGATCCCCTTTCCTAGAGCCCTTGAGTTGGGGAAGGGGAAGAAAAAAGAAAAAGATCCAAAAAAGAGAGAGCAGGAGGAGTTCAGCCAGGGCATGATAGACCGATTTCACATCCAGCTGACCCTCAATGAGGCTTTGCAGCACATCCCTCTTCTTCAGCGATCCTTGAGAGACAGGACCACAGTCAGGAGGAAGAAGAGGAATAAAACCACAGAGATTCATGTGTTGACCAAAGCCACGTGTTACGCGATCCAGAACCATCTGCCGACCAAGAGGCCAGATTTAGGAGCCCCGTATGTCAGATGTCAGATTAGTGAGCAGAGGTTCGACCGTACTCTACTAGATAGCGGATCGTCAATTAACCTTCTTCCGGCAGCCCTTCTCGACCACTTAGAGTTGGGCACTCTTAGACAGAGCAGGACATACCTTCAGTTTGCTGATCGGTCTGTCAAGAGGCCAAAGGGGTTGTTGCGAGACGTTGTCATCACGATTCAGGGTTTGCAATTCCCCGTGGACTTCGTAGTGCTGGACATGGAGACCCCTGACTCGTTGACCGATTCCCCCATCATTCTCGGTCGCCCATTCTTGGCCACAGCCAAGGCGGTGACTGACCATGACAGTGGGAAGGTATTCTTTCGCGTCCAGGGCGAGAGTATACAAATAGAGACGGTTAAGGACCACAGAGCCAGAGATAGATCCCGCTCAGAGGGCAGTACAGATTCAGAGCAGCTGACAGACGCAGAGCCAGATATACACCAGGACTGTGATTTTGTGATCACAGATGATGAGGCAGCTTGGGCAGATCCTGCAGCACAGACCATCCTCTCATATTCAGATACAGCTGATGCAGAGACGATAGCAGAGGATAATCTGGAGAGCACAGCCCTGGTTCAGGATACTATTGAGTCAGCAGAGTCGGACCTTGATCGCGACACGATTTTCAGTGATGGTGGTACTGAGGCCACCTTGCTAGACGGTGGTACTGATGCCACCGCAGTTGATACAGATCCCTCGGATTCAGAGTCTGATTGGGCAGATTGTGATGATCAGATGCCAGACCTGGATCCACCTGAGCCTACAGATAAGGAGGAAGTAGAGGCAGAACAGATTAGAGACAATGCAGAGGACCCGCCTTCCCCAGATCAAGTTTGTGAGAGTTCGTTATCATTTTCCCAGGCAGATTTGGTAGAATTGTCAGCATACACACATCTTCTTCAGAAGCCAGATTTGCCAGCACCCAGCTGTCCAGAACTAAAGCCGCTCCCTACTTCGCTGAAGTATCGATTCCTTGCGGGAGAGTCTGAGATGTACCCAGTCATCATCTCCGCCGATCTGACTGGAGAACAAGAATCCCGTCTGATGGAGGTTCTTGAAAAGAACCGCAAGGCAATTGGATGGAGCGTAGCAGATCTCCATGGGATTAGTCCCTCGTTGTGCTCCCACCATATCTATCTCGAGGAAGGGGCAAAGCCGTCGCGTGAGTTCCAGCGGCGACTGAACCCCAACCTACGAGAAGTTGTCATGAAGGAAATATCAAAATGGTGGAGTGCAGATTTTATTTATCCCATTTCCGACTCCAAGTGGGTTAGCCCCTTGCATGTGGTGCCCAAGAAGACGGGCATCACGACTGTGATCAGTGAGTCGGGAGAGGAGATTGCTACACGAGTACCCACCTCTTGGAGGGTCTGCGTTGACTACAGGAGACTCAACCAGGCCACCAAGAAGGACCACTTCCCCCTGCCTTTTATTGATCAGATCATAGAGAGACTGGCAGGGAAGAGCCATTATTGCTTCCTAGATGGGTACTCGGGCTACAATCAAGTGGCCATCGCTCCTGAGGATCAGGAGAAGACCACCTTTACCTGTCCCTTCGGTACATACGCCTTTCGACGCATGCCATTTGGGCTATGCAATGCCCCTGCGACTTTTCAGAGATGCATGCTGTCGATCTTTTCGGACATGGTAGGGGAGTGTTTGGAGGTCTTCATGGACGACTTCTCGGTTTACGGCGACGGATTCGATTCCTGTCTTGACTGCCTAGACCGAGTGCTCCAGCGATGTATTGCTACCCGCTTGGTTCTGTCTTGGGAAGAGTCACTTCATGGTGACTCAAGGGACGGTGCTTGGCCACATCATCTCCAACAGGGGCATGGAGGTTGATCCGGCCAAGGTTAACGTCATTAGAAAACTCGCACCGCCGTCCAATTTGAAGCAGCTACGGTCATTTCTGGGGCATGTTGGTTTTTATAGGAGATTCATTCATGATTTCAGCAAGATTGCCCGACCGTTGACTGACCTCTTGACGAAAGACACCGAGTTCCTTGTCGATGACAAGTGTCTTTCATCCTTTGAGACTCTCCAGCAGCGTGTTATTGAGGCTCCTGTCCTTCAGCCACCCGATTGGTCTCTCCCATTCGAGATCATGACGGATGCCTCCGATTTTGCCGTAGGGGCCGTGCTAGGACAGAGGAGGGACGGAGTTCCATTTGCCATACACTATGCTAGCCGCACATTGGATTCTGCCCAGCGGAATTATACGGTCACAGAGAAGGAGATGCTAGCAGTAGTGTTTGCCCTAGATAAGTTCAGATCGTATATCATTGGATCTAGAGTGACTTTGTATACAGACCACACCGCCATCAGGTACCTCATGTCAAAGAAGGATGCCAAGGCCAGACTTACTAGATGGATCCTTCTACTCCAGGAGTTCGACATTGAGATCAAGGATAAGCCTGGAGTTAAGAATATGGTGGCGGGATCATCTCTCCCGATTAGAGCAGCCTGAGGATTCTGAGCAGATTGATCCCATTCATGATACCTTCCCAGATGAGGCGATCCTTGCTATCACCTCACTCCCGTGGTATGCCGATATTGTGAACTTTCTCGTTGCTGGAAAAGTCCCACAAGATTGGCCCAGGCAGAGGCTTGAGACCTTCCTTGCGAAGGCCAAGTCCTACCACTGGGAGGATCCCATCCTTTACCACGAAGGAGGGGATAGCATCTGGCGTCGGTGTATCCCTCAGGAGGAGCATCATAGTGTCCTCACTGCCACAAGCTTGAGGCAGGAGGACATCATTCTGGGAGGAGAACGGCACAGAAAGTGCTCCAATCCGGCTTGTGGTGGCCTACACTCTTCAAGGACTCTGATGAGTTCGTGAAGAGGTGTACTGACTGTCAGAGGATGGGCACTTGTGGACAACGTGATATGATGCCGATGCAGCCCATTCACTTCTGTGAGGTTTTTGACGCATGGGGCATCGATTTCATGGGTCCATTCCCTAAGAGTCAGGGATTCGAGTACATTCTGTTGGCCGTAGATTACGTTAGTCGTTGGGTTGAGGCTATCCCCGCCCGAGCCGCTAATGCGAAGACAGTTTGCAGATTTTTGAAGAAGCACATCATCATGCGGTTCGGGGTTCCATGAGTTCTGATTTCTGATGGGGGGTCTCATTTCGTCAACGACCAGGTGAAGGCCCTTGCTAGCGAGTTCAGTATAGACCATCGTGTTGCCACACCTTACCATCCACAGACGAATGGTCTAGCTGAGGTGTCGAATAGGGAGATCAAGAATATTTTGCAGAAAGTCGTCCGCCCTGACCGAAAGAATTGGTCACAGCTTTTGGACTCGGTCTTGTGGGCATATCGGACGTCTTTCAAGACTCCATTGGGTACATCTCCCTTTCGCCTCGTTTATGGCAAGCCGTGCCATCTACCTGTTGAGCTGAGGCACAAGTCACTTTGGGCAGTCACAGATATTCTTATGGATCCCAGATGGTATAGGAGACCAGAGGAGGGCAGAGCTAGCCGCCTTGGAAGAGCTTAGAGATACAGCTTTCTCAAACAGCCTACATTATAAGGAGAAAGTGAAGGAGTGGCATGATTCTCATATCAGCCACAAGCATTTTGAGATTGGACAGAGAGTATGGCTGTTTGATGCAAGGCTCAGATTATTTCCAGGAAAGCTACAGAGCAAATGGAAGGGACCTTACTTGGTCAGAAAGGTACACGATAACGGCAGCATTGATATATCTGAGTTATCCTCTGAGAGTACCTTTCGAGTGAACGGCCAGCGGCTCAAGCCATTTCTAGATCATGAGCCGCGGGACGTTATTATTGCCGCTATTCATTTGCGTGAGATGTGGTCTTTTGACTCACATCTTTTGCATCTCACGCCTGATTTTCACTGTTCTTCCGCCTGTATAGATCCAGTTGTACATATCATTCTATTCTTTAGTCCCACATCCCTTTTCTCATCCTATGATTATGCTATACTTAGGGTGTACTTTACCCTAAGTATAGGGGGGATGTCGGACCTGCGGGTATTCTTTTCATTCTTTCTGCTTCTGTTTTTGCTGCTTATACTTAGGATATTTTACCCTAAGTATATGGGGGGCAGATTCTGTATATTCTTACTCGGATCTCCCTTTATGTACAGCTTACTATACTTAGGATTAGTTAATCCTAAGTATAGGGGGAGACCACCGAGTTCCTCTTATTCTATTCATTTATTCGTTTCTGTACTTAGCCATTCCTTTCACTTTCCTTTTTACTAAGCACGAGTTATGTCTTCCTCATCGCTCTTGATCACTCTGAGGACATCGTTCGAGCTAAGTATAGGGGGGTGTGTATATATTTCATATATACGTTAGCCATAACTCGTACTTTGTGTGAGTGTGTTAATAAATAAAATGGCTAAAAATCACAAAAATTTGAAAAATAAAATGGCTAAAAATCAACAAAAAATTGAAAATTTTTCTTGTACATAAACCTCTTTTATCTTGCACATACATAGTTAGTGTACAAAGTATTTGTGTAAAAATGATTTCAAAAATCTTTTGTGTAAAGCTTTGTGTAAATATTTTGTATCAAAATTATGTATATAATACAAAATTTTTCTAAAATGTTTTGAAAATCAAAAGTTTGCAAAAATCTTGTGTAAATATGTGTAAATATCTTTTTGCAAACTTGCACCTCATGCATCATCATCCATAATTTCAGAACATTTTTCAAAAATTTTGCATGATTGTAAAATATTTGTAATAGCATCTTGTGTACATATATGTATATAGTTTTTCTGGATGAGAGTTGACATTTAAACTAAGCCTGGAATTAAATTGAGAAATGGAGCTTGAAGAAGATCTTAACCACTTAACTTTAAGAGGAACCTTATAGGACTTAGGGTTAAGGCTTTTCAGGTCCATAAGGACTTAATTCTTTGAGTCCACTAGGCTATGAGCATATGTCATCTTGATGAGCTTAAAGTAGAGCACTTAACAACACACGCATGACTCTTAGAGACAATGGCTTGACTTGCACCTGCACTTACACATGGCTCTCCCACGGATGAGAGGTGGCGAGGGAGGCAGTTTCCTTTGCTTGGGGTAGCATATGAGGGTAGTACTTCTAGGCGGAAACCTCTCTTCTTCTTCTAGTGAAGGAAGTGCACCTCACTTGGTCTAGTGGTGATGAGGCTAAAGACAGAAGTCGTGGGTTGCAATAAAGCTTCAAAAGAGGGATTAGTCTACTGGCTCAAGAGGGAAATTTCTTACATGCTGCACCATGTAGATATGTTGTACAGAAGTTCTTGAAAAAAAATGCAAAAATGCAAAAAGAACTCCAAAAAAAAAGTGGTGGGTCGGATTGAAAATTTAATAACCCCACCGGAGTATACATAGTCAAATAAAGCAAAAGCTTATGGTATCAATGTTACATCTCATGAAGCTTGCAGCGGGAGACTTAGCTACACTGGCTAAGCTTCCAAAACTCTATTACTTCTACCCCTCTTCTTGAGCCGGTCGCACTTGAACTTAGAAGGGAATACCCCGCTTCTCGAGGAAAGAGTTGCTAGACCGAGGCATTAGAGTTACCAGGTTGAGGGAGGTTGCTTCTTTGTTACTTCTGGAGGTGGGGAGCCAATATCACTTACACCGCATGGAAAGATTCATGGTCATTAGAGTTTGTGTATGTAGACTTGTTCTGATCTGGTTTATTGAGGAGTCTTGCCCATAGAATGGTGGAACTTGGAGACTGTTGAGTTTTAAAGCTTAAGTCCAAATAAGGTTCCGACACATTAATAATCTAAAGATCTGATCGAGCTCCATATTTCAATTTAATGAAGGAAAGTTTAATAAATCACCCTTGATCCATGTACATCCTCTTTTTCTTTTTCTTTTTCTTTTTCACTTCTTTTTCAAATAAGTGTTTGCTAAGGGACTAGCAAAGTTAAGCTAGGGGGGTGATGAATACCCATTCATCACTCTTATTCTTATATTTTAGCTACAAAAACCTTTGCAAATACATGTAGATATGTGTAAATACAAATAATTACCAAAAGCATGCATTGTGTAAAAACCTGTAATTAGCATGTTTTTGTGCAAAAATAAAAGAATAAAGAGTAAAAAGAAAAAGGAGGGAAATATTTAGAATAAATATTGAGCAACTTGACCCAAGGGAGGGCTCAGCATGGGCCTGACCGCATAAAAGACAAAGTAGAGGGAGATAGGGGCTCATGTGTATATATATTTATGTAAATAAATAAACAATATTTTCCTCAACAAAAAAAAATATATTTGTACATATTTTGTATATATAGAAACTATGGAAAACAAACAAAAATTAAAAATTCAAAATTCAAAAGAACCCTTCATCATGTACATAGCTCATCATCTCTCTATTTATTTCACCTTGTAAATAAAGCTATTTATTTTCAAAACTTTGTGTAAATATTTCTTCTTATGTTTTGTAAATAAAATAAATAAAGAAAATTAAAACAAAAAAACAAATAAAAATTACAAAATAAAAATACAAAAATATTCTTTTATATACACCATGTACATAATTGTGCATAAATAATTATTTCCCATCTGTATATAAACAATAAAAATCAAATATAAAAAGGCCTATTTATTCCTCATTTTATTCTTATAAATAAATAAAATATAAAATGGGAATAAAAATGTATAAAAATAACTTATCAAAAATCAAAAAAATTAATATAGTGTATATAATACCTATGTATAGCTACTATGTAAATACCTTATTTTAATTTCAAAATTAATTAAAATCACAAAAAAATAGAAAAAATTAAAACAAACATTTTTTATGTTTTGAGTTTTCAAAAATTCGGCCTTTAAAAGCCCCAAAAAAATCAGATAAAAATACAATAATTGGCGCATCCTGATTGGTCCACGGGGGATTGTTGACCCCGGTCAACTCCCCGCGGACTCCTTCCTTTTCAGGAAGATGCGCGTCGCCCCACCTTCACCGATTTTTCCACGGTCTCAGGCTGTCACCCCACGCAAACCCCGTGCCCCGAGTTCTCCGCCGGTTCATCCCTCTCCCTCGCCGGATCTTTCGCCATGAATCCCCGCCTTCCTTAGCCGTCATCGCCTAACCCTAATCGGCCCTGTCTCCATATATACCCCGACCTCCGCCGCCTCCGCGCCTCATCTTTGGCTCCCTACCTTCCACTCCCGTGACCTCCATTGGAACCACCGAGGTGACAGCTCGCGTTGGCCTTTGTTGCAGTGAGGAGGCAGGTGCGTGGACCATCGATCCGGCTGCCTTGCGCCGCCGTGCTCCGACGTCTGACCGGAGCTCGAGCCTCAGGCCTTGACGCCCTTCGAGGCTACGACCGGGAGTTAGCCACACTCCAGCATAGTCTTCCGCTCCACCAGGTAGTCGATTAGCTCTTTTATTTCGTTTAATTTTAGGTTTCCCCCAAATCACATCTCCGACGAGTTCCTCTGATTCCGGTCATCTTGCGTATCTTCTCGATCATCGGAACCTACGCTCACCTTCGCCATTCCCTCACGCACCTTCTACGCCCTTTCACTCAACCCAGATCGCACAGGATCTGGGAATCGAGCTCCACCGCTCCGCCTCGCCGGAGCTCGTTCGCCCCCACGCACAGACCACCTTCACCCGCTTCCTTGGGTCGAGGCATTTTGCCCTCGACCCGCGAAGCGTTCTGGTTGCTTTGCAGGTTCAAAGGGAGGCATCTGAGCCCCCCTTACAGTTCAGACCGGAGCTTCGCGCCGCCAGCCTCGCCGGAGCCCCTCCCGGGCTCGGCTGGGCCATCTGCTACCACCATCAGCTGCGGGGCTGCACCAGGAACGTGTTCCGAGCTTTAGCAGCAGCTGAGGAGGACCCGGAGTTCACGCAGGAGGCCGGCAAAGTTCGTCGGCGTCGAGTTCTTCCTCCATCATCCAGAGCCGTTCGATGACGCCTCAGCTCCAGTTCTGATCGTGAGCGTCCATCTTTCGAGGAGCAGTAGCCGTCGATCCATCTGAGGAGTGCATCCGGACCGTTGATAGCAGAGGGAGAGAAGCACCAGAGTCTCGGACGTTAGATCATCCACGTGGCTTCGTCTCCACCGTCGATCGAGCCCAAGAAGAGAAGAGAAGGAGAGCGCCATCCAATCTCAGCCGTTGGATCTTCCACGTGGCGCCTATCGAGCTGTCGATGATAATAAAAGGGGTAAATTCATCTTAGGCCCCTCTGTTTTGTTTTATTTCAATTTAGTCCTGTAATTTTTAAATTACGTTGTTTATTTTCTGGGATACTTGCAATAAGGACCTCGTACTTATTTTATTTGCACTTATACCCCTGTCTACGTGGACCACGTGCTTCGTCATGTGAACTTTATTGGGATAATTGCAATATCAGCCCTGTAGTTCTGGATGTTTACGGATTGAATAAAATCTTTTACTTATTTGCATTTATGCCCCTGTGCGTGATTTAATTTCCACATGTGCGATATTTTTGGGTTATTTGCAGATAAGCCCCTGGACTTTTGGTACTTGTTACCAATAAGTCCTCGGAACTTATTTTTATTACATTCAGGTCCTTGAAGTGCCCCAGGCACGCGCCTCGCGCGTGTTTTGCTGGGTATTTTGCACCAAGACCCCAGAACTTTGGGTATTTGCACTTGGTCCCTGTGCACAGTGCCCCTCCTTTGTTTTGAATAAAATATCAAATCACCTCCAAATCCAATGAGATTTTGACACAGTGGCTTCTGCCATGGTGTAGAAATTTTAGGGATTTTTGAGGACATTTTTGCTTCCATTTATTATTTTTAAAAATCCAAAAACATCTATTTCAGCTACTGTTCATCTTTGAAAATCATAAAAAAATATAAAAACCCCACCAAAAATTCTAAAAAAAATTAGATACTGTTGTTTGCTTGTGGTTTGATTTTCTAGCCAATTTTGGCTATTTTTCATCACTAAAAAACTTTAAAAATTGTAAAACCCTCAAAAACTCATAAAAATTCTAATAATTAATTTAAAAATCCAAAAACAATAATTAAGGTGCCCAAATTTTCCTTATTCTTCATAGATTATAGGAAAATTACCTTCAGGGCCTAGTTGAGACTTCTAGATATTTTATTTTTGAGTCTCAAGCCCCTTGCTGGACAGTACCTCTCCTGTTTTGCATGTTTGATTTTTACAAAATAATCTACCCGTCAGAAAATATCAAAAATTCAACCAAAAACACTTAAAAACATAAAAAACACAAAAACAATTTTTCCTTAATTTTTGCCTTGAGTTTTGATGCATTAAATAAATTGCTCAAGTGTGCTTGGTCTTGTTTTTCTCATTTTCTTCACATATTAAAAATTTCCAAAAAAAATCTAAAAATCATTAAAAATCACTAAAAATACTTTCTCTGTATTTTCTCTCATTCTGACTACATCGTAGGCTATTTAGCCAACCCGTGCTCCTTGTGATCGACCCTGGAGGCTATACCAGGTTAAACTCATAGCAGGACCGCTTTGTTTTACTTTCCGCATTTTTCGAGTGGTTCATTTTCTTGATATTCTCCATTTTTGTGATTGAGGTCGCAACGACCATTTTCGACCTTTACCTCGATCGCATACTCGGGATATCAGGATGATGAAGCCACATTTCATCATCTTTATTCTATCATTTTGGCATCAAAAACCCTAGCAAATGCGTGTAAATACCCTTAATTAGAGTATCTTAGCATTCATGCATGTACATGTAAATAATGTATAAAAACACTGTAATTAAAGCCAAAATTATAGAATAAATAAAAGAAAAGAAAAAGAATAAAATATTGTAAATATTTTATGACCCGAAACCCTGAGACCTAGGCATCTAGATGTTTAGGTCGACAAGGAATAAAGTAGGGGGAGATAAGGGTCAAAATACAATAAAACCCTTTTATTTAATCCATTATTTATTCATTTTGGGACCTATTTTTGGTTCTACTTTTTATACCTCAAATAAAGAAACTTTATACATGAAAGTTGTAGATAATTAAATAAAAAAAATACAAAATTGATTTCACTGAAAAATAATGTATAGATAAAAAAGTTATGGTCTGAATAAGAATTCCAAAACTCCAACTTCCCAGACCCGTATCTTGCAAATAAAAACTCGAAATGTACCAAACTCACTTTAATTGAATATAGCATAAAATAATCTATTTAATGGAGGTGGTTTCGTATTTTTTCGGAGCTACGGTTTGAAAGTTGAGTTTTGGACCCTTATTGTATAAGTGTACATATTTAAATATTCAATTTCTTCATTATTCATTATTTTATAATTTTATATTTTTATAATTTTTTAAATATTACTTATAATGTATTTATATATTAAAATTAGAATAAAAATGCAAAAGAAACACTAAATAAAATACTTATATATCATACACACAGGTATAATACCTATATACATACCGATACAATTTATACTTTTATTTTATTAAGTGTACAAATTACATCAGAAAATAAAATAAAAATATAATTAAGTGTATAAAAGCACTTATAATTTTATAAAATAATACACAAAAAATAGATAAATTAAAATCACAAAATAAAAATAAAATAATAAAATATATAGGCAATATACCTATATAGGCTATAAAACGCAACTTGTAAAAATATACCTCATAAAAATAATTAAAAATCACCCTAAAATACCTTATAAAATAATAAACATTTTTTATTTAATAACCAAAATTTAATTAATTCATTTACTATTTTAAATTGAATTTACAAAATAAAAACCAGGGATTTTTCCTGGTTGGTCCACGTGGACCAACCAGGAGCCGACTCCAGTTAACCCCGGTCAACTGGTCATCCTCCCCCATGTGCCTCTGTCAGAACTTTGGTTTTTGGTCATTTTTGTCGATTTTTGCAGGCTCCATCTTGCACATTTTGAGATCGACTCCTTCACGACTTTTGACCCTCGATCCTTGGTCTATCACGCCCACTGTTTATCTCGAGGGTTGGATCATCATGTCGCCCGATGGACCTCGATATTCAGAGTGCCCCAGTCACAGAGTCAAACTCAATATAACGCACACCCGACTTCCATTCAAAGTTTGAACGTCTCCCTCCATAGGATTACCTTCTCTCTCGTTCCCAAGAGCAAGGAGGAAATGACAGGTCTTCTTTGCAACCTTCGAGAGGGTCGAGCGACGCCTGAGGCGCTTCCACGACCTCCCCCAACTCCGGCGGTTGAGGTACTCTTCCCTCCGGTGATACACTGTCGAGGCTGCCCCCTTTCGCCTTTATTTCGTTCGCATTTTACTCGCAATAGTCTTAGGATCAAAAGCCCTAAAGAGATGTCACGTTCCATCGCTTGAATCGCCCAAATCGCTCACCTCGCCGGAGTGCTCCTCCGGCCGAGCTCATCCTCGTGTTGCCACGCCACCGCACCCACTCCGCGGGGTCCAGGCATTTTGCCCTAGACCCTCTCACGTTCTCTTGCAGGTCAAAGCTCGTTGACTCGAGCCCAGGAGCGTTTTTGTGCTTCGCCGGAACTCCGTGGAGCTCTCCAGCTCCGCCGCCCTCCCTCGCAAGCCTCGGTCGTCGCCGAGCCCTTTTGAGGCTCCTGGGAGATAGCCTCGACCTCCAGGAGCCTCCAGCCTCATTTTGAAGCCCAAAAGCCCGCCGAAGACGGAGTAGGACCTCGGAGAACCTCAGCTCACTGGTGTTCCTCCGCGGTTCTTGCTCTGGCCTTCAGCGCCATGGGATCGAGGCGGAGCCCCAGATCGCACAGCTGTCGTTGGATCGCACCCGGACTCTACCGTCAGATCTTCACCCGAGGATCTAATCTTTGCCGTCCAGTGCGAAGCATCATCGGCCGTCAGATCGTCGCCACGCGTCAAGTGAATCAGCCAAGGCTGTTGGATCACGCGCTTAGGGGTATTTTGCACTATTCACCCCGCGCATTTTTGTATTTCTATTTAGTCCTCAAACATTTGTCTGCAGTTTAAGAAGTTTTGAAATGATTATAACTAGGCCCCCGAACTTTCAGTATTTGCAAAAAGGTCCAAGCCACGTCACCTCACGTGACCAGTTCACGTGAGGTGAGGGCATTTTGCACAGGACCTCTTCAGGGCTTTAGTATTTCATTTTAGTCCAATAATTTTTGTACTACGTGTAAAAGTTTTGGAATATTTGCATTGAAGACCCTCAGGTTTTGGATAATTGCTTCTTAGTCCTTCCAAGGCGCGTGCTAGTCACGCGCCCTGGTGGGCCTCTTACAGGGATACCCTTGCGGGTCTTGGTATTTGTATTTGGTCATTTAAATGCAATATTCAATTACGAACTTTTTGTGAAACTTGCAATCTAGCCCCTGGATGTTTGTGTACTTACACTTATACCCCTGTCAGGCTTAATTTTTTTGTGTGCTTGTCTTATTTATTTCACGCATCATTTTAACTCGAAAAATTCCCAAAAAAAATAGCATAGGTTCCTGTTACCTTGTAGATTCATGCCATATTTTTGCATTGCATTTTTATTGCATTTTATTATTTATTAAAAATCAAAAACATGCATTTTTCCCTACTGTTTGCATTAGAAAATCCCTAAAAAATTATAAAAACATTTTGAAAAATTCCAAAAAAAATTATGTTTTGTGTGTTTTATCATATTTTAGTGTTAGTCCAAAAATCATTAAAACTTTCAAAACAAAAACCTTAAAAATCAGAAAACACCTAAAAACTTCATAAAAATCTAAAAAATCATAGAAAAATCCTAAAAATATAAACTCAGTTTCTGTAGTTTCCCCATCTTATTTTCTTTATTTTAAAATTAATTTGGGAAAATTTTGTCACTATTTGCTATTTTTCATTCCCATTTTGATTTCGACCAGAATTTTGATTCAATGTTTTCTTATCTTTTGCCTTTTAAAAATACCAAAAACATTTGGAAAAAAAAACCCCCCAAATCACAAAAATAGTGGAAAAACATAAAAAGACCAAAAACCTTTTATTTCCCTCCTTTTTACTATTTTTGCCTATTTTTATAAATACTCTATCCCTCTCTTTCCTTATATTGTATACATACTCTATTATAGAAAAAGAAAATACAAAAATACAAAATATAAAAAGGACAATATAAAATCAAAAAAATCAAAAACCAAAATACAAAATTAAAAATTAAAAATTAAAAATCAAAAAAATAAATAAATAATATTAAAAATTAAAAATTAAAAACCCACAAAAACATTTACATTATTGTAGACACTTAATCTCATCACATTTTTGTGCATCAATTGTTGATCTATCCTGCCTTGCTCCCTGTGTTCGAACTCTCTACGTACTTGCATCTATACATCTTTTATGTAGAGTTAAAAATAAATTTGACTCCACATTGTTTGTCATTGTTTGATATTTGATTGTGGGTTCATTGTTGATCTTAATCGGGATTCATTAAGGGTCGTCGCAGCGACACGGTTGTCTCCACCTTGTGTGAGATAATTAGACCCCTTGAATATAGGTTAAATCACTTACTAGCATGAAGCCGGAGTCGCAAGTAATCGCGGCGAATCTGCCGTGTCCCATCACATTGGCCATGCCCGAAGTCATTACGGGATAACAGAAAATAATATTTTTGAAGTTTTAAGAAAAAGATTTTATAAAGGTTTTTTTATTTTTCATTTTTAAGGGTTTTTCTTTTCTATTTTAGTGTTTTTCTACTCTGAAGGTTCAAAATACTTAAATAAATAAAATATATTTTTTAGAGAATTGTTCAAAATGATTTTATAATTTTTATGGTTTCTTAAGCTAAATAAGGAATATTTGTGTTATTTTTTATTTTATAAAATAGTAAAAAGTCCTAGATTGCAAAATTAAAAATGTGGCATTAAAGTATGTGCAATCAGGAGCTTAACCCTTTTTTGATGATTTACTTATCACGAACACTATATTTAATAAAAGGAAGAAACAACAAAAAAAACATGTACTTGCAGGGGCATAAGTGTAAATAAATCAAAGCACAGTAATGAACTTGAAATTTATCCAAAATAATTTAACTCCATTTTAAACTTCTTGGGCCAAAATGAAATAGAAATACACGTTATGCTCATGTAAAAATTCCAAAAACGCACCTCACGTGAGACTGTACGTGAGGTGACGTAGGCTGGACTCAACTGTAATTAATAAAACTACGAGGGTTTTTTCCGAATTATTACAAAGCTATATAAGCAGCAGATGAAAGTTTCTTAGACTAATTAATAAATACAAAAATTGAAGAGGTAAAAACTGTAAAATACCCCTCTACTGCGTGGAGAGAGCCGGTCTGCATCGTCCACTTGCCAAGTCGTGTCTTCCTCGCACGATATTGATTCGTTATCCAATGTCTTGGATTAAATCCCAACAGGGATCTAATCGTTCTAAAGCAGCACGATCGGACAATGCCTACTAGATCTGGAAGGTCGTTCTTGATCCAACAGCGGAGAGGGGCAGTGGACAAATAGGGAAGAAGCCTCAGTGAGGTAATCTTCCTCTAGTCAGAACTCCCTCCTCTGTCAAGCTATGCTACTCCAAAATGGACCGGGTGCTTCTTGGAAGAGTCCTCAAATGGTCGGTGGCTTCAAAATGGCGTGAGGACCGCCAGTGTGCCACCACGAGGTTGGAGAAGGTCGCCTGCTCCAAGTATCTCCGATGAACACAAAAATGACCCCCCGATGGGTCTTGAGCTTCCAAGATCAGCAAAAAACATAATCACAAATGAAAGGGGGTCCTAGGAGCTGGTATTGGCGTAGGTGAATGGCAGATGGGGAGTGGTGGCAAACCTCCAACAAGGTGGAGGAGTTGAGATCCGAAAGACCATATTATAGGTTGATCTAGGTGAGTGGACGGTGGAATAAGATGAAGAAGCACCGAGGGAAGTAATGGTATTATCAACGAGTCATAAAACAGAAGCTGATCAAGGTGGGGGGTTCGTTGAAGCAGGGCTCCGACGAACAATGAAGGTGAATAATTAAGCTAAATTGTGTGACAAAAAAGATAAAACAAATGTAAGGAATAAAATCTAAGTTTAAAACTAAGCTATAAAACTAGGAAAAGAGGTACCTCAAATGGAGCTAAGCCATGAGATCGAACCTAATGGCCGAATTGGTCGGAGAAGGCGCATTCGCCACCTACAGTGCTTCTTCCTTGCTACAAACCATGGCAGAGACTTCTGTCACAAATATAAACACAAACATGGTGTTTAAGGGTTCGAAACAAGGTAGAGGGGAAACAAAAATCGAAGGAAGTGGAATGGGGGTTTTTGTACAGGCTATATAGTGGCGATCTTCGAGGTCAAATCTAGGGAGAATCGATGGAGATCAACCCTAGGAGGAGGCTCGATGAGAATCTAAGATCTATAGTGGTCAACTTCGAAGAAGGAAGGACGGCTCCCCAATTGATGAATCGAGGGGGGGATAGAGAAGTAAGGGAGGTACTCAGTTCTGATAGGGCTAGGGGGTGAGTCAGAGAGTTGACTAGAGTCAACACTCGAAGCCACCTAGTTGGTCCACGTGGACCAAATAGGAAAAACCAACCCAAAAATAATAGGAAATTCTATAATAAACGCTAAATGATTCTATTAAATTTAAGTTATAAAATAAAAATTGTTTTTTATTTTCTGTAGTTTTTGTAATTATTTTTATTTATTTTTTGAGGTTATTTATTACAAGTTCATTCTTGGGGTTTTATTTATAGTTATATTTATCTATATTTTGTATAATTTATTTTTACTTTGTATTTTTTATTTTATTATTTTACTTTCTTATTTTATATATTTATAATTTATTTTTATATACATAAATATTATTTTTCTGATATGATGTTTATACTTATATAAATAAAGGAGTATATTATATAGGTATAGTTATTGTATATTCATTTATGTATTTTAGTATATTATTTTATTTTTATGACTTTATTTTGGTTTTAATGCTTTTGAAAATGAACATATATTATAAATAATATATGAAAAATTATAAAAATATAAAATTATGAAAATGATAATCAATAAATAAAATTAATAATTTATACGGATAAAATATACAATAAGGGTCTAAAACCTAACTTCCACACCTTAACTCCAAAAAATATGAAACTGGCTTCATTAAATAGCTTATTAAAAGTTAGAAATAATTAAAGGTTATTTTGATACTTTTCGAGTTTTTATTTGAGATATATGGTTCTGGGAAGTCAGGATTTTATCTTTTTATTTAGAGTATAACTTGTACATTGTATTTTATTCTTGTATGAATCAATTTTGTATTTTTCTGTATATTATTATTTACAATTTTTATATACAAAGTTTCTTTATTTGAGGTATAAAAAGTGAAAAATAAAATAGGTGCCAAAAATGAATTAATGATGAATTAAAGAATGTGGTTGTATTGATGAATTTCGGCCCTTATCTCCCCCTACTTTATTCATTGTCAACCCAGTCATCAAGATGCCTAGGTCTCGGGTATGGGGTCATAAAATACCTTTGTCATTTTATTCTTTTTACCTTCTTTTCTTTGTTCTATAATTTTGGCATTAAAAAAGTATTTTATACAGTATATATACACAAAGAATGAATATTAATTTATGCAATTTACTATTATTTACAAGCATTAGCTAGGGTTTTAAGACCAAATGATAGAATAAAGGTGATGAAATGGGTATTCATCAGGCATACTCTGAGGGATGAGATCGGCTAAAAAGGGATCAAACCGAAAATGAAGATGGAAGATGGTTTTTATAGATAGGCAAATGGTGAGTTTCGAGGGGAGATTGTGTGTCGAGCGGAATTGAATTAAGCTAGAGGTGTGAAAAATATGAGAAGATGGCATGCCTGAGGGTTTTGACAGGGGGTGGGGTAGGCCAGTACATTTGACCCTAAGTCAACAAAAGAAGCCTCTTGGTTGGTCCACGCAGACCAACCAGGAAATTCCAAGCTAAAAATGCCTTGGAAAATGAAAACAAATTAATTAATTAATTAATTAATTAATTTTAGTTATAAAAATAAAAAGCATTTCTACGTTAAATATAATTTAATGCTTGTTTTTATTATTTTCTAAGGTGTTTTATTACAAGTTTATATTTACATGTATAATCATAGGTCTTTTTACTTATATGTATCGTATTTTTATGTTTATTTTTCAATTTAGATTTTATTATTTGATACTCATATTTTAGAAATTTATAATTATTTCTATAGACGTAAATATATTTTTATTGTAATTCTCTGAGTTTATTTGTATACTTAATTAAATACATATATTTATTATGTAGTTATAAATATAGGTAATTCATCTATGTATTTTTATTTACTATTTTGTTTTAGTGTAATTTTATTATTTTATTTTATTATAAACATGTACATACACTATTGATGAATCCCCATTTCATCACCTTTATTCTATCATTTCGGTCTTAAAAACCCTAGCTAATGCATGTAAATACCAATAATTTGTACAAATTAACATTCACTCGTTTTTGTATAAATACTGCATAAAATACTATTTTTAATGCCAAAATTATAGAATAGAGAAAACAAAATAAAAATAATAAAATGTCAAAGGTATTTTATGACCCTAAACCTCGAGAAATAGGCATCTTGATGATAAGGTCGACAAGGAATAAAGTAGGGGGAGATAAGTTCTAATAATACAACAAAAATCACATTTATTCATTCACTACTAATTCATTTTTGGGACCCTTTTTTTCTACTTTTCATACCTCAAATAAAGAAACTTTGAACATGAAAGTTGTAGATAATATATATATATACAAAATTGAGTTTATACAAAAATAATACATAATGTACTTTTTATACTCTAAATAAAAGCCAAAATCTTATATTCCCATACCCATATCTCTCAAAACTCAAAATATACTAAAATCACCTTTAATTGTATATACCTTTTCTTAAGCTATTGAAGAAGGTGGTTTCATATTTTTTGGAGTTAAGGTGTGAAAGTTAGGTTTTGGACCCCTATTGTATAATGTACCCGAATAAAATATTAATTTTATTTATTCTTTATTATGTTTATAATTTTTTATAATTTTGTACATATTAATATAATCTATTTACATATTAAAACTAAAATAAAATCATAAATAAAACTTTAAATAAAAATAATGTATATAAAATACATAATTGAAATACCTATGCGTATACCTATATAATAAATATATCTGTTTATTTTAGTAGAGCTAATACATCAGAAAAACATAATAAAAATATATTTATGTATATAAAAATAATTTATAACTATCTAAAATGATAAAATAAAATTATAAAATCAAACTTATAAAATAAAAATAAAAGACCTAAAATATAGATAAAAATACCAATAATAATGCCCTTAAAACTTGTAGCTAAATACCTCAAAAAATAAATAAAAATAAAAAATACTACAAAAAATAAGAAACAACTTTTATTTTATAACTTTATTTTAATAAAATCAATTAATAATAAATATCGATTTATTAAGTATTTTTGGGTCTGGTTTTTCCTGGTTGGTCTACGTGGACCAACCAAGTGGCTAGGAGAGTTGACTCTGGTCAACTCTATGACTCGCCTCCCTAGCCCTTGTCAGAACGGATGTTGACCCCTATTTCTCAATTTTCTAGCCATTGATATGTCGCTCGAGGAGATCTCTATTCTTCACATGAAATCTTCCTTGTATATCCAGCATCCACACCTAGCCATCTCCTAGGGCAGAGCATCACGACAACACCCGTGATCGCTCCTTGAAAACCTCAACTTCTTCACTTGTACAAAAACCACCCTATGTCTTCCTCCATTTTCTTGGCTTGCTTTTGGCTCCCGTTTTCTCTTCAATTCGTGTCTTTAGGTCTGAGATAGATGACAGCATGCTCGGCCGACTCTTTTGAAGCGCGAAGGTGGAGGTTAGAAGTGATCCCAACCCCATCGTCGGAGCTCAACTCCCGGCGATCGATCTCGTGCCTCACGGTCACTCGAGGTGATTTTATTTGTTTCTAGCTTAGGGTTAGTCTTAGATTTCTATTTTTCATCTTTATTGTGTGTTTCAATTATTGTTTTTATAAGTAAGTAGGTCCAACCCTTGTCGGAGCTCTAGAGCTCTAGCCAACCTCTGTTTCATCGTAACCTTTCATTCCAACCTTCTCCAGCCACCTCCATATATACCCCTTCACTTCTTGTGTCTCTTCGATCCATCCGTTCAACCAAAACCTCTTGGGTTTTGCGATTCGAGGTCCTTTCTCCACCATACACCGGACCTCCTCGCTTCACCTCACTCCACCACCAAACCACCCAATAAAATCCTCGGCCAACTCGCCATCCAATGCCAATCTGTTTACGTCTTTTGCAGGTCGAGGAGAGCCCATCTAAGGGCCAGAGTGATATCTGGATCTTGCTCCAGGTCGTGGACCTTGCTGGAGCTTCTCGCGATTACCCAGCCATTTGTGAAGGCACCATCTAGTGCGGAGGAACCCCAGGAGGACTTTGCAATCATCATCGAGCTTTGGGGATGTCGAACGAGAGAGGATGAGCGGATTGATTCTTGCCTAAGCGGAGTTCATCCATTGTTCTTCCAGGACCTTTCGTTGTTGTTGGATCAGTTGTGGTTCTTCCAGAGAAGTAGCATGCGTCGGATCAAGCGAGATAGAGCTGTTAGATCATCCTGGGATCATCTAATCCAAGGCATCCTGATGAACCGTCATCAGAGCGACTGGGCGCGACAAGTGTTAAGTGAACTCCATCTGACTGTTGGCCTACGTCTCTTTGCTGGGTATTTTGCCTATTTCACCCAGTGAACTTTTGTAATTAATATTTACAGCTATATCTTTCATCTGATGTGTTATTATTTGTTTATTATTCACAACTTAGACCTTGCATTTACTGTATTAGCACAATAGTCCTCATCCACGTCAACTAACAAAGGTTGGTCTTTTTGCATTTGGGCCCTTGCATGTTTTGTATTTTTTATTAGGGCCAAGAACTTATTATTTCAGTTATATATTTTGTGGTTTAATTGCATCTTGGCCCCTGCCCATAAGTATATTTACATGTATGCCCTTGCCAGGATAGGGTTTCTTTTTGTAGTCTCTCATTTATTAAAATTATCAATTGTACTCCAAAAAATCTCAAAAAAATAGGATAGGTGTCTGATCTATCGTAGATTCATGTTATATTTTTGCATTGTAATTTTAGGCATTTTACTTATTTTATAGAAAACCATTTAGAGCAAATTTTTTCCATGTTTACATCATAAAATACCTAAAAAAATATATTAAGCATTTTGAAAAAATTTCAAAAAAAATATTTTGTTTATTTAAGTGTTTTGAACCCCCATACCAAAATTCCATAAAATAGAAAAAATTCTTAAACATTAAAAATCACTAAAATCTATTATAAAACTTTATAAAATTCTTAAAAATTTCAAAAATGGTGTCTTCTATTTTATTTTTTTTCTCCATCTTACTATCTGTATATTAAAATTGATTTAGAAAATTTTGGGTATTATTTTCTTTTTTTAATTTCCATTTCAATTTCAGGAATTCATTAAATCTCTGATTTGGGTATTTTTGACTTTAAAAATATATAAAATTAGAAAAATTCTCTAAAAAATCACAAAAATAGCAAAAAATATCTAAAAACCAAAAATACTGTATATTCTAATTTTGAGCATTTTTAGTTATATATATTTATTTATTTATATTACTCAATATTGTATATATTGTCTTATATCACCTATATTATTATTTAAAAAAAGAATATAAAAATCTGAAAATATAAAAAGAAAATATAAAAATATAAAATAATAATAATAAATTAAAGATATAAAACTAAAAACCCAAGTAAAAAAATTAGATGAGATTCACACAATTAGTTTTGTGCATTTCATTGTTCGATCTATATCCATTCTGCTCCCTGTGTTCGACACTCTACACATACTTACACTTATAGAGTTATAATAAATTTTAACTCCACACTTTTATTTCATTTTTTTTATTATTAATATTATTGTGGGTTAATTATTGTTTGAGGTTGGGTTTCTTATGGGCCACCACATTGACTGTGTTTCCGCCTTGTGTGACATATTTAGACCCAAGAAAAATCATCTTCAACAATTATAAAGCATATCTATAAAACTATAAAATAATAAAAAATGCAAAGACTGAATAAATGAATATTTTATTCAGGTATATTGTACAATAAGGGTCCAAAATCTAACTTTTGCATCTTAACTCAAAATTAAATGAAACCACCTTCATTAATTACCTAATAAAAAATTCATGTCCAATTAAAGTGATTTTGATGCATTTTGATTTCATATAGAGGAGATACAAGTCTAGGAAGTTTAGATTTTGGATTTTTATTCTGAATGTGAAATGTACAGTGTATATTATTTTAATGTGAAATCAATTATGTATTTTTCTATGTATTTTTATCTACAACTCTGATGTACAATATTTATTGATTTTATGTATAAATAACAAAGAATAAAATAAGTTTCAAAAAGGTAACTATTGGCCTGTATTTTTAGGGTTTTTAGACAATGTGATATATGATGAATACCCATTCATCACTCTTTATTCTTATATTTTAGCTACAAAAACCTTTGCAAATACATGTAGATATATGTAAATATAAATAATTACCAAAAGCATGCATTGTGTAAAAACCTATAATTAGCATGTTTTTGTGCAAAAATAAAAGAATAAGGATTAAAAAGAAAAAGAGGGAAATATTTAGAATAAATATTGAGCAACCTAACCCAAGGGAGGGCTCAGCATGGGCCTGACCGCATAAAAGCCACAGTAGAGGGAGATAGGAGCTCATATGTAAATATTTGTGTAAATAAATAATATTATATTTTCCTCACCAAAAATACAATTGTAAATACTTGTACATATTTACAAAAGATAAAAACAAAATAAAAAAGTTAAAAATTAAAAAGATCAAAAATACCCTTTCACCATGTACATAGACCATGCTTCTTTATTTATTTAACCTTGTAAATAAATAAAATCATTTTCTAAACTTTTTGTAAATATTCTATGTTATATATTGTAAGTAAATAAAATAAAAAGGATCAAAACAAAAATCAAATAAAAATAACAAAATTAAAATTACAAAAATATAGTGTACAAATGCCATGTATATAGTTGTACATAACTATTTATTTCACCTATGTATATAAATAATAAAAACAAAATAAAAATACCCTTTTATCCCTCATTTTATTCTATAAAAAAATAAAATATAAAATAAGGATAAAATTGTATAAAAATAATAATTAAAAATCAAAAATCAAAAACCCTAATTATGTACATATACCTATATGGTACATATTATGTATATAGCTTATTTTTATTTCCAAAAATTAATTAAAAATCACAAAAAATAGAAAAAAAATAAAATAAAAATATTTCATGTTTTGGGTTTTTGCTGATTCGGCCCCTAGCTAGGTGTATTTGTCACTTTAAGATCCTGCCACGTGGCCTGATTTCATTGGGTCCTGGGGATGTTGACCGCCCGGTCAACTGACCCCCCCAGGACCATTCTTCGCGGATTCGAGCACCGGACTTTATTCTCGGATTTATACCCGCTCGACCCGATTGCCTAACACCTAAACCCCGGCTCCGTTTGACACCTCTCACATCCGACACCCTCGTCGGGCATCGACCTCGGGGTCCGCGCGCCACCATGACCCTACCCGACCAGCCCTAGTCGGGTCTGCACACACGTATAAAGCCGAGCTCCGCCACCTTCAATCGCATCTTTGGCTAATCCACTCCACCCTAGTGAGCTCCAGCACCCGAGCGTGAGTGACAGCTCGCTCCAGGTGCTGTCGCAGCGAGGAGAGGGGCCGGTTTCCATTGATCCGGCGACTGCGCGCTGCCGTGCTCCGCCCAGAGCAGGAGCTCTAGCCTCGGGCCGAGACAACCCTTGAGGCCACGACCAGGAGCTACTTCAGCTCCAGCATAGTCTCACCATCCGCCCAGGTAACCCCTTAGTGTCTCTATTTAGTCTAATTTCTGGTTAGCCCCAAATCGTACCGCCGCCGTGTTCCGTCGATTCCGACCATCTCAAGCATCCTTTCGATCATCGGAACCCGTCATCACCTCCGCCGTCGCCCCGCGCACCTTCTCCATACACCCATCCAACCTAGCTCGCACAGGAGCTGGGGTTCGAGCTCTACCGTCCGTCGCTTCGCCGGAGCTCGCTCATCCCGACGCATAGACTACATCCACACCGCCTAACCGGGTCGAGGCACTTTGCCCTCGACCCGCGAAGCTTCTGACCTATTTTGCAGGACCAGAGGAGGGCTATCTGAGGCCTCCCGACATTCGGCCAGGAGCTTTTCTCCGCCGACCTTGCCGGAGCCCCTCCAGGGCTCGGCTGGGCCATCGGAGTCGACCATTAGCTGCGGAGCTCCATCGCGCATCTTCTCCGATATCCGGAAGCAGCAGACGAGGACCACAGCGCTCGCACGAGGCCGGCGAAGCTTGTCGGCTGAGTGTTCTTCCACCATCCTCGCCAGCCGTCCGATCAGCCTCGACCTCCAGTTGTCATCTCGTCCGTCCATTCCAGGAGGAGCAGCCACCGTCCGATCCTTGGAGAGGAGATCTGGAGCGCCCACCAGCGTACCCGTCAGATCATCCACGTGGAGCGCATCCGACGGCCCGCTTAATAAGGGGTAAATTACCCTTAGGCCCAGCCTTTGTTTTTATTGAGTTTTAGTCCTGTAAATATTTTAGCAAGTTGTGTAGTTTAGGGTTATTTGCACACTGGACCTCGTACTTTAGTTTATTTGCACTTATGCCCCTGTTTGTGTGAGCCACGTGCTTCGTCACGTGTATGTTTGGTGTAATTGCAACTTTAGTCCTGTAGTTCTGGTTGTTCGTTAATGAATGAAAACATTTTAGTATTTGCATATATGCCCCTGTGAGTGTTCTAATTCCGCATGTGCGCCTATTAGTGGGTTATTTGCAAGACAGCCCCTGGACTTTTTGGTACGAGTTACCAGAAGGTCCTCGGGACTTGTTTTTCTTACCAAAAGGTCCCTGAGTGCCCCAGGCACGCGCCGAGCGCGTGACTTCTTGGGTTAATTGCACCAGGACCCCCAGAACTTTGGGTATTTGCACTTTGGTCCCTCTGCACAGTGCCCTCTTGTTATTTTTGAATAAAATATCAAATCACCTCCAAATTCGATGAAAATTTGACCCATGGTTCCTGCCATGGTGTAGGATTTTCGAGAATTTTTTAGGACATTTTTGAGTTTATTTGCTATTTTTAAAAATTTAAAAACATCTATTTTTGGCACTGTTCAGTTTTAAAAATCACAAAAAATATAAAAACCCCCCTAAAAATTCTATAAAAATTAGGTACTGTTGATTTTGTGTTCTTTGATTTTCTAGCCAATTTTGGCTAATTTTCATCACTGAAAACCCATAAAAACTTAAACCCTCAAAAACTCATAAAAATTCTAATAAATACGTTAAAAACCCAAAAACAATAATTTTGGTACTCAAATTTTCCTTGTTTTACCTAGTTTACAGGAAAAATACCTCCAGGTCCTCTTGAGGTCCTTAGATATTTTATCTAGGGATTTTGGTCCTGGCTAGACAGTACCTTGCATTCTTGCTACTGTTTGATTTTTAGAAAATAAAATACACATCAGAAAAATCCCAAAAATTCATCAAAAACATTAAAAAATATAAAAAACATAAAAATATTTTTGTCTGAATTTTTGCTTACTTCTTGATGCGTTAAATAATTTGTTGAAGTGTGCTTGCTTTTGCTTTTCTCATTTTCTTCACATATTAAAAATTCCAAAAAAATTTAAAAACAATTAAAAACCACTAAAAAATGTTTTCCCTTTTTCTCTGATTTCTTGACTACTTCGTAGGCTTTTTAGCCAATCCGTGCTCCTTGAGTTCGACCCTGGGTGCTATACCAGGTAAAATCTCATAGCAGGACCGCTCACTTTGTTTTGATTGATCTTTGATTTATTTAGTGGTCTGATATTTTTCTTGATTAAGTTGACTTGATCGCTTGGGTCGCAACGACCAATTTAGCACCTATACCCTAGCCTTCAGGTCGCTTATCAATATATACAATTGGTCTCCCTATCTCCCCCTACTTTATTCCTTGTCAACTAAGTCATTATAATGATTGAGTCTTGGGGGCTAGGATCACTCAGTGTCTTTGACACTTCATTCTTTTTCTTTTCTTTGTTCTTTTATTTTGGAAATAAATACAATAAATGTACAATATTTTATATAATATTTTATACATTTTCCGTGGTATCTATTTGATAAATTAACGATATATGAATGTATTTAGCTAGGATTTAAAGGCAAAAATGAAAGAATAATGGTGATGAAATGGAGATTCATCACCCCACTATATTTGCTTTTGCTAGTCCCTAGAAATCGCTTATACATATAAGTGCATAAAAGAAAATTAAAGAAAAGAAAAGGAAATAACTTGAAATAATTGTCAACTTTTGTACTTGTCTTAATAAAATCAAAGTTTGCAGCTCAGAGAAGGCCTTTCGATTAGTGGTGTGTTAGGAACCACATAGAAGACAGGAAGTGTGACATAACATCCCTTATGTTCCATACTTCTATCATTCAGTCCAATTCAAAGCCAGTTGAGAACCATCCTCTCACTCGCATACTCTTGTTACCTTAAAGTGATAGAACCATGTGTGTGAAATTGTTCACCTCTCCTTAAACGAAACCATTGAACTATCAAGGCGTTTTCTCTACTGGTAACTCGTCCTTTTGGAGACAAATATTCCAGTCTAAGGTCAAGTGCTCCAAGTCTTTACAACCGAATGGGGGAAGAAGTTAGAAGAATGGGAAAAGAAATTACAATGGACCAGTGTAGTCTTCATTCCCTTGTGAAGTTGGTCATTGTGACCGATTCATCACCAAGAAGCGGGCTCTTTCTGAAGCTCAAATTATTGTGGAATTTTTAGATGTAGGCTTCTTTGGATATTTTCTTTGACTTTATACATCATATGCATCCTAGATTGTGCCCGGTGGATATAGCATCTTTTGTTCCACCCATTTTTTAGGGATTCCTAGAAAAATTGCGTTGGTAGATCATTCCTCATCCGAAGCATTGTCTCAATCCATCTCCACTCTTTTGATATCATTGTTACCAAAAGAAGTGGGTTAGAGTATTGGTGTTGGCAATCTCCAAGAATGGTTCTTGAGCCATGATGAAGCAGCCTTGCTCATCCCGACTCAAACTCCAAGATATTTCAACAGTCCATCTAAGTTGAGCTAAGTGCTAGGTGCGAGATTTCCAATAAAGTCTCGTATTTCAATAGTCTTACGTATGATATGAAGGGTTCTATTTAGGCCTATTGAATTGACTCATGAACATATCTTATAGAACATAAAGAATTAAGTCAAGGTGACCTGAAATATCTCCAATTCCAGTCCTCAATGGATTCCTCTAAAATTAAGTGTATTAAAGTATATTCCAAGCTCCAATTTTCAAACTTTATTTGGACTTCTTCAATTGTCTAGGTTATTGTGAAAAATGTGAATGCTATGTACAATGCAAGAAAATATTTTTATGATGTAATTTTTTATTTTGAAATTTTTGTGGATTTTTTTGATTTTTTTTGTAATTTTTATGCAATCTGAAAAAGATTTACAAATGTTTTGGGATTTTTTATTTTCAAAATTTTAGGGGTTTTTCAAAAATAAAAAGTTTTGGCAAATACTTCAGTGCATCTATTTACATGGGAGTGCATATTTTTAATTTACAAGAGTTAGATAAAGAATTTACACTACTTATCTACAAGGATTTAGTTATTATTTATAGGTTAATGTGCTAAGTTTGTAAAAGATCATTTATTTACATGGATTATGTACATAGTTCTCAAAATAATTTAAAAAGATTTCCACAAACATTTTGAAACTTTATTTTGCAAACAAATTTGACAAATAATTTTTATAAACATTTCCAAATTTAAAAATCATTCTGCAATGATTTTTCAAACAGTATATATAGATTTTCCAAACTAACTTTGCAAATATTTTCAAAAACCATTTGCAAATAGATTTTCCAAATATTTTATTTCAAATAAAGAAAGAAATTTCTACAAAAAAATAATTTTGCAAAGGTTAAAAATGTTTTACAAAATACTTTCCAAACAGTTTTCAAAAGATTATCAAAAAGATTTTTACGAGCATTTTTCAAACATTTGGTAAAAACATTTTTACCCGATTTATTAATTATTATATATAAAGAATTTTAATGTATGTTTTAATTCCTTATTATTGATTAGGCATATTATTAAAAATACTCTAATACGAGTTATGGGTAGAATATATACAGAGTATATATTGACCCCCCTATACTTAGCTTGAGCTATGCCCTCATAGATAAAAGAGAAAAGGAAGAAATAATTCGTACTAAGCAAAGAAAAGTCTATACTACAATGCCTCAATAAAGAATAAGAAGTCGACAGACTCCCCTATACTTAAGATAAATTACTCCTAAGTATTACAGATTATATTCTACATGCAGAGAGGGTCGAGGATGGGAACGAATAAATGAATCATCATCTCTGCATATCTCCCTCCTATACTTAGGGTAAAATATCCCTAAGTATATATAGATTATCAAGAGCTGAGGAGACAGGCGAGGGATCGAAGATTAATTACACAAGGGCGGTCACCCCCCTATACAGGATGAATCATATTTTAAGTATAGCACAAATGAATGGGGTGAGGGCAACATAGAAGAAAGAATTTGAAGAATGAAAATGAAAATAAGAAAAGAAGAAAAGAATTGATTAATAAAAACTGTTTTTATGTGCCTCATCTGATTCTGTTGATTTGCGATGTGAATTTCTTCATCGTAGACCACCTATATTGAATCCACCATGGACATGAACGTATCATGTTCAAGATAAGGCTTTAGAAGCTATATGTTTATCATGACAGGTTATGCATCAACTGACAGTCCAGATATCACGATGCTTCCATTGTCACGCACATGCTTTACTATGAAAGGCCCAGTCCACTTGCTCTTCAACTTCTCGAGAATAATTTGAGCTCTGCGTGTACAAGGCCAAAATGAGAGAATAAAGGACTCGACGAGCTTTACGTTGGCCTTCAAACCCTAGCTAAATACTATTTGGTATAAATTAACATTCATTATTTTTTGTATATTTATTGTATAAAATACATTATTTAAAGCCAAAATAAAAGAATAAACAAAAGAAAAGAAAATGAAATAAAATGTCAAAGGTATTTTATGACTCTAAACCTCAAGACCTGCGCATCTCGATGTATGGATCAACAAAAATTAACGTAGGGGAAGATAAGGGTCAAAAATTCAATAAAAACCTAGTTTTTATTCACCAATAACTCCTTTTTGGGAACTATTTTATTCTTCATTATTTATACCTCAAATAAAAAAACTTTGTACATGAAAGTTGTAAATAAAAATATGCAAAAAATTAAAAAAAAAATGATTTCACAAAAAAATAATATACAGTATACTTTTTTTACTCAAAATAAGAATTCCAAAACTCAAACTTCCCAGGCCCATATTTTCTCCATATGAATTCAAAATGTACCAAAATCACCTTTAATTGTATATAATTTTTAATAAGTTGTTTAGTGGTGATTTTACTTAATTTGGTATTAAGATGTAAAAGTTAGGCTTTAGACCCCTATTGTATAATATACATGTATATAAATAAAAGGAGAAATTATTATTTTATTCTTTTATTCTTATATTTATTTTATATTGGTATATCCTTTTAAATATTTTTTACATTCCATTAAAAATATAGGAATAAAACAAAATAATAAAGAAAATAATAAAATAAAATAGTGATACATAAATGAATATACTATACCTATACATATATAATAAATATCCCTATTTAAGTGTACATACTATATAAAAAAAATAAAATAAAATCATATTAAAAAACTACTTAAATTAATAAATATTTTTTAAGCTTTAAACCAAAAACTAATAAAATCATTTACTAATTTATTTTAATTTATTTACGAATTTAATTTTGATTTTGTATTTTTGCGGGTGACGTGGCCCAATCAGGCAACGCCCCTCGTTGACCTGGATCAACTTCTCTGCCCATGCCTAGGCCTATCAGAACCGCTCTCTTACCTCCTCTTCTCCGATTTTTGCAGCTTCATACTTGTATTTTTTTTGGAAATTTCTTTCTCCACTTTTCTTCCTTGATCTAAGCTCTATCATGAATGATCTTTTCCTCGAGGAATGCATCACTACCTTGAGTTATTGACCTTGATCTTTCCCCTTTGTTGTCATCCTTGTACGTAAGCTCATGCCCCTCTTCATTCAATTTTCAGAATCCTCTTTGCTCCATTTTCTCTCCTTCTTTGATGCCCCATGGCTTGAGCTCCATGACAGCGAGTTCTCCCATCATCTACGAGGATCGAGGAGGCGGTGTAGAGGACGATTCCACCATCTCCAGCAGACTGTCACCGTAAGGTACCCATCTCATTGGCTCCGGACAACTCGAGATTTTTTCTGTCATTTCTAGGTAGATTTTAGTTTCTATTTTCATTTGCTTCAATTAGTTTTAGGTTTAATCCACTGCAGTAGCTTAGAATCAATACTTTAGTTTCTGACTCAGCTTCCACCACCCATCACCTTCTTTACACCTTGCCCACATCCGTTCAACCTGATTCTTCCCGAGTTAGGATCGCAACACTCCACCTCCTCCATTCGTCGAAGTTAGTCGCCGCCCCACCGCATATCACCACCATTCCACCCATTAATGGGTCAAAGCAGTTTGCCCTCGACAGTAGTTTCTTCTTGTGCATGTGAAGCCCCCCAATCCAGCTAAAAGAGATTTTAAAGTCAGGGAAGGAGCCCATGTGCCATGACCTTCCCTGACCTCCGTTGACTGTTTCGGCAGTGCTCGGAGCATTTTGTGCCTTCAAGTCGTTGAAGAAAGCCTCTAGGAACATTTCGCTCCATTCTGCAACTATAGGAGATGCATAAGGGAGGAGTTAAGGTCAATCAAAGCTCACCCATGACGAGTCCTTCACCTGTTCTTGCAAACACCCTTTGTGTCGTCCGATCATCTCCCTCTGCCTAGGTTGACCAGCAAGCGTCAGATCAGAGCAAGCCTTCACTGTCCGATCTTCGTTGGAGATCTAATCCAAGCTTTTGTTGCATAGCGTCATCATGCAAGGAGTGGCTACCATGTGTCAAGTCAAAGCCCTTCAGCTGTCCGATCGCACGTTTAGTGGGGGTAAATTGCAAAACATATCCCTTGCTTTTTGTTTTGTTTATTTAGTCATGTATTTTATTTTGAAGTTTATTATATTTGTAAAATTTGAAAGGAACCCTGAAGAGTTTATTTATATTGCATTTGCATCCTGACCACATCACCTCATGTGTCATCCCACGTGAGGTGGTAGTTATGCAATAAAAACCTTGCAGGTTCTGTATTTTCATTTTAGTACCAAAACTTTAAATATTAGTTGTACTTTTGGGGTAATTTGCATTGTAACCCCTGACTTTATTTTTAATTATAAAAATGCCTTATTAGTTCATAATTTTTTGTGCTTTTATTTCATTTATTAAAAATATCATTTGTGCTTCAAACATTACGAACAAATAGGATTAAGTACCTGCTATCATATATATTCACATCATATTTTAATTTTGCATTTTAGGCATTTTAACTATTTTCTAAAAATCAAAAAGTGCACATTTTATTCTTATTTTATTTAAAAAATATAAAAAATATAAAACCTTTTTGAAAATTTCCAAAAAAAACTATTTTATCTATTATAGTATTTTACAACTCAACTCACAAAATAACTAAAAATAGAAAAAGATTAAAAATTAAAAGCACCAATATCATTTATAAAAATACAAAAAAGCCTAAAAAATTCTGAAAATATTTATTTATGTTTCTAAAATTTTTATATATTTTTTATTATAAATTGAAATTGATTTTGGGAAATTTTTAGGTGTTAGCTGTTTTAAATCCCAATTCAATTAAGTCTTGTTTGTTTATTCACATTTTTTAACTTTTTCCTACTTTAAAAAAATATAAAATTTGCAAAAATGTCAACGATAAATCACAAAAATAGTTGAAATATATAAACCCAAAGTCATTTTATTTTTCAATTTTTTTATATTTTTAATTATATTTACAGATAGATTTTATTATTTATAGTTTTATATATTCTTATATTACCTTAAAAAATCAAAAAATATAAAAAAAATAAAATTCAAAATATAAATTTCGAAATAATTAAAAAATATAAAAAATTAAAATCTATAAAAAAAAATATATAATGAAAACCGACACAAAAAGACAATAAAAAGGCAAGTGAAAGGGAACAATTTTGGATTTCAATTTCCCAATCTACTATTTGCTCCCTGTGTTCAACAATCTACACATACTTACTCGTGTACACATATTTTTATAGTTATAATAAATTTTAACTCCACATTTATTTTTCTTTTCATTGTCATATCTCTTGTGGGTTAATTGTTGAATTATTCAGGTTCGTGAGGGACTGCTTCAGCGATAGTGCAGTTCTCTCCTTGTCTAGACTACATTAGACCCTCGCGAGACCCAAGTTTCAAATGGCTCCGTTGTCGAGGAGCAACATCGTATAGACTATGTATCTTTGATTGTGACTCCTTGTCTCTTTGTCTGTTTGCATCTTTATTTATTCTTCATTTTATTTGATATTATTTTTGAATTGTCTAACCATCTTACTTGTTGAATTTGTTGCTAGGGACAGTGGATCAAGGGTAGATTTCCTAGGAGATTCGGTGCATCCCCCGAGACGAGGAGTCGGCTTTCTAACCTAGCTGGCAGGAGAGAGCAACAGAGGACTTGGAGGAACTTTAGAAGATAATGACATTTTTATTTTATTTTAGTTAAGTTTATAATTTGAAGTGTGAGAAAGACACTATAATTGTAATAATTCAGACTCTCAAGGACACTGCTACTTCACGATGTCCATTGACCAGGTGATTGTTTGCTTGGAGGCCTCATTGGTTTTGTTGTGTTTTCATCGATTTTCTTTTTCTTTGTTTTTCAACTTTATTTTTATTTGCTTTGTATGATTGAGCCCTAGTTCTAGGATTGATTGACAAAAGATTAGATCCTAACACTTAATATATCTACATGTACCTATAAATTCGTGATTGGACATAGTCAAATATAATTGTTGATTAATTGAACTTGAGACCGCGTGCCGTGAAAAACCTCACACAAAGCTTGCAGGACCCACTGTGGTGGGCACCAAGAGGTTTCTAAGACCGAATCTTAGGTCTACTTTCTAGATAATTAATATCTTGTCCTTCACGATAATAGCATATTCTATCTAGGGTGATTTCATCGACTTGTTGCATATAATGTAAGTTTCAATTCTATTTAACATCCTTGCATAAAGAGCTGGAGGCAAGATGAGCATTTTTAATTACCATTCATCATTGTTCGACCCACCGACTCTCTTCCTCTGATTTTGTCACTTAGGATACTTACGGAATTGATCCCTCATTAGGTCCACGCATTTTTGTTAAAAATACAAAAAAAAATGATAACCAATAAAATTGAAACTGCTAACGTTACTCAACTCTAAAATCAAAAAGAAAAATCATTAAAGGCACGTGACCTTCTAATCGTGCATGCTGATTTAAATTTTTATTTTATGTTATATTCTTAAAATTTTCTTTAAAGATTGTGTTGTTTTTCTATTAGATTTTACTCTACATTCCAAAACTAGCATTGTGGAATAAAATGTATACTCTTTTATATCATCTTCTAAAATAAATGTCACAAGAGCCTCTAGGCATGCTAATTTACATTTTATTGTCATTTGTTAAAAATTTCTTTTCAAAGATTGTGTTGTTTTTTATTAGATTTTACTCCATTTACATTCTATATTCAATTTATGATATAAAATTTATCTTCTTTTATATTAAAGTTACTTATTTGTCCTTCGAAAGGAAATAAACACGTAGCAAACAAAATTAGCATGCAATCGTTAGTAATAAGCCAGACACAACAATCAATACAAAACATGTCCCCTGCACAAGCCAATTCCAACCATCAATTGACAATAAATTCAATAAATTCATTATTAAACCATCAATAATGAAGTTATTGTTGTTTTGATCATTTTTTCAAATGAATTGTAATGTCAATAATTGTTGCTTTGTTGCTATCATCTTTTTAATTAAGTTGAATAAATTTTATTCCTGCTATTTGATCTCGAACCTATTAATGATTATTAATAACATTTATTTTATGCTCCACCTACTTGATCTTATTCTATTTACTGCTGGAAGCGCAGGTTCACACCCTAGTTATCCATTAATATGATAAAAGTTTGGAGGAGTCGCAACCTCCGAGAACTGCAAGCCATCGTCTGCCCACTTCTGTTTAACTAAATATATTTTATTCAACAACATTATGAAATTACCAGAATATCACAAAATATAAGCCCCGTCACCATTCCAATATACAAGATGAACTGATGGTATTTCCATCGGGAACATGGTGATGTTAACATATACTCGGGAAGTACAAGCAATCACCCAAAGCACCTTTACTGGGAACTAAATCAACACTACCCCACCTCTTGGATCAGCATGCTGAAAGTAGAGGAATAAAAACATCACAAATTATTTCATGGTAGATATCCTACAAAATGGTCGAAAGTATCAGTGAGGACCTGTTTCTGCTCTATGTAGGATGCTGACAACAATGATGCCTTGGTCACCTTCTTGAGCTCACTCTTTATAATATACAAGCACTCAAATATCCTATAAAATGATATTAGACTTTGGCTTTAGAGTCCCCTTTTCTCCTAAGAAATTCCTGTGCAACAAAATTTTATGTTTACACATTAGGGATCTGGACATCAAATTTTTTTCCTAACCAAGAACATGAAACTTATTAAAATGTGTTAACCAGTTTGGTGGCAGCAATGGACAGTCGCAGCCTTTCCTTCTTCTCAAATTGGCACTCTCCACACCAACTAGAAAAATCGCTCTGGTATGTCTTCATCTCACGGAAGACCGAACTGCATGTCATCCAAATCAGCAAGCTAAGGGCCACAATAGTGTCAAAAATTAATCTAGCTCCTAAAACTTCGACAGTTTCCACTATAGGCCAAGACATGCCCCTAAAACCCTATTTATAATTGCATAGCGGGATATCCAACAGTATCTAAAAAAACAGAGATCTCCAAAAAAGATTCATATAACTACACATATGTATTAAAGTGGCTACAGAAGAGTCATGAAGTAGAAGCAACCAATTAGGAAGACTCTTGAAGCATTTACTACTTAGCTATGAATGCCGATTTAATATTTACATTACACGGAGGGCTGATTCGAAATATAAAAGATGAAAAACTCATAAAAAATCTATAATGTGATCAGCCATACCTTCTGCACCACATAAGTAAGTTAATCCTGTACCCTGATGTGGTAGCACGTGCACCATGCCGATGACGGCCATGATGAAGCACTGCTTGCCCAGGAATATGAGAATAATCAAAAATCTCCTGCATATCCCAACAATTATCTTCTTTTCACTTGCAAAAAATATAAACAGCAAAAAATAGAGAAAAACATGGGCATCACGTCATATTAAAACTTTATGGAAACACTGTACCATGTTGCATAAACTGAAAAACCAAAATAGTACAGTATAATAGAATGGCAGGTTAAGACCCTAGTGGCTACTTGATTTAAAGTTAATGTGAGAAAGTAGCATCTAGCAATAGTTCGCACTTGGCATCATCGCACGGATACAACAAATGAGGATGGTCGCCGAGGTTCAACAATCAAATTCCTTACACAAGAATGATAAGAACCCATTTCCAAGACCAACTTTTCCCATAAAAGAACCTGGAATCCCAACCACCACCTCCAGCAAAAGATGGCCTTATTTCTGTGCTTCCAAAACCTTGAGTACCAAGAGCAAATTTTCCATTTCATGATTCTGACTTTGTTTTAAAAAAAGCCAAATGATAAATATCTGAAGGGTCGATGATCCAAAATTCATTCAATCATGCAGATTGCCCACTATTGCCCACTATGAGTACGGTTTCATCAACGATACATACAATGGCATCGAATGCACAACATTGTTAAGGCTGTTAAGATAACATGACCTTTTGGGCACGCACCTTATCAGTAACCACCATTTTCCTTTCAAAATAAGGGTAAGATGAACTCACATAAGATATTCAGATCGAAACTCCTTTACAAAAGGCAAACGTGAGGAAAGGTATTCGGAGTACTTTTCGTAACCAACTTCGTGCATCCCAATTCACATAAAGATTTTTCCTTCAAATATGCATAAATTCTCCAAACAAGGAAATGCATAATCGTCATCAACACCTACAAGCAGCTTGTACAGAACTTGAGATGATCAGAACCAGTAGGTCTACTACCATTTTAAACGAGGACCTTTTGATTAATTCTCTTACTCCAAATGGGCAGGTGGGCGTATTCAAATGGCCGTATAGAACCCAATGGAGAACATGAAATGACCGAATATAAGCACTACCAGATGATCACCAAGGTACAGCATTAAATCTGCTTCATTGGCATATGGAATCCATGCTCCTCTAAGCTTCATTAAGAAATCCTATATTGGACGATTTTAATGCCCAGATGCGCCGACTGCGACCAAAATAACCAGAACCAAATCATAAAGAGAGTGATATTACTGGCTAAATTTAATGAGGATATGGCTTTGACAACATGGGGGGATATGAAAGGTAAAAATAAATTGAATAGTAGTCCTTTCCCTCAAGCTTGAGCATAGATACCAATTACGCCCAGCTTGACACGTCTACAAGTTTTAGTTAAAAGATGTATGGAGGAGCGACTTTCCATTAGAATACTGCATTGTGTGTGGTCTAACAATTAATCTCAATGTGCTTAGTCCTCTCATGAGGCATAGGGTTGGATGCAATGTAGATAGCAAACATAATCTCATAATACATAAGAATAGCGACTGAATACCAAGATCTGTTAGAAGAGACAATCCACAACCCCGCACAAGAACTATGAAGCATTGCTGAATATTCACCTTCAGCACTTAATAATGGAGCAACTACAAATTGACTATTATTATGCCATGTAACCTAATTACCGTCTACGAAGGTGGCATGACTAAAATAAGAACTTATGTCCTTACTACAGCTAGCACAATCTCTATCAGTAGAAGAAGAAATGTCTAGGTGTATGCAGTGTTCAGGAAATCGGTTCGTGCAACCGCATATGCATCCACATATGCCTATGCGGCCACCTTGATGCACGGCTCTCCTCAAGCGCAGCATTATGCGCCCATGCGCTTAAGCAGGCCGCTTATGCAGATCATGCGGCCACTTATGCGTCCTTGAGCGGTTAGGTTTATCGGTTGCACTTGAAAATGGATCTTCAAAAGGTTATTTCATTTTCTGCCAAACCTTCTTTCTACTCCAGAAACCCATCATTTCCCCCAAAACCCTATATTTCCCCATCGTCACCTCAACCGGCATCAACTTCCCAGTTCCCATTGCCTCTGCCATCATCGAGTTTCCTTCCCATCGTCATCTTCGCCATTCTCAATGCTCCACCCGACTATTCCCTCTGCTAGAGGTTGTCTCCTCTCCTCGCAGTCTTTGTTGGAGGCTTCCTCTGCCGCTTTGTCATGCCGAAGCCTCTCTCCATCGCCTCTTCCATTTAGGATACCTCCTCCACCAAAGCCCCTTTCCTGCAAGATGCAAGCGGTGTTTGTTTGCAAGTTGTGGCAACCCCTCACCATACAATGGGTATTGCTTATGATTTTTACTATTGTGTTGGCAACTGTTACATTTTTTACTGCTTCTGTGCTACAACTGTTTTTGAAATAGTTGTTTTATTTAAATTCTCGAAATTGATTTAATGTTATATTATTTAATATTGTTTCAAATATGCAAACACTACTGGATTATATGGTGTATTTATAAATACATTTAGTTATAGTTTAATTCATTTATATAGGGTTAAATTTACTTATTATTCATAATGTTACACGATGATAATGTTTCAAGATACTTACTGTCTTACCATTATGCAAGTACTTGTGATATGTTATAAGATGATGTTTTAGTTAATACATTTGTGATGTTACTTGTGTTGATTTTTTGGTTTTGTTCTGGATACTTACAAAAAACGATAATGTCTTTTGTACTTGTTTATTAATTTTTAAATAAAATTTAGAAAATAGTAGAACCGCATACAAGCATATGTCGCCGCATACTGCTTAATCACTATTCAGTGACATGTCCGAACGCATACCACTTTCCTAAACCTTGGGTGTATGTTCTTGACGTGTGACTCTTTTCCCGGAAAGCCCTTTACGATATTAAAAATAAGACAAATCAAGCCAGTGACTATAGCAGGGCTTATCCATATAAGACAAATAAGACTACCACGGCTAACAAGAAAGTTGATGTCTACTCCAGTAACTGTCAAGTACATGAGTTTTACAACAATATCTATCTCACGTGGTATCCTCATAGAACGGATCACTAATAGGACTTTACTTGCAGAAGCATTGATAGAAATAGACGAGAGTTTGAACCCCCACATGCATGCATCCTCAAATATCTCAAAAGCAAATTTTCTTCGAGAGAGAGAGAGAGAGGGACTACTATGCTATGTGAATTTCTCACAACCTCGATCCCAAGAAAGTAGTTAAGCTAGCCAATATTCTTTAGAAATAAAGATCTTTTGTAGAACTCCTTAGGTATCTTGAATGCAACGCATGTGTTCTTATCATTAGACAGCATCATGTCATCAACATTGCCAAATCACAATTACAATCATTTTCTTCCTAGGAAAGATGGAGTGGCTATCAATAGATCGTGAAAAGTCAATCTTAGTAGTCATGTGGCTAAGCATGTCAAATTATGATATGGGACTTTGCTTAGTCCGGTAAATGGTTTTCTTCAGTACGCACACATACGCCCCCTCAACCTCATATATCTAGGAGGTTGGATCATGAATACCTACCCTGTAAGGTCACTATGAAGAAAAGTGTTCTAGATATGAAGCTGGTAGAAGTGGCCTTTTGTCCATGGCAATAGAGAGAATAACCTCAACTAAACTGACATGAACCACAAGAAAGGGTCTTGAAGTAGTCCACCCAGTAGGTCTAAGGAAAACCTTCAAGCATGGTATGAATCTCCAGACAAACAACAGATCCATCCATATGATACTTTAAAAATTATATCTAGTGGCATTCAACAACAGTGACATTAGCATAAACAAGTGCTCAAATATCATCAACCATAATTTGCTTCGAACCTGGATTGTACAAGGCCTTTAACTGGCCCTTTAGGATAACGGTATTCATCTATGCCCAAGAGAGTTTAAATAAGTCAAACCTCAGTCTATAGCATCCCGAATATTATCAATCCTGAGAGTTCGTTTATCCAAATCCGCATAGTTTAAACCAATCAAAGAAACATATTTAAGTCACGTACAACCTCATTAGGTGGCATAGGGACCTTAGAAGTAATTAGGGTAAACCTCAAAGTAATGAGAAGATTGTGGAATTTAATAAAAGAAATTTTTGTGCTAATTAGATAAGTAAATGCCCAAATGAACTAAAGAGCAGCTGTATCCAAGTAAGAATGTCTGCACCTAGGTGGATTTAAGCCATAAGAGGAAACAAAAAGGAGGAAGATATGTAAAAATAGTTGGGATATTAGACCGATTGTGGAAGAAAAGGTAGGCCCTATTACACTATTGTCTCACACCCATTTGCCTATATAAGAGGACCATTGTCTGTAGGCAGCCCCTTTACCTCGAAATTGGACCTTCATTTGACCTGTCCAACTTAGACAGAGGAGTAAACCTTCACTGAAGCTTCCAAGCTCAAGGGATACTGCTTCAAGGAGGTGGAATTGGGTCCCAAGCCATCACTTAAACGAGTTGGATCTGAGATGGAATTCGAGACCCGACCATTGAATGTGTCTTCTCTCAAACAAAGAAGTGCCATAATACCCATTTGTAGTGTCGCTGATGGCAGTTTCAGCAGATCCCGCAAGATTCTAGTGTCAATGCTCTCCACAATGAAGGGATTTAGAACTCTATAATAGACGGTGTTAGAGTAATGGCCTCCTTTGGCTTTAACATGACGATGGTTGTCTCCCCCTCGGCAATGCTTCCGATGAGGTTTCTCCCATGACCATCATTTCCTCATGAACGCTAATTTCCTATGTTGTTGATGAAGCTGAAGAGGCGTCCATCACCTCCGATAGTGGTGATTATGTGACTTCTCGCACCAAAATCTTGATGGTGACCCCCATCACCATCGAGCATTCTACCCTTGATGGGAATGCTCTTTCCTCCTTAGTGACAACAATCATTGCATCGGCATCAATTCCCCGTCTATGGTCATCTAATAGAATCTCAATGATCACCCAAACCTCTAAGTGCAGATTTCAAGCAACCAAGATTCCTTGAGGAAAAGAGATCCCGAGCACATGGGCCACCCGACACCTCATCCCCGCACGTTCACCAACGTGACCTGCACCACCACACTGAACCCTCCAACTGGCCCTTAGAGAGAAAAACTTCAACCTCCACTGAAATGCCATGGCACAGACCAAGCTCTCATCAAAGCAAATGACATCCCCAAAGAAAGAGACTTCGAGGCCTCCTTGAGTTCATAAACCACAGACCAGATGTGTTAATCCTCCTTCATGTATAGCCCGATCAGCAAGCCCTCCACCTTCATCAATATGTTTGGACTGAATTTATCCCCCTTAACGACCTCACCAAAATTTTGGCCCTCAACCACACCCCTTTGACAGCCTTCACAGAAGGAAGAACAATAACTGGTTATCTCAACTCAAATACCAAACCGCACACTTGTCCGAGCAATTGAAATGTCTACGACCCCAACCACCACGTGAAGCAATGTGGTGGCAAGTGTGGAAAGTCGGAGAATGAAAAGTTATAATCTCTCTAACCCTAGAGCTCTCTTATATAGGAGAAAAGCTCTATGGGTAAATTACATAAACAAGCAATAGAAATAAATAACTTAAATATCGCAACACTCCCCCTCAAGCTAGAGCATATATATCTATCATGCTCAGCTTGGAACAACAATGATGAAAAGGACCTCTAGTAAGAGCCTTTGTAAACATGTCTGCGATCTGGTCTCTTGATGATACATGTGATGTTGAAATGAGCCCCCCCTTTTAGATCAGATCTCGAGTATAGTGACAACCCACTTCAATGTGCTTTGTCCTTTTATGAAAGACTGGATTATTAGCTATAAACAAAGTTGTCGGATTATCACATTGAAGGTGCATAGGAAGAGGTACTTCAATAGTTAAATCAGTCAGGACAGATTTAACTCACATCATCTCGGTACTACCTTGGGCCATTGCCCTATATTCTGATTCTGCACTGGATCGAGCAACGACAGTTTGTTTCTTACTTTTCCAAGATACTAGTGAGCTGCCAACAAATACAATAAATCCTGAAGTAAACTTTCTGTCATTAGGACACCCAGCATAATCTGCATCCGCACACCCTGTAACTGAAAGAGACGTATCTCTTCTAAACAGAAGACCTGCACCTGGAGACGACTTCAGATATCTCAGGATCATAAAAACTGCATCCATGTGAGCATGCCTGGGTTGCTCCATGAATTGACTTACCCTAATCACAGCAAACGATATATCAGGCATGGTAATAGTAACATACAATAATTTCCCCACTAGCTCTCTGTATCGTCTCTTGTCCACCTCCTCAGATCCATCATCATAAAGCTTCACATTAGGATCCACAGGGGTAGTAGTTGGTCTACATCCGGTCATACCTGTCTCAGATAATAGATCAGTAATATACTTCCTTTGTGTCATAACAATACCTTGCTGATTTCGTGCAAATTCCAATCCAAGGAAGTAACGAAGCGTAACCAAGTCCCATGTGACAAATTGTTCTCCAAGGAAATCCTTAGCTGCTTGAATGCCCTGTTCATCACTGCCAGTGATAACAATGTCATCAACATAAACCAAGATGACCACACTACCTCGTTGGTTTCTCTTTACAAAGAGAGTATGATCTGCAGTAGATCTGACAAACCCCTTCTGTTCAATCAATTATGAGAGCTTCTGAAACCAAGCCCTCGGGCTCTTCTTAAGGCCATATATAACCTTATGAAGATGGCACACCATACTAGACTCTCCATCAGCAGCAAACCCAGGTGGTTGCTGCATATAGATCTCCTCCTGCAAATCACCATACAAGAAAGCATTCTTGACATCTAACTGAAAAAGGGGCCAATCACGTACCACGGCAACAGTAATAAGAATCCGTAGGCTAGAGTGACGTGCCATTAGGGAAAACGTGTCCTGATAGTCTACCTCATATGTCTGGGTGAACCCACAAGCAACCAACCTGGCTCTGTATCGGTCAATTGTACCATTAACCCGATGCTTCACCGTAAAAACCCACTTGTTGCCAACCACAGACGCACCTGGTGGAGGATGGACGACACTCCACGTACCTCACGACCGTAATGTCGCCATCTCCTCCTCCATAGCTAAACACCACTGACTGCTCTGTAGTACCTCCTGATATGACCGTGGTATCTCTACAGCTGACAATCCTACAACAAAGTGCTGAAAATCCTTGGACAGACGCTCCAAGGAAACCTGAGAACCAAAATCCATCCCATATTTAGGGTGCATTGTCCGTGCACATTTCTGCTGTCGAAGTGCAAAAAAGACATCTAGATTGTCAACGGGAGGAGTAGAGATATCATCGTTGCCATGTACCTCAGTCTGTACATGCAAATCACCCGTGCCATTAGAAGAACTCAAATGCTCAGTACATACCTCGGGCGTGCTGGATGATTGAGGAGGCGGCATGAGCACGGGGTCGTCGCTAGTAGACCTGAGGAAAGACAGTAGGAAACGGTGGTGATGGTAGTGGTGGTGCCGGTGTTGATGTTGGTGGTGCTGTTGGTGGTGGTGGTGATGGAAGTGGAGTAGAGCATGGTAATGACGAAGGAGGCATATAGATATCTACTCCATTCTCTGAAGGAGTAAGTCTGTCACCTGTGGGAGAAAAATACATAATGGACTCAAAGAAGGTGACATCAGCACTGACATAGTACCGTCGTGACGTCGTTGAACAGGGTCAAAACAACGATATCCCTTTTGGGTTTTGGAATACCCCACAAACACACATTTGACAGCTCTGGGACAGAGCTCGTCAAGACCAAGAGAGAATCGATGAACAAACGCAACCGAACCAAAGACTCGTCGTGTAAGGGAGAAAAGATCCGTCTCGGGAAACACAATCAAGAACGGGATCTTCTCCCCTAACACTGACGAAGGCATACGATTTATACAAGCAGTTAGAACCGCATCTCCTCAATAGGAATGAGGGTCACGGCTCTGAATCAAAAGGATTCTGGTAACATCCAAAAGGTGGCGATGTTTTCTTTCAGCCACTCCATTCTGTTGGGAGGTATATGCACAAGACGTCTGATGAACAATCTCATGAGACTTAAGGAATTGAGAGAGTTGAGTACTACAAAATTCTAGAGCATTATCAGACCGTATGTACTTGACTCTAGCAGAGAAAATATTCTTTATTTCATTAATAAAAGACTGAATACCATGACCAGCATCAGACTTATTCTTAAGAAGGAAAACCCAAAATAATCTGGAAAACTCATCCACAGCAACAAGATAAAATCTGTCCTTGAAGATCTGGGACACGACTAGGACCCCAAATATCAAAATAAAGCAACTCAAGCTGGCAGGCCTCACATTGAAAAGTGGAACGAGGAGAAATCTGTGGAAGAACATGAACCATCTTTTTGCAGAGGAAGATGACCAAACCGGAGATGCCATGTGTAGGGAGAAACAGATCCAGCATGAAGAGAAGAGATACCAGCATAAGGAGATTGCACCAGTCTGTAGAGATCCCCTTGCTCACAGCCAGTTCTAATCACCCTGCCCGTGAGGATGTCCTGAAATAAGAGCAGATGGTTCAAATATGGCACAACAATGTAAATCTTTAGTGATATGACTAATTGAAAGTAAATTAATTGAAAATTCAGGAGCATAAAGGACATTCTGAAGCCGTATTGCAGGAGTCAACTGCACCTCCCCCAGACCAGTAATGGGAGATTGTGTCCCATCAGCTATCACAATTGATCGTCCTGTCTGAGACGGACAAAAAACATTCAACTGACTTATGTCACCACATAGATGGTGAGATGCTCCTGTCCTGAATCCATGATCCACTCTGATAAATCTGCCCTGTAACAACTAGTAAGAGCATATGTTATACCTGACGTGGATGATGATGCTGATGCAGCTACCTCTGAAGATCCTGAAGAACTTATTGACCCTTGGCTAGGTATAATCTCTCTAAGTCGCGCCACCAGATCATCAAACCTCTGATCAGAGACATGGGAAGAACTCCCTTCTTGTTGAGTCTGCTCTGCAACACGAGTTGTAGTAGTAGGAAACCCATGCTTGGAATAGCATGTTTCCTCAGTGTGACATGTTCTACAACAGTAAGTACACGGCTGCCGAGGGGGTCGACTACCCCCTCCCCTGCCACAGCCACCTCGATCTCGAAATTGTGGAAGTCCTCCCCTACCACGGGATGCTGCCATGAATGAGGACGTCTGAGAAAGTTGTGATCCACTAGGAGATATGGAGAGTCTACTCAACCTGCGATATGCCTCCTCCATAGGAGGCATGGCATCATCTGTAAGAATCTGTGCTCTGGCTGCATCATACTCATGACCGAGTGTTGTTAGAAATACTCTTGTCATCACTGAGTCCCTATATGCTTTGAGTTGTTCTGGTATAGCTGTCAAAGGAATATAGCCATGTAACTTCTCAAACATACCCCTTAGAGAGGTATATGGAGAGGACGACCATTCTCCTTCGCAGTGAAGATGTCGTGCTGAAGCTGCAGGATTTTCGACTCGTTCTTTGCAAGAGAATATGTAGCAGCAAGGATAACCCACATAGCCTTCAACATGGGCTGACTCAGAATGTCATTAGCCATCTCCATGGATACCGTGCCAAATAACCACACGCGTGCATAGGCATCGTCTACCTCCCATGAAGCATTAACCCCAGTCTTATCAACAGGTTCCTCTTGTGTGAGGATAGCCATTGCACTGCATCAAACTCATGAACTGCATGGCCCACAGTTCATAATTCGTTCCATCCATCTTCATAATGGGTGTTGGACCTTTGAAGGCACCCAGGATGGAATATCTGCCTTGTTATCCAACATGATGACAACAGTTTCTATCGACTGGGGTTACAAGCTTAGACAAGAATGTCTACGCGGACATATATGAAGGCGGTTGTGGGCGTAGACTCATACCACAACCCCTTCCATGCCTTGAAAGTTCCTTTGAAGAGATAGGTTGTAACCCTCACAGGCACGTGGAGCACAAGTGTTCGGAGATGCTCACACGTGCGTGCAAGGACAGATGTGGGCAGGCGCTCACCACGCGTGAGGCGTTAAGGCACGGGAGGCGCTAGGGCGCACTACGCAGGAGGTGCTAGGGCACGCTGGAGGCAAGGCACAGCCGTACGAGAGCGCAGGCGCACGAGAGCGCGCAAGAGGGCACCGGCTCGCGGGACGCAGGCGTGCGAGGACACACGAGGGAGCAGGCACGCGAGAGGGCGCAGTCGCGCGCGGTCGTGCGAGGCGGAGCGCATAGAGCATACGGCGACAGCGCTTGAGGCTTTTGGTGGGGACGCGGAATCAGGGCACAGGCTCCGGTCTAGGACCGTCGCTCTGATACCGTGTGGAAAGTCAAAGAATGAAAAGTTATAATCCCTCTAACCCTAGAGCTCTCTTTTATAGGAGAAAAGCTCTATGGGTAAATTACATAAACAAGACACAACAACAACAACAAAGCCTTTTCCCACAATTAAGTAGGGTCGGCTACATGGATTCTTCGCCTCCATTCAGATCTATCTTGGGTCAATCTCGGACTTATATCCAAAAAACTAAGATCCCTTCGTATAGTCTCTTTCCAACACTTCTTGGGCCGTCCTCGCCCTCTCTTAGCCGGCTCAACATCCCACCACTCGCATCTCCTAACTGGTGCATCAGTTGACCTTCTTTGCAAATGATCAAACCATCTTAAGCGGTTTTCTCGCATCTTATCCTCGATCGGAGCTACACCAACTTTCTTTCTGACTGCATCATTCCGAATCCGATCTTTACGTGTATGTCCACACATCCATCTTAGCATTTTCATTTCAGCTACAGCCATTCTCTGCACATGTCTATGGTTCACAGGCCAACATTCAGAACCATAAAGCATAACAGGTCTCACGGCTATTTTGTAAAACTTTCCTTTAATTTTTAAAGAAATTTTCTTATCATAGAGAACAGCGGAGGCTCCTCTCCACTTTAGCCAGCCTGCATTTATTCTGTTAGTAACATCTCCATCAATTTCCCCATCATGTTGCAAAATAGATCCCAGATATCTAAAAGAATCTCTCTTCTGAATGTTATCGTCACCAATCATCACCTCGATTCCTTCACCATTGCTTCCGTCAAAGGTGCATTCCATATATTCCGTCTTAGCCCTACTTATACGAAAACCTTTAGTCTCCAATGCATGTCTCCAAACCTCAAGCTTCTCATTTACTCCATCTCTAGTCTCGTCAATCAACACAATATCATCAACAAATAACATACACCAAGGTAACTCATCCTGAATGTGACTTGTCAACTCGTCCATAATCAAAGTAAAAAGAAATGGACTCAAAGCTGAACCTTGATGTAAACCAATGTTGATATCAAAATAGTCAGTTTTCCCTGTCGGGGTCCTTACACAAAGCCCTATCATACATATCCTTTATGAGATTAATGTATAGGACAGGTACTTGTCTCCTCTCCAAAACTCTCCACAGTATCTCTCGTGGGACGGAATCAAGCCTTCTCCAAATCAATAAAGATCATATGGAGATTCTTCCTTTTAGCTCTATAAATCTCCATTGTTCTCCTCAGCAAATGGATGGCTTCAATAGTTGAGCGACCTGGCATGAATCCGAATTGGTTTTCTTTTATTTGGGAAACTTTTCTCAACCTTCTTTCGATCACACGTTCCCAAATTTTCATAGTGTGACTCATCAGCTTGATACCTCTGTAATTTGAACAATTTTGAATGTCTCCTTTGTTCTTATAAAGAGGCACCACCATACTCCTCCTCCAATCTTCAGGCATTTTCTTGCTTCACCAAATAACATTGAATAGATACGTAAGCCAAGTCAAACTCAGCCATGGCCGGTCCCAAGCCCGGGTAAATGAGGAGGGTTGCGCGTTAGGTAGCCGACAGCCAGAACAGGAGAGATAAATTCGTAAATAGTGTTCTTAATTTCTTCTAAGAACACTATTTATGAATTTATCTCGAAACCGTTCGGATCTTTTAAACATGGATTTAAGCAATTACATAAACAAAGACAATAGAAATAAATAACAAAAATATCGCAACAGCAACAAAAGACGATTTTCATCTCTTAAAAACAAGTTGATGTTATAGCAAATGATATCAAGCAACAACTCAAAAACCACAAAATATATGAATTATTGTTGTGTTTTTTATTTTACCGGCAAGAAACCCAGGATAAACTCATGAAGGTAAAAATGTGGCTTTATTATCAAAATAAACAACCAACCACCTACATACCACACACACATATATTGCTTTGGTTTTCATATGAAGATATGCAATGCAGGTAAGATATATGCAAAGTCCAAGTGAGTTTTGAACCTAGGAGTACCTATATAATAGGTTTCTTCGCAAATTAATTTTAATGATAGAAACACGTCAAAATAAGACAAATATTTTTGGATTGGAACAAGAAATATATTATCCTACAAAAATTTTTGAAGATTTTAAAATGAATTTTATGCGGAATGAAAATACAGTAATCAAAACAGGATTATTTATGTAGCAAATAAGTTCCTATTTCTCTAGAAAATACAAAGTGTGGATATTTGGATAAAATGTTATTTTCCCTAGATAAAGAATAATAAATGCTACATGAAATGCATTTTTGTGTATTTTTCGGAATTCACATGCACAAAAGGAAAATTATGGGAAATTTTTGGATTTTGCACAATACTTTTTACAAACAGTAACGAAAATGAATGAATTTTTGTCAAGAGGTATAATTACATCACATGAAATGCACCTATTGTAACATATTCATAACTTTTGGATACAAAATGAATCTTGTATTAATTTCTTACTAAAACAAACTGATTTCAAGTATTTAATTCCTAAAATAGAAACATTAATATTTTTGTAATTTAAAATTTTCAACAAACACGATGGACTTTGAATTTTGGAAAACGTTAATGTGCGAATTTAATATGAATTTCTTATTAAATATTTTTAGGCACATGGTATCAGACATGGAGATACAGAAATGATATTTTTTGTGGATTTAGAGAAAGGAGTGATTTAATATAAATCAAACGAGTAAAATTGGGTAAAATACACTATTTTCACCAATTTAATTTTAATAGGTTAACCCATGCACATAAAAATCCAACTAAATCATCATCGGATTGATAATTAATCAAGCTATAAAGTGGTTTTTTTACTTTAAAATTGATAAATTTCCAATGCTAAAACAGTAATCCGAAAACAAGGTCCTAAATACAAAAATAAAATGAAATCAAAACGTTAATTCAATACACATGGGCACTTATGTAAATAAACTTAACCGACGGGGCTTGAATAGCAATTTCACCAAGGTAGGGAGGCGAACGTGAACATCAGAATGCTAGGGACCCTTGTTGCAATTACACCATCACATGTGGGTGTGCACGTGACACACTGGGTGCATCCAACGACTGGGGATGAGCTGGGTACTATGGATGGCCTTTGATCCAACATTACGGCGTGTGTGTGACCCGCTAGGTGCATCCAACGAATGGGGATATTTGTGATGTGTAGATGCAACAGGGATGATCTTTAACCAACTATTGAACTTTCGCATGGCTTTGAAGGTGAATGAAGGAGGGTTGCCAAGTCTAATCTAACAGTGGAGAGGCTTTAAGCCTTCTACATTGGATGATGGAAGGCACAGCTTGATCCGATCGTGGTTGCCCTTCGTTCTCCTCTCTTTGTTGCAGGTGAAGCCAAAAGAGAACATCCTCAGGTGGAAGGCCGATGGAGGAGTTCTTAGCCATGATGCTAGGGACAAAGAACCTCTAGCGAAAGGGGAGTGGTGGTCGCAACATCGCTCGATCGACACACAATCAAGCTCCGACGAAAGTAGTCAAACAGCCTTGAGGGTTCTGAGGGAACTCATGCGTGCATAGAGAGTGGAGCTCAAAGCTCCCAACAACATAATGGCTAGATTTCATAGATGTGTGAGATAGAAAGAGGTGAAGAGGTTGAGAGGTGAAGATGTGCCATGGGTCAAGTTTGGGGAATTCAAATCCGGAAGAAGAAAAGGTATTAGGGGAGGAGACGTCGGGAGTAGTCGAGCAAAGAAGACAAAACGGAAAGGGAAGAGAAGAAGAAGAGGAATTTGGAGAAGAAGAGGAAGGAAAAATAGAAGGATCACTTGTACCGAGCTACACTTGGAAAGAAGCTCGAGGCAAAACTCTGTTATCGCCCAAATTACATAATGAGATGTGATAAGCTCAATAGAGCTTGGATCTCAGTGGTAATGAAGGGGATCTCCATTGCTCAGCATCTTAAGCAAAGATGGGTAGCTCGTCGTTGCTTAACATTGTAGGTGGATCGGTCGCCTTGATGCCTCGATGGAGTTGGATCTCATGGTGGGTTGTTTTCATTGCATTTAGCGGATAGGTTCGAATGGAGGAGGGAGTGTAAGTTTTGTTGATGAGAAGTGGTTGCTTTGGTCGAAAGTGGGGTTCATGGGACAAGTGGGTGATGAGGTATGGAAGAAGAGTAGGGATGAAAAGAGTTACAAATTTATCCGCATTCGTTCGTATTCGTATACATTTCATAGAGGATATGAATACCATTTTTTGTATATGATAAATATGAAAATGCTAACACGAATACTGAAATCCAACATCCGACAAATACAATACAAATCTATTATCCTAAATTTTGACAAATACAAATGCAGATACAAATACACAAATCTTAGAGGATACGAATACAAATTTTCATTTTTAAGGTTTTAAATAAATATCCAATATAATGTCATTCCAATTTCGTCAGAAATAGAGACTTCTATGTCCTCCATCCAGAACAGGTCGATTACAACAAATCTAAGACAGTTAAAATTACATGTTCTAGATGAAGGGCATAGGAGTCTCTGTTTCTGGCAAAATTGAAAGGATATATTAGAGGGATATAGTGATGAAAATACATGATGGAATTTCCCAAAAAAATAAAAAAATTAGGGGAAATGATCCATGTAACAACCAACTTGGTTGTTATACCCTTTTCTGATATAATTAAGGGAGCAAAACCCAACGTCGTGTATAAGATTTGGAATTTGAACCGCCTGCTACTTTTTTAATATTGCGTAAAAATAGAATTTTTTTCCCCATGCCCTAATTTTTACTTCCTACAATTATGTCTTCTCCTACTTTCCCGATCTCCATCGTGATATCATCGTCCCCTTCACACCAACGCCTTCTCATTTGTCTGCCTCCCTTAGTCCCCGATCTGTCCTTCACATTCACCATATTGGCATCGCACCATCGGCGTCGTTTCTATGTTATGTCGACGAGCATCGGGCCATTGGTGCGCACTAGAGCTAAGTAGAGCCAACAGTCGCAAGAGGTGCACAAGCCATTCCCATCGCCAGAATCATGACCAAGCCTCAACCCAATGCCGTTACTCTCTGCGCAACCACATCTTTTCCGCAATCGAATCATTATGAATCCACCTCCCTATTGTTAGAAGTTGGAAATAACATTCATGCATGAACATCTTCGATGTTGTATGTTCTTCCCACCATAGGAGATGGGATTCTTACTGTGAATCTGTGATTGTAAATACATATATGTGATTATGAGTACCTATTTATTCCTTGTATGTCTAACAATCATATGTTAATTATATTCGTTTGTCAAAGATTCGTATCTGAATTGTTAGTATACGTTTTGCATTCATATCCGTATTTTGGGGAGATGATTCATCATTTTTCACATTCGTATAATATTCGAATTCGTATCCCTAGTCGAATTTTAAAAAGATAAGGATACGAAAACACCCACATTCATATCAGTATCTGATTGTTTTCATCCCTAGTGAAGAGAGATAGTACGAAGGGTCGTGGGCTTGCAATGGTTGGGGAGTGGCTGCGGAGGATTCGGGGGAACCTCATCCTCAACTGCATTCAAAGGCACGACTGAAGGAGAAGGGTGACACACCATGTGGCAACGTGAGAGTGCACAACTTGCCATGATATAAATCCAAAAAATTAAAACCAAGAAAAATAAATAAATAAACAAATAAATGGTTACCCAAAACTAATATCTCAATTAATTTCTATTTTAGCAGGGATTGGAGATGCAACATCATCGAAGTCGTCAAAATATGAGGCCTGAGGCACTCCAAAATATGGAGATAATTTGAGAGTTATAATTTTCTGGAGTTTTGGAGATAATTCACCATTTTAAAAGTTAGAGAGAAGATAATAAAAGGGTGATAAGAGGAGGAAGAGCAAATCAAAATAAGCCAACTTCTCATCCCATAAGGATTTCATCTTTTCTATCCTTTCAATAACTACGTGCAACCCAATGTGCATATACATGGATGGATCAATAAAAAGTATATATATATACACACACACACTCCATTTTTTCTCTCAATCTTCATCTTTTTCTCTTCCTACATTGAAAAAAAGGAAGAGCCAAGTTGTCCATGGGTATTTTATGCCTAAGTCATCCCTCATTTCTTTGTTAAGTTTATTGCTTGTTATGAGTTTTCTTTTTAGAAAGAGGAAGGGTGCAGTCCCGAGTATGGACCCACCACGCATTTCTTATTAAGCGTTGAATATTTAAATTTAGTTTCCGCTTCACAGTAGTCCATAACTATTTAATTCCAAATAAAATTCTTGTTGAACTTCTGTTTGTTTTGTGATTCATTATTTATTTATTCAAGTATTTGTGGCTGTTTGGAAGTAGATTAAATTAATAAAACTCATTTTCTTTATTTTAAATGGCATTTTTTTGCATTTAGGCATCTAACTCCCTATTTTGTATTTCGCACACTCTCTAAATTTGATATGAAAAATCTCTAAAATTCCTCTCATAATGTTGGATTTCTGTTTTTTTTAAGGTTTGCCTCTCCGTGGATTGACTCAAACTCACCGGATTCTACATTTTTTGTCGTGATCAGATTAAATTAATGAACTTTTGGCTCTTGCGACAAGTGTGGTCAGCTCACTATTGAGATCAACTCTTTTGGTTTTCACAGGTCTTCCTATGATCACACTATTTGTTAGACTATATATTGGAGATGTTGGCATTCTTGTTGTCTTTGTTGATGATATGGTTACCACAAGTGATGACAATGAAATAATCCTAGAGACATGGGCTTTCCTATAGAAGGTGTTTGTTACTAAAGATATCTGGCTATTGAAGCATTTTATGGGTATTAAAGTGGCTTGTCATTCCAGAGAACTTCTTTCTAAATGGAAGTATTGTCTTGATATCCTCGAGGAAGCATTCTTAGTAGTAAGTCATCATCAATCGGGACAGAATCTCAATGTCATGCTAGCACTAGCGACGTGTTATTTGAAGGCACCAAGAGATAGAGATGCTTAGTGGGAAATTTTTTGTATCATACTAGGCCAGACACATGGATCGAAATATCCCGATATATCCTCGATATAAGGCGAGATATCCATATCGACAAATCAGGGATACGGATATTACCCTGGATATCAATATCGAAAGATATGAAGTGATATATCAATGACATGTCATCTGATATCATTAATATTGATGAAATTTTAAGTGCGTAGTGCATTCCTTCCATCATTGTGAATTATGTCATCATTATCATGTCGATGTCGAAGCTCCATCATTAATATCAACTATGTTAGTTGACTTCGTTGCTTGTTTACAAGGAAAGAAGCTTGGAAGGCAACTTTTTATTCTTTGCTTTAAAAGTTGAGTTGAGATGTTTTTAGCCAATCCATGTATTAACACATTTGGAACAAATCCAATATGAATAAAGGGTCGTCCTCAAAGGGTATGTTTGCATCAAGATCATGATAGGCCTCGACATCTTGGGCTTTCGAAATATATTCATCGCCGGAATCAATGTCATCCAACCATAAAAGATCTTATATTATTTTCTACCTTAATTCGCTTTGTTTAAATTTGAGATTGAACATGATGTAAGCCAGACATTGAGCTTTGCTTGTGTTAAGTAATTTCTTCTCTTTGTATGGAACCGTATAGAAACATGTAAGGTTTAACATAAAATGGAAACACTATCATAGTATCTAATGCTTTAATTAATTACTTGAATGAACAAGCTCCAATTACGTCCACACCCAAAGCACCACAAGTCAAACTCAATACCCTAATCAGGTGTTTCATCTCCAAACAACATCCGCCAATCCATCGAATTTATTTATAGTAATCACCTAGACTTCTTATTTTTCTTGAATTGACTGCATTTGCCCATCCAAAAAATCCTCTGACAACATTCTTCTCTCCAACCCCCTCAACAACTTCATCCAGCACTTTAAAAAGCATCTTAGCATCTTTAACTTGATATAACGCATCAATTGACTTTTAGAAGTAAGTGCCTTTGGAATTATTCACCAAAAAATTTATCAATGTGCTCCTTTTGTGTCAGTCCAATCGTCATACATGGTACTCCAACCAGTGGCAATCCAAGAAGCCTTTGCTTCATCAATAAGGGTGGTTATGGCATGCTTCTCTTCTTTCAAAATCCAAGTTCATAGTTCATGCATGGTCAGTGGTTAGAAACCCCTTCCATACCCACATACATCGATCATCATCATCAAATAGGAAGGAATATTAGCTATATTGAATGATAGTGAATTCTCCAAAAAATATCTCCAAATGCTCCTGTAAATCATCCTACTCTTGTATATGTCCAACTTGCATTCAAAGTGAGTTGTGTGGGAGGATCGGAAGCACCTGCACCCCTACCTCCTTGTGCAGTAAAAAAATCCATCGATCCTCGATCTTGTTTGACACCACTAGAATCTCTCAATGCTCTCTGTGATGGACCCCTTCCATTTCTTCAAATCTTCATCTCTTCTCATCACACTTGCTTTCCATGAACATCTTCATCTCTTGTTGAACCTCAATGGAATGCTCGGATGTCCTCTCACATTCTTCCGTGCTTTTACAAGATGGTTTTTCAACCGCTTTATCATGTCAGTGATCTTCATCAAACAAAAATTGCATTCAACATATACACAGCCTTTCCCTTTGTGACGCTTGTCCATTTCAAGTTCTCAACAATATCTCCATCCAGGATCGATCGCCCCCCCCCCTTTGAACTTTCTTTCCCATATCTACAAGTTACACAAAACATACTTACATACACAACTAAATTCTCAAACTTAACATATACAATAACATACTTACACAAACACAATAACATAACCTCTCAAAAAACACACCAAAAAATAAAAACCCTAAAAAACATGGTGTAGAGGTGGCGGCAATTCCCGATTGTGGAGGCGAACGATGTTAGAAGCAGCAGGCGGTGGCTCTAGTTGTCGGAACAGCAGCATGTGGTGGCTCTGATCGTCGAAACAACAGCAGTGGTGGCGTCGTCCAGTCCTCTTTGAGTTCCAGAGCATGTGGTAGCCTATGCAATGGGTTTCTTTCTGTTCAAACATAAAGTTTCTTTGTTTTTCCGAATAACAAGGGTCGCATGCAAACAGGGACGGAGACAAAGGGGGCAGGAGGGGGCTTAGTCCCCCCCAGTCTAAAAAAATCTATACATATGTATTGTTGAAGTGGGATTGATGGGGGTTGCCCCTTAGATTTCTCCCGTGTCATTTTTCCGTAATTTTTTCCATTTTTTAATAAAATATCACCTTATATATTCATCTATATATCCATCTAATATGTCATTTGAATTTCATCAAAAACAAATACTAATAAGTCCTATACGTAGAACAGGTCGATTACAACAACGTTTGGATCGTTAAAATTACCTACTCTAGATGAAAGGCATATGAGTCTCCGTTTTTTATGAAATTTGAATGGCATATTTGAGGGATATATATATGAATGTACATAATAATATTTTGCAAAAAAACTACGGGAAAATGGCACGGGGGAAGCCCCATTTTTTTTATTGAAATTTATATTTTATGAATATCTAATTTCAACTTCTTAAAATAATTTTCATTCAAACATGATTCACAAGGTAAGGATTAATAAAATAATTACCAAAATTAGAATATAGAGATAATTTAAAAATGCAAACAGACAGATATGGATATAAATACATGTGTTACTATATTAGTATCCATTTTAAAATATGGAGAAACATATATATTGCAAAATTGAAACTGCAAATCATATCCTTAGATATCAATACGGGTATGGAAGCAAATAATCACGATTCGAATATCGATATTTAAGAAATGGGCATGGATTATCCCGCAGATAAAAAATATTTTCTAACGCTTGCATTCAATAAGATTGTTGTTGTAATTTATTAAAAATTAATAAACTACCGTAACAAAAAAATAAAGTATTATACTAAATTTAATAATTTGTATAATCAGTAATTAAATAATATAAAATCTATATTTTTCTTCCGATGTTTAAAAATGACTCCAGATGCAATATATTGTCAGGATTCTTATAATATGTTTGAAAATACACGCATATGTTAATGTAAGTATATAAAAAATACACATATATATTCAATAATATGGATATCTATATACATATATTATGTAACCATATCTATATCCATATCCGTAAATAAATCAAAACAATGTATGTATCCTTAATCTGCAACAAAATAAAAACCCACATCTATATCCGCATCCCTAACTGCCAAAATAAAAAAAATTATATCCATGTCCGCTTAAAAATAGATATGATGACATACAAATACAAATATATTTGTATCGGAATGCATCCCTAGGATAATTACATTTGTAAGATATCAAAACAAGGGTGTAAATTGTCAGGTTACGGATAAGGTTATATATCTTACCAAACTAAAAGATGCAATCCGATACAGATATATCCGATTCACTATCTTATTCATATTTAAGCGGATACATATATGTTATTCTAATTTTAGTGGATATGATTCAAATAAGATTTTTTTGCAACTATAAGTATGGATACAACTGTTTTCTTTTTTTTTTTGATAGATATAGATATTTTTTAAGGAATATGGATATCCATATTACTAACATATATGTTTATTGTATAGACATATATTAGTGTACATGACATCTAAAATATGTTACATGATTACCCATAGTATTTTGCATTTTAGAATCATTATTCCAAACATGCGAAGAAAATATATTTTTATGCTATATAATTGCTTCTTTCTACAAGTTATCTAAGGTAGGAATATACTTTTTCTAATATTTCATTGTAATGTAGCTTTTGTAATTTTTATTTTTTAGGCATTACTTTCCATTTTACTAAAATATTTTTCTTGTTTCAACTATTGGGATGCGTTGCATTTATTATTATTAAGAAAATGTGTATATATTTATTTAATATCTGTATTTCAATTAAAATTATTGGTTTCCTTGTTTATATGTATATTTAAGGATAATTTTTAAGATTTTTAAATTGAAAGATATCCATTTTGTATGAGTATCTAGATTTTAAAATGAATGAGGATATGATAACACACCTAAATCTATATCTATATCAGTAACCCGCTTACCATGTCCTTGTTAGTTTAATTTAATACAGAGGCAGATACATATCTTAACAAAGAAAAATATCTTACCATATCATTAAAATGGCTACGAATGTATACGTGCTAAGTACAAATAATAACAGAAATGTTTTATCCATTAACTTATTTATTTATTGACTTCATTATCATTACAAAATATAATAGACGTGTTTATTTCAATATAAGTTATATTGCATATAATGAGAAAGGCTAGAAACTTGCAACACAGAGTTACAAATAAATTTACAACTATATATTAAAAATGAAGAATAATCATAGACATAAACATCTAAGCTTATGAAATCGACTTCTTTTTTCATATCTAATTTTGATATAGATATAAATGTCAATATTATGTATAAAAATGATCCAATATAAATTTGGATGCATCTGCATCTATTTGTATCCCTACACGCAAAGATTTATATAATATTACTTATTTAGAAATGTTAAATTTGACAATTGATTAACATCACATTAATGGAAGTGTATTTCCTTAAAATGAAGAATTTTGTAAGGATGTTTTGGTAAATTATAGTATTTTAGAGGTATATTAGTGTAAAAATCCTAACTTTACATGTATATTTCTGTAAAATTCTTTATGAATATAAATGAAAAATATGTTCGAAACATTTATCTTGTACTATGCTAGTAATAGAATTCAATAAACATTAATAACTAAAATAACAAATAATGATAATAATTTAGACAAATGATGTCTAAGCAATTAGCCCCCCAATGAGAAATTCCTAGCTTCGTCCCTGCATGCAAAGTACGTGACCGAAAAAGTAAAAAAAAAAGGTTGCAATGAGGCTTATGCCTCTGTCTTGCTTCGAGTGCCTCACGCCTCAAGCGCCTCATGCCAGATCGAGGCATACGCCCCACACGAAGGACCCGAAGCATGCGTCTCAAAGCGACTTTGGCTCACCTCACCTCGAGGCCTAACGCCTTTGCACCTTGAGGCATCGCTTTTAAACACATGGTTACCACCATACTTTATTAGTTATGAAAAAGGTTTTTTAAAATATTATTCATATAGTGGGCAACCAACCAAATAATCTAACAAGAATATGAGATTCCCGGCAAATGCAGGGAAGCATGTTCCCCTCAATTCCCCCATGCATCCATCTTTTAAAATACAATAAATGCATATAAAGGATCCTGTCACAAGAAGCGTACTCCACACTACAAACAAACCGTGCTAGTTCATAACCCATGATTAATGGGAAGGTGCAAGATAAATGCATGAATCATAAAAGTTTGTCAAGTAACACAGAAGGTGTAAAGATTGAAAAAATTACATTATAATTTAGAAGCTAATATGTTGTTTCTCATAAATTCTAACCCAAAGAACTGATGTCAGGTTTTGTTGTAATTCTGCGTAAAATTATTTATGGTACAGGAGCCATACAGTTGTTTCTTGGCGGTTTTAATACAAGTAACCGATGCATCAGGTTTTTGTCGTAATTCAGCATAAAACTCTCTATGATATAGCTAAACTAAGTTTCATAGCCTAATATTAGCTTGTTTTAGAAAACTCCCTTTGGCAAATACTAACAGAAGAAACCCAATAACATCAAATATGCAGAAACATGTATCATATACCAACAAACACATACCTCTGGATGAGCATCAATATTCACATGTCTTTCACAGCGAATACCACGAAAAAATAAGTCACCACCAGAGAACTGATTTCCCAGGCAGACATTTAAGGTAACTTCTGAGTCATCGACGTGTAAGCCTACAAGATTGGAAGTGTAACATTTAGACTAACTGTTACTCCGTCTAATATTTGAAAGCTATTCGAAACGTGAGGAGAATTGTTAACCTTCAAGGAAATATCATCATCAAAGTTTTCAATAACAGAGACTGACACCAAATCAAATTATTGGCATCTACGTCAAACAATGCAATGTATCGAACTAAAATAACTAATGAATGCATCATTTACAGAAACTGAAATAAGTTTATGGATTCAATTCAGAGAAATTCAGTATATACATAATTGCTAGAATTTCACATACTAGCTAATAGCATTCTCAAACTAAAAACCATTTTTGGCTTCAACCCACTCATTCATTCATCCTCAAAGAAGCAAACAAAGGTCTAAATCCCGATTGAGGGGAAACACGCACTCATGGCTGCCGATTAAGGATTTCAAAACCACGATTTAGGGGAGATATCAAAGCCTGCAGATCTCAGGGACTCTGGAACCACCACCCCTTTTCTTGACTGCCTTTCATTTTTTCCTATGGCTGGTGTTAAGAGGTTCTTATTCGGGTAGTCGAGTGGTTGGGGATCCGCACCATTTGTTACCAGATCTGGGGACCTGAAATGATGGCATGTTCCCTATTGTGGACCCAAATTCGTTATCTTGTCTGGGTGATCAGGTGGTTGGAAGTCCTGACCCGATTATGATCGAGAGACTGTTCTTCTGCTTCTGCAGTCCCGACCTCGAGCTCCAAACCTTCTGTTGTGGAGGAGGTGTCAGCACTGAGGATAGCTACAGTACCTGAGGAGGGCCTCCCCTTGGTAGTGGAGGCTAATGGGGCCACTGCTGCAACCCCGGAGTCTCCACGGCCTCTTAATCAGTGTTAAAGCTCGGAATCTGTTGTTGCCGAGTCTGCGGGTGCACCTTCGAGGCCATCTGGTTCCTCCAGTTTGGGCCAACTTCACGAAAAAACTGTCGGGAGATTTAGGGAGAGAAAGAAGTTCATAAGGCGCACTCCGACCCCTCGGTTGCAGTGGCCCCTGTTAGGGAATCTCTATTCAAGCTTGCGAACACACCTATACCACCTTCGCCGTGGTGGCCTCAAGTGCGGAGCCGACAGAGCTGGAGGAGAATGTATCTGCGGTCAGGAGGCTTGCTGTTCATGGAACAATGGATTGGGTGGTAGGAGTGGTCCCAGTCACAGGGAGTACGGCGGCCCATCCATGAAGACTCTGTCGTGGAATGTCAGGTGTATGGATGACCCGAAGAAGAGGAGACCGACCGAGTCTCTTATCTGTGATCGGCATTGCAATGTGGTGATGCTACAAGAGTATCTCTTCATGATCGGCAGACCGCTGGTGGGACCCGTTGGGGGTGTCAAGTATCTCAGATTTCCGAACAATAGATGCCGTGGGTAGTACTGTGGTTGTATTGTGGCCTGGAAGCAAGGGCTGTTCTCCTATTTATCAAAGGGAAGATTTGTGTTGTAAATGTTGCCCCAGATCATACTTAGTGATTCTCCCTTGTTCGTATCATGTGTTTATGATCCTACGCACAGATGAGCTGTGGCTGGAACTCTGTGACATCAGAGAGAGGTTTCCTTGCGAGGCATGGTTAAATGACTTCAATGTGACTTTGCTCTCCTCGGACAGCCCGCACTTCCAGGAGGCAAGACCTTCAGCCATGTTCTTTTGCGCATTTGATAGATGATTTGCATCAAAAAATGGTAGATTCTTCACATTGCCGCATTACGTTGTAAATCCAGGTCGTGATCGAGGATTGACCATTTTCTGGTGTCAGCAGAACTCCTGTAAGCCTTCCACATGTCCTTCGTCTCCACCCAATCAAGATTGAGGTTGGATCACACGTCGTTAGTCTGGTACTCGAGGGAGGGAGTTGTTCCCCGGTCTTTCTTTCGGTTTGAGGGATCCTGGTTGCCGGAAGGTCAATTCAGGAAGATGGTAAGCGATTACTGGTCTTCTGTTGTTTGCTCGGGATTGGCTGCAAAATGACTTGTGGAGAAGTTGATTTCTCATCGTGGTAGGATTTGCTCTTACAAGATAGATATCCAGGAACCTAGATGTTCTTGCTTGAAGAGGACTTGGATAAGGTTGAAGATGATAGAGAATTGGTGGTGGAGAAACTTGCGGAGAGGGTTAATTTCCAAAAGATCAATTTGGGGGACAAGGTGGCAATTAAGTGGAAACATTGCTTCAGCAGAAGTGGGGTGGGGAAGGGGACAAAAACACAAAAAAATTCAACCAAATGGCATGCAGCAGAAGGCGACAATCTGATACAAGCTCTGAGGTGAAAGGGAGGCGAGTGGAAGGAGGTTGCGAGTTGGGATAGGAACTTGCAACACAATTTCATTGCTTCTCATGTAGAGAGGGGCGCAACTCGTGGGGATAGACGGGCTTGGATGCCGCTTACATTACGAATCAGCAAGCTAACGCTTTGACGAGAATTTTCTCATTGAATGACCTGAACGAAGCGGTCTGGAGTCTGAATGTGGATGGATCACCTGACCCGGGCGATTTTTCAATTTTTTTTTATCGCGAGAATGCGGTGAGGAAAGATTTATTGGACGGTATTGCGGAGTTTGCAGTAGGTATTGCAGTTTTTGATAGGATCAACAGGTCTCTCTTATTTCCCCTACCAAAAAAGGATATTTCTAAATGAGGGGAGGACATCTTGCCTATTACTCTCTCCAATGACATTTATTTGATTGTTACAAACAGACTAAATGAGTTGTTGGATGATAGCAACTATCCATTTCAGTTTGCTTTCATTCCTGGGAGGCAAGTCGGTGATAGTTTGGCAATGGCTACCGAAATCATTGCAAACTGGAAGAGAGGAGGTCCGATGGTCTTCTTTGGAAGGCCTATTTTTTCAAGTCATATGACACAGTGGACTGACGACTTTCTTTGGTCCGCTTTGGCAAGGCGTGACTTTCCAGATGTGTGGATATCTTATATGAAGAGATGTGGTACCACAATGTCTTATACGATGTTTGTGAATAGACATCCTGAAGGTGGCTTTTTCCAGGCGCGGCGTGGAATTTACCAGGATTGTCCTCTAGACTCTATGCTTTTTATCCTTCCTGCAAAATGTTCTTGCTCGTATGGTAACTCGGGTGACCCAACACAGGATCACGAGGGGGTATGCTCTAAGGGATATCTCCATTCCTTTACTTCAATATGAGGACTACACTATTTTCTTTATTGAAGGGGGTAGGGATGAAGCTTTGGAAATGGTGGCCGTGGTAGATTTTTTGGGAAGCTCTCCGGTCCTAAACTCAACAGTAACAAGTTTACTATGATCCTTGTTGGTCTTTCGGACGTAGATGTAGCATCCTGCAGTGTTAAATTGGGCATGACCTATGAATCTCTCACGATCCAATTATTGGGTTTGTTGCTAACCTCTGGGAGATTACGGATGTCGGGTCTATAATTGACAAGATAAAGAAGAAACTATCAAGATGGAAGCCTCATTTATATCCTAAGGACGACCAGTGCTTGTGAAGGTTGTCCTTGCAGCTATACCGATTTTTCTATATCGCCTAGCCTATTTCAAGTTAGAGTTTATCGTCGTTTCAATCAACTTATGTGAAAATTCTTTTGGATATGGGCAGGATAGCTCGAGAGTCCACTTGGTGAATTGGGATATTGTTACGCTTCCCAATGAGGAGGGGGCATAGGGTTTCTTGCTTGGAATCTATGAACAAGGCCCTTCTCCTGAAATGGATCGCCTGGATTAGGGGTGACAGTGAGCACGTTTGTTGCAGACTCATGTGGTATCTATGGCATCCATCAATTTTGCAGAAATCGGTAGTCAGTAATCGATCGGCGGGGTCACTGACAAAGGATTAATCGATAGTCTTTCGACTAATCGGATTTAGTCCATCATTAGTATGTTTTGAATTTTTAAATTATTTTAAATATATAAATCATTTTTATACATATATTCTATTTGTTTGCATAGATTTATACATTTTCTATACTATCATAATGAAACAAAAGAAGTAATTGACTTTAAATATAATATTAAGCATATTAAAATAAGTTTGCTTTTAAAAAAAAACTCTAAGTAAAAGCTGGTCGAGTAGTCAGCCCAAATAGTCAGGTTGATCGACTAATGGTTGACTAAGCCTAGTTGAGTCGGCTACCCCCCCTCCCGATTCGACTAGTCGGTCGACTTTTACAACAGTGGCATCCATGTTCATACTCATCTGGTGAATCAACCATCCTCTATCTCGGCTTTCTGGAAGGACATCTGCCCTTTGATGCCATGCTTTCCTAAGCTTTTCGACTGAACTTGGGAGATGGTTACGCTTTTGCCTTCTGAAGGATCATTGGATGGATAAAGGGACTTTGGATTCTCATTTTTTGTGCCTCTTTGCTTTATCCGTTGACAGTGATGCTTGTGTTAAAGACTATTGGCAAAATGGATCATGGATGTCATTTTTCCGTACGGGTATTTCAGACAAGCGCTTAGAGGAGCCATTACAACTTCATGATTCCCTCAATTCTTTTGAAGGCCCACGGGAAGGCAGAGATCATTGGTTCTTGAGAGATGGGGACTTCTTAGTGAGAATGGCATACCAGTGTTGCAATAGTCGGCCGACTATACCGAATAGTCGGTCCGACTATGCGGTGCGGGGGGGTACCCGACTGAATAGACCTCCAGTCGGGCAATAGTCGGCCCAACCGAATAGTCGGCCGACTATTCGGCCGACTGGACCGACTATGAGGCCGACTGGACCGACTATGAGGCCGACTGGACCGACTATGAGGCCGACTGGAGTTCGACTTTTCGTATTTTTATTTTTTTATTTTCAATTTTCAAATTTTATGGGTTACGTTTTACCACGGTATCACCACAAATGTCAAGTTCTATATATCTATTATATTGATGGGTACTTTTATCTTGGATTCATGTTAAATAATGACCATATATGTATAAAAATATAAGAATATATGTATTATAAATAATTTTTATATTAAAAAATACAAAACCGAATAATTCCGAATAGTCGCCCGAATACCGATTATTCTCTATTCAGTGACCCCTCCGACTGAATACCGAATACCGTCTTCTGCAACACTGTGGCATACAATTCCATCATTGGAGTTCAATATTCGAGACTCGTGAATCTCATTTGTGACTATAAATTCATGTGGAAGATGAAGGTGTCTTCTCACATTGAGCTCTTTTTGTGGTTGTTTTGTTGTAAATGCGTATTGGTGAGAGATCGATGGTCGAGACTGATGGCAGGCGGAAGTGATGAATACCCTTTATGTGTTGAAGTTGTTGAATCTGTGGACCATCTCTTTTCACTTTTTAGAAGACAAAGGCAGTTTGGTGAGACCTGGAGGCTGGTTGGACGAACCTATCTAACCTAACCAATTTCTGGGAATCACTCTACGATGCCAGATTTCACTCCATTAAGGAGATGGTTGCCCCAATAGTTGCATTATAGGATATTTGGATGGCTAAAAATAGTATAATATGTGCTTCGCGTCGTTTTTATTCTGAAAATATAATTGTCCATGTTATCATTCTCCTCGAGTCATGGCTCCTATAAGGTAACATATGTATGTATCCTTCAATTTAATAAATATGGGTGGACACATTAGCATGTTCCCCCCTTTTTTGCCTAAAAAATTGTATCATGCTAAGTCATGCTCGTACCCCTCTAGAAGTTGGGGAACACGGAGGTTTATTTCTCAAAGGAAAGATACACAAATTTACTGTATTTTGTTAAAGCACCAGTTTGGCCATGAGATAGAAGAACCAACATCCCACTTTTCACGAAATGAAGACAATCCTTTTAATGTCAATCTTCTCCTAAGCAATTATTTTTATGGATGTCCTCAAACAATATTAATAGTCCTAAACTTATAAATCTTGACAAGTTTAAGAAAAGAAAATCAAATATTTTGGCTGTTTCCCATCACACTAAATAATGAAACTAAGTGGAAAACAACAAAACAAAACCATGAGAAAAGAAAAGAAACAGAATGTACCCAACAAAATGATTGACAAGTATGCCAACACTATAGTTATTAGGATTGCAAACATATTAAGCATATATCTGCTGAAGACTCTACAACCTTTAGACAACGGTTGAATTATAGAACCGAGGTGAAGAATCTCACATCTCTTCTATGGTTTCTTAGAGAGTTGAGGGCTAACAAATGCTGTATAGATACGCACCCAATTCAAGGTCCTTGTCGTCACCATACTCAACAACAAACCCATGATGAGTGTCCAATGAAGATCCACCAACTTCTGGAAAAAAAACTGTATAGAAAAAAATAATTACATAACAGAATATAAGATAAAAGGCAAATTGTTTCAAATTACCATGCAACAGTTCTCAACCTTTAGTTATTGGGGATATAAATTGTCCCATAAGTTGGTCAAGCATCTGCTCGAAACCAAAGTCATCGAGAACGGCACCATGTTTATTCATCGTGCTTGGCTGCATGACTTTCAATTTCATAGCCCTGACCCACTTTTCGAAATTCTCCACCTGTAACAGAAATATTAATGAAAAAGAAACTAAATAGGTGCAATACCTAAAAGCAAAGTTGAGGACGACTATATCAACCAAAACAGTTATTTGGTACCTCAGAAAGGAGCAATTGGCAGAAAGACGGCTGAAGCATTTCAAATGTGAAAATACCAGGATAAGGTTCAGATATTATCTTTCGGAAACTCTCCTCGTTGTTGTCAGAGATTGCCTTGACAAATGACGGCACAAAAAAGGCTGAAGGATGCAGGTTGTATATTTCTTTGTGCAGAGGCTGGCAAATAAGGCCATGAAAAGATAAGGATGACCACAGCAGAAACTCATCATAAAAAGCTGAACGATATAGGTTGTGTGCTGCCAAATAAAAAAATGGTGAAGCCTTCTCTTGCTCAAATCCATTCTGAAGGATTTGACTATTTTTTACGATGGTTATCGACTACCTAATGCAACCCCACAAGGGGGATTTGAACTATGGTCTTTTGAGTGGTAGGCAGACTGCACTACCATCAGGCCATTTAAGTGGGTGCAGAGGCCATCAAAATAAATTAAAAAAAAAAGAATGCATCGCAACAGTAGAAACGCACTATAAAAACAAGGGTTTTTATCGCGTGTGCCTTCTTAGATGTTGCAATATCAATTATGCCCCTCCCTTTTTTGGAATATCAGGTGTGCTCCTAACTTCTTGCACCATCATCACTTGTGCCCTTTCGTTAGTTTGGTCGTCAATGAGTCGAACTAACCATAGTTTAATTCAAATCATGGTGTGCTAAAGAGGGCCATAGAGATCAAAATAAACCCAACAATCCTTCTCCACCCCTCCCCCTCAACCCCTTCCTCCTCTGACCTCCCCCTCCAGCCCCTTCCTCCTCCTCCGCTAACATTCCCCTCCAACCCCTACCTCCTCCTCCACCGACCTCAACCTCCAGCCCCTCCCTCCTCCTCCGTTGACCTCCCCATCCAACCCCTTCCTTCGCACACCCCTCATTTCCCCTCCACCTCCGATCGAATCAGGGCCGAAGCATAGGCTTCAAATCTGTCACCCACAACAGAGCTTCTCGTCCCATCTCTATATGTGTAACTCCATCCCCATTGAGCTTAGGCTCGAGTGTTTCTGCTCCCTCTTGAAGAAAGGCATCTGGTTAGTGAAGAAGCAATAGTACCCGATGTGGGGTCGACAGCAAAAGCAATCCTTCATCGAGAAGCGCAACATGACATCAAGCAACCGTTGGAGCTTCACAATCCAATGATACTCACAAGCCACTGGAGTTGCAGCTCCCTCTTCCTCGAAGGTCTCCATTATCTTTGAGACACAATGCATAGGCCTCGAGAAGTCTCAATTCAAATCTTTTTCATGCCAGAGGAAAGCCCCAAGTTCTTAATCACATGTAGATCCCATTAGTAAGCTTGGGTTCTCATTTCACCACAACCTAATGGAGCATCCATCATGCAACAACTTAGGTCTCCTCAACCTAACCATATATCGGAGCTATAGCTTTGCATTCATCTTAGGCATTTTGTTCATTCTTTGATCAACTAAATTTCCACCAGCTGTAGAGGAACAAAAATTCACCGCATCATCTCCTCATATTTGTTAAGTATTGGACCTAACGCCATTAGAGCTTCAAAGTTCGAGTCTAAATGACTAATGTAAAAACATAACAGGAAAGTCTTTGCCAAGCAATAATATAACTGAGGAAAATGAGCTAAATCGTCTTTTATAACAAAAAAATAAGTACTAAATATATGTTAATTCCATGCAAGATATGTAAATATATGTAATACATCAACCAAGCCATTTCCCATTTTAAGTGAGATCAGTTACGGTGTTAATTCCGGTGTTGCAATATGCGTATGACATGTTGATCTTTCTGGGAGGGACGGAAGAGCAGAATCACAATGCGGCTAATTTGGTAGACTTGTTTAGGTGCCTGTCTGGATTGAAGATTAATAGGCAGAAGTCGGTCCTGGTTCCACTGGCGATGGACGATGAGGAGGGCAGCAGGCTCGCGGAGTGGGCGGGTTGTCCTCGGGGACATTTACCGATAAGCTGTCTGGGGTTACCTCTGGTTACGGGCAGATTGAGGAAGTCTGATTGGGATTGTGTTTTACGGAGAATGGAGGAGCGGCTGGAGGGCTGGAAGGCTACCACTCTGTCCAAGGGTGGGAAACTTACCCTATTGAAGCACGTTCTTTCAGTCATTCCGGTCTTTTTCTACTCTACGAGACTGAAGCCTGTTGGGGTGAGAAGGAAGGTGGAGGCTATGCAGAGAGCTTTTTTCTGGTCGGATGGGAGGCAAGCAGGAAGGGGTTTTCATCTGGTCGCTTGGAAGGATTTAGCGGTACCCGTTTCGGATGGGGGTCTTGGGATTCGAGATGTGGAGCTGATGAACAAAGCATTGATTGCTAAATGGGTGGTGTGGATCTGGGGCTCATCCGACCCGTTGGTCTTACGGTTACTGAGGACGATCTATGGTGTCGCTGGGGAGTTGGTGGTTGCGAAAAAACGTCATTAGTCTCCCTTGTGGTTGGGAATCCGCGTTGTGCTTCCGGGGCTCGGGCCTTTTCTCCGCCCGAGGTTGGGGAATGATCACTGGTTCCGATTCTAGCAGGACGATTGGACGAGGGAGGGGGCGTTGGCCACTCGATTTCCTAGGCCGGTGGTTTTAGCAGCTTACAGAGGGGCGTGTGTGGCGGAGGTGGCTGATTCTGGATCGTGGGTTCCGAGGTTCCACTCCGAGCTCTCGGATCAGAGGATGGAGGAGTTCTTACGCCTGCTGTCCGAGATTCCCTCTGTTGGGGAGATGTCAGGTGGCCCGGATCACTTTGTTTGGGCAGATGGTAAATTCTCGATTAAGATGGCCTATCGGAAGCTGAGAGCTGGAGCAGTGGTAAATGATGAAGACTTATGCACGGACATGAAAGTGATTTGGGCGGCCAAGATTCCTACTCATGTTAAGGTGTTCCTTTGGTGCCTAAGGAGAAATCGCCTCTGCGACAAAGTGAGGAGGGGGACGATACTGGGTATGGTGGATCTGAAATGTGACAGATGCGAGGAGGACGTGGAGGACACGGACCACATTTTCTTCGATTGTAGGACTTCGGCGCAAGTATGGGATTCATTGGGGATCTCTTGGGTCCAGACTTCCGGTCTGGGTCTTTTTTGGAGATCTATTCGATCGGTGGGGCTTGGGTCCTCCGGGGATGTTTCCAGGCCATTCGTCGCCTTATGGGCTATCTGGCTTGGCAGGAATGATTGTATTTTCAAATTTCAAGGGGCAGCGGTTTTATCGGGAAAATGTTAGTGCCCACTGTAATGATGTGTACAATTTTTGGATTTCCAACTGATGTACCCTTTCGTTAAGTAATGAATATTTTGGTGTTGTGACTCCCGACTTGGGAGGGCTCCCCCTTTTTTCTATTCAAAAAAAATGTGAGATCAACTACAAGAATTCTTTGCTTCCAGCGGATCTAAATTCAGTCATGTCGGTGGTTAAATCCCGAAAGGACATATCCTTCCCGTTACAATAATTCTTTTATTTTCCTTAACACCTCTTACAACGTTCTTCTTCTAATTTATCAAATATACAAATAGGAGCAATGATTGGCCTTCTCTACACATATCCAAACCACATTGGCCAAATTTCTCATTTGTTCTCCTCGATCGGTGCCATACCAACCTTTTATCTTATACTCTCGTTGCAAATTTGATGTTTTTTTTGTAAATTTGATGTTTTTTGTGCTACCACACATCCACTTTCGCATTTTCATCTTAGCTACATTCTCTGCACTTGTTTATCATCAATTATATAACACTCGATAGCATAGAATATTGCAAATTACAATTTACAATATTGTTCTTCAATCTTCAAAGGTATATTCTTATCAAAGAGAAAGTGGGCAACTCATCCCCATTTCAACCACCCTAAATTAATTTTATGAGTGACAGCAAGTTCCTCCATCCATTTAAAAGATTGAACCTTAGTATTTAAAGGTATCATTCAACTGAATGAAATGTGTTCCAAGCTTAAGCTCATACATACTCAATTTCCATCTCATTAAACTTATAATTCATATATTAGCTCTTTGTTATACTTAGTCAAAAACCTTTACACACCAAAGCCTCCCTCCAAAACGCAAGCTTCATGTTTATTCAATTCCTAGTCCCTTTTAGTAAACCAAGTCATGCAAATAAATGTCCTAAGGTATCTCCCCTTGTATATGCTTTATTAGGTTAAAAAGTTATAGACTCAAAGTTTTTTTTGAAGTCAAGCAAGGGGGAAACACGCAGTGGTGTCCGCTCCAGATCTATATTAAAAAATAAGAAACAAGTACAGCTTTAAACATTACATAAGCCACGCCTCCAACAGATTCATAGCTTGAATACAAACATTTTCCCTATAGAACCTTTGCCTCGAGAACAGTAGGGCACTCTTGGCCAGCCACATAGCCCACACAATGGCTAAAGGGCGGAGTAGATCCCTCCTCAGACGTTGCCTGGCCGCCACCAAGGACTCGCAAAAGGAGGCAAGGCTCCTCGTACAACCCCAGTCCAGACCGGACCCATCCCAGATAGGCATCGAATTCTGACAGAGAAAGAAAAGGTGCTCCTGGGATTCAATCCCAGTCCCACAAAGAAGGCATCTGTCGGAAACCGTCCCAAGTAGTCTAGCATATCGATCTCTCGTCATCAATCTCTTTCTCCTGAAAAGTCACAAGAAAAAATTGATCCTCTCAAGGAGTCCAAGCCCGAAAAAAGTTGCAATCCCTAATAAGCTCTTTTGATCGCGAGGAAGGTGGTCTGCAAATCGTCTCATAGGCCTTCTTGACCGAGAATGAGCTCCCTCTCCAAACCATATGGTCTCGCTCCCCGGAAGGGCTCCTAAAACCCTCAGGCAGTCCGGCAGAAGAAGAAACTTCTCCAAGCGTTGGTCCAAAAAGTTAGCAGAAAACAACGGCATCCAATTTCCATCACTCCAGCAACAAGCTACACTTACGGCACGGTCAGCCATCAGAGCATATAGGCAAGGAAATCTGCTACACAACGCCCCACCATCCGTCCAGTCGCCTGTCAAGAATGCAAAGGATTCTCCATTACCCAGAACAGGCCTAAAGAGCCCATAAAGCGAGGGAGGGTCGTCAGAATGTCCTTCCAGAAAGGTGAAGGCGTCAATCCACGACTGCAATTTACCAGTGATGCGCAGGTTACGGCATAAATGTGACGAACAAGGGCAGTACAGAGATCGTCGTTGCTCCCCCTGATTCTGCTCACCCACTTCAGCAATAAGGCCTCATTCATAGCATCGAGCCACTTGACCACGTGACCACCCTCACCCTTAGGAAGAGTGATAGTCTCCTACTCAATGAGGTGCATGCCATTAGCCTCCTGACCATTTCTGCACCACAAGAATCTCCGCATCAACCTCTCAATGCACCTGTGAATACCTGCCGGCATAAGACGCGTAGACATGAAGTATATTGGAATCGCAGATAGCGTCGCATTCAACAGCACAAAGCGCCTTCCCCCGGAAAGGAGCGAGGACTTCCACCCCGCGAGCCTCTTCTCCAGCTTCTCAATAATAGGTAACCACTCCGCCAGCTTCGTCCTGCCACAAGTCAACGGTATCCCCAAATAACGAATTGGGAGGGAACCACATTCCGTACCCACCTCTTGACTACACAATCGTGCCTCATCATCAGATAGAGCAAAGGGAATTACCGTAGACTTGCTAGAATTCTGCACCAGCCCCGACATCTTTCCAAACAGCTCAAGAGTGACCGCCATGCAGCTGGCCTCCTCGCTTCCCCCCTCGATGAAGAAAATGGTGTCATCAACGTACTGAAGGAGAGGGACGGTCAGACCATCCCTTGAGTAGCGACGCGTGATCCCGCAGTTCTTTACATGGGTAACCAAGCAGCAAGAACTTCAGATGCGATTACGAATAGCAAAGGAGCCAGAGGACAGCCCTGTCTGAAGACCCTCTGCGGCTGAAAGAAACCGCCCTCCGGACGGCCATTCACGAGAACTGCCAAAGACGTAGTTGTAACATAGCGCTTCATCCAGGAAACCCAAATGTCTAGGAAACCCCTCCTATGCAACATTGCCCAGAGAAACTGCCAATCTAACATGTCGTAAGCCTTCGTAAAATCAACCTTCCAGACTAATGCCTTTTCCCTATGTCTCTCCCAATCAGTCATAATCTCAGATGCCATAACCAAACAATCTGCAATCTGTCTCCCAGGAACAAATGCCGACTGGAAGGGAGAGATAACATGCTCAAGAACCCGGCTTAATCTTATAGCAAAGACCTTAGCCACAATCAAATACAAAGCGTTGGACAGTGCGATCAGCCTAAAATCTTCAATCCTTTCAGTTGCCTCACACTTAGGAAGGAGAAAAATCAAAGCCTTATTAAGCTAATCAAACCCCGCATTGCAGCGACAACACTCCACCAGGACCTCCAGCACCTCAGCACCCACAAGATCCCAGAAGTCCTTGTAAAAGGAGACCGGGAACCCATCCGGGCTAGGTGCACCCTCCCCGTTCAGGCTCCACGAGATAGATTGTGCAATGAGGTGCAAGAAATGTGATTGTGCTTCATTGCCTAATTTTATGTAGGTTTTTAATTTTTAAATTTTTTATTTTGTTTTTTGTTTTATATTTTGTATTTTGTTAAAATTTAATATCTTTCTATTTTCTTAAGTACTTCTATCTTATTATAATTCTTTTTCTGTAAAAATATATAAGAGTCAAAATAAAGAAGATAAAATTTTGTTTTATATTTTGTATTTTGTTTAAATTTTATATTTTTGTATTTTTATAGTATTATAATAGAGGATATATAAGAGCGTATATACAATGTAATCTAATATACTTATAAATACAAATAAAAAGAGTCAAAATAAAGAAAATAAAATGTTTTGGGGTTTTAAATATTTTTCTACTATTGTTATGATTTTCAAAAAATTTTGCTAATTTTTATAAATTTTAAAGTCAAAGATATCCCAAATAAGGGATTAAATAAATAACCGAAACTGAAATGAAGAGGAAAAATAGCAAAATAATTCCAAAATTCTTCAAATCAATTTTAATAAATAAATAATAATATAAATAAAATTATAGAACAGGAAAATATATTTTGGGGATTTGGGGGGATTATTTATCTTTTTAAATTGGATTTTGGAGCTTTTTGATTTTTTTTTGTATTTTCTTTTTCTATTTTTAGGGTTTTTACTTTCTGGAGTTAGCAAATTAACAAATAAACACAAAATATATTTTTTTTGGAATTTTTCAAAAAGATTCTATATTTTTTATGGTTTTTATACTGTAGACAGGGCAAAAATGTGCTCAAAATGATTTTTATAAAATATAAGTCCTAAATTGCAAAAATAAATATGTGGCGTGGAAGTGTGTGCAATCAAGAGTCTACAACTATTTTTTGGGATTTTTTGGAGCACAATATCTATTTTTAATAAATGGGGGAAATGCATGAAAATCGTTAAATTGGCAGGGGCATGCACGTAATTAAAATAATATTCAAGGGCCAAACTGCAATTTTCACAAAATATTATAACATGAATAAAAAGATTCGGGGCCAAGACAAAATATACAAAACCCTAGGGGCCTCCGTGCAAAATGCGTACCTCAAGTAAATGGGTACGTGAGGTGAGTTGGCGGAGGACAAAATTACAAATATCAGAAGTTTGAGGGCCTTGTTGCAAGTATTATAAAAACAAAATAACTACCGATGAAAGTTTTTATGTTAAATAATAAATACAAAAAGCGTTGGGCTAAAGTCGCAAAATACCCAGACGTAGGCGGGAGCGAATGGCTAGATCTTCACTAAGACATGTGGCATCCTCCCATTGCACGATGCAACTTCGCGATCCGACGGTGAAGATTAGATCGCTCGAAGACAATCGATGGCTGAAGCTCTGATCAATCGAATGACTGTTGTTCTAATCTGGTGTGGGTGGTCAATCGAACGACAAGGAAGGGCTCAGGAAGAACTGAGCAAGAACTCGTCGACGACGAGTTTCGATCAGCTCTCTTGAGCTCCTCCGGCCGCCTAGATGGCTCGAACAAGGGGCAAAACAGAGCTTGAGCTCCTCTGTACCAGATGGAGGCTTCAAAAGATATGTCAGGGCCCACGTTACAGCCAGCAAGCTTGGGGAAGAATGTGGGCTCCAGGTACGTCGACCCTCTGTCAGTGTTGCAATAGTCGGCCGACTATACCGAATAGTCGGTCCGACTATGCGGTGCGGGGGGGTACCCGACTGAATAGACCTCCAGTCGGGCAATAGTCGGCCCAACCGAATAGTCGGCCGACTATTCGGCCGACTGGACCGACTATTCGGCCAACTGGACCGACTATGAGGCCGACTGGACCGACTGGACCGACTATGAGGCAGACTGGAGTTCAACTTTTCATATTTTTATTTTTTTATTTTCAATTTTCAAATTTTATGGGTTACGTTTTACCACGGTATCACCACAAATGTCAAATTCTATATATCTATTATATTGATGGGTACTTTTATCTTGGATTCATGTTAAATAATGACCATATATGTATAAAAATATAAGAATATATGTATTATAAATAATTTTTATATTAAAAAATACAAAACCGAATAATTCCGAATAGTCGCCCGAATACCGATTATTCTCTATTCAGTGACCCCTCCGACTGAATACCGAATACCGTCTTCTGCAACACTGCCCTCTGCAGAATCGACCCCCCAAGGGGTTTTTTGGCTCCAGAACCTGCAGGAATTAGGCACAGAAAAAAAGGGCCTCCGGGGCTCTTATTTGCGAAGGTGGATGCAAGGTGGAAGGTGACGGAGGCTTCCCGGTGAGGCGGTGGAGTTAGGAAGCCCAGACCCTATTCCAGGGAGGAAGAGGTTGTGTGGAAGGGTGCGGGATGAAGGGAAGCACGTAGGGAAGAAGATGTGGTGGTTTGGCGGGTCGGATACTGTCCAATACACTGCGGAGATGGTTCGCCGAAGTGATGCTCCGGCAAACTACGTATCGAGGGTCTACGGCTAGATTAAGTGGCTAAAACAAAAAACAAAGGCAGGAAATGAAAACCTAAGATCTAAGCTATCTAAAGAAGCTGTAAAAGGTTACAACAGTGGCCTGGGACCATAAAGTCGGACCTCGACGGCGACGTGTGGCAGAGGTGATGGTGGAAGCGACCTATAGCCTCGCCTGACGCCGCCCCAACTGGCTGGAGACGCCCCTGTCACAGGCGTCGATCCGGAGCGCAAGATTGGAGGTCAAAACAAGGATAAAAGAGGTTCAAAATGGGAACAGAAGCTCGAAGGGGGTTTTGTACAACGTGATTGGATAGGGAGCTTTGATCGAGGAGAATGGCTTAATTAATGGTGCAAGGATCGAGGAGACGAGCGGGCGTGTAAGAGGAGTGATCGAGGAAGAAATGTCATAAAGGAATCTCTCCAAAATAGTAACTGGTTCGTGTCGTAAAAATCGATGAAAGACGGAGTCAAACGAGGAGTCAGAGCGACAGGCGCGGAAAGGACAATTGACCAAAGTCAACTGCAAACTCCATTCGATTGGTCCACGTGGACCAATCAGGGAAAAGGTGACAACATTATTTGTAAATTTGAAACTAAATAATAAATGATTTTATTAATTTTGAGTTATAAAATAAAAAAAATATGTATTATTGTCTAATATATTTTATTATTATTTCTATTTATTTTTTTCGAGGTGTTTAATTACAAGTTACTTTTTAGGGGTTAATTATAAGTATATTTACCTGTGTTTTAAGTCTTTTATTTTGTAATTTTGATTTTATTAATTTATTTTTTTTATTTTATATAATTATAACTTTTTATATACTTAAATATATTTTTAATTTATTTTTATGTTTCAATATATATACACTTAAACAAATAGATGTTATAGGTACGTATATTGTGTTTTCATCTATGTATTTTTATATTTTATTTTATTTTAGCATTTTATTGATGGTTTTATTCTAGTTTTAATATGTACATATATTTTAAATAATATTTACAAAATTATAAAATTATAAAAAGAATAAATAAAATGAATATTTTAATCGAGTATATTATACAATAAAGGTCCAAAACCTAACTTTCACACCTTAACTCCAAAAAATATGAAACCACATTCATTAAATAGATTATTAAAATTTACAAGTTATATTCGATTAAAGATTATTTTGATATGTTTTGAGTTTTTATTTGAGAGATATGGGTCTAGAAAATTGAGATTTTGGAATCTTATTCAGAATATAACTTTTTCACTAAGTATTATTTTTGTATGAAATCAATTTTGTATTTTTCTATATATTATTTTCTACAACTTTCATGACAAAATTTCTTTATTTGAGGTATAAAAAGTAGAAAATAAAATAGCTCCCAAAAATGAATAAATATTGAACTAATAAATGAGAATTTTATTTTATTATTGGTCCTTGTCTCCCCCTACTTTATTCTTTGTCGACCTAGCCATGAAGATGCCTAGGTCTCAAGGTTTAGGGTCATAAAATACCTTTGGCATTTTATTTTTTTTTCTTCTTTTTTTCTTTTCTTTATTCTATAATTTTAGCATTAAAAATATTATTTTATACGATTTTTATACAATAGAGAATGAATGTTAATTTGCACAAATTAATGTTATTTACATGCATTAACTCAGGGTTTTTAAGGCCAAAATGATAGACTAAAGGTGATGAAATGGAAATTCATCACATAGCAGCTCCTCAGATTTTTCCCAGATGCGGACCACCCATTTTGCCATGAATGCTTTGTTCATCTCTGCCATCCAAAGAACCCCCAAGCAGTGTTTTCCTTCGATGATGTCACCGTGCTCCAGTCCACCAAGTGCACCCCCTTCCTCTGTTGCCTCCCATCTGATCAGAAGAATATCAAAATCTCGATTCTCGTACGAATACCCACAGGAAGTAGTCCCGTGGAGCAAAAAAAAAGAATGGCTGAGAGAAAGTGCTTCAGAAGAACCAACTTCCTACCTTTCGACAACGTCGACGTCGTCCACCTTGCCAGCCTCCCCTCCAATCTCCCCAGCAGAATTCGCCAGTCCCGAGATTTGGACTGCCCCGCCACCAATGGCAAGCCCTAATACGCGATCGGCAGCATGGTCGTAGGGCAACCCAAGATCCCTGTCGCACTCTGCACCTCCAATCCATCGAGGCCGAAAGGAACCACCGCTAACTTTCTTCTATTAATCCGAACGTCGGATAGGTCCCCAAAAATGTCCAAGATGACTAATGCCCGATGCATCTACACCTCATCAGCCCCGAAGAAAACCACAATGTCAACTGCATACTGCTGGAGTGGGATGGATATCTCCTCCTCATATCAAACCCACCAACCTCCGCTTATTGCCAACCTCATCAACACCGCCATCGTGTCCGCCACAATCACAAACAAGAGTGGTGCCAAAGGTCACCACTGCCTAATGCCCCTCTGAGGTTGGAAAAAATCCTCTTCGATCTGTCATTGACCAGCACGATGTGGGAGACCAATGTGGCATGATGCTTCACCCAAGCAATCCACAGGTCCGAGAAGCCCCTCTTCTCCAAAGAAACCCACAAAAACCTCCAGTCCACGCTGTCATAAGCCTTGGAAAAATCCACCTTCCATATCAACCCTTTTATCTTGTCTCTTTTCCAGTCCGTCGCCATCTCAGATGCCATAACCAAGCCATCAGTCATAGCTCTCCCTGGCACAGAAGCCATCTGCTCTAGCGAAATAATCCGATCAAGCACTCCCTTCAACCTATTCGCCAAGATCTTGGCAATAATCATATAAAGAGCATTAAACAAAGCAATCAGCCTGTAATCCTCCACCTTGCTCGGTGTATCCTTCTTTGGAAGCAAAAATATAAGTGCCTTGTTCAATTTCTTAAAACCGTAGTTGCCATCCCAGAATTCAGCAAGTACCTCCAACAAGTCTTGCTTGATCACATCCCGAAATTCTCGGTAGAAAAAGAAAGAGAACCCATTCGAGCCTAGCACTCCATCCGCATTCAACTGGAACAATGCTCGATTGGCCTCCTCCGACATATCTCTCACCCATGGCCTCAAATTTCAACGAAATTCAGTCGAATTTCTGTCGAATATCGATATCCTGTCGAAACCGAAATGACCGAAATATGAGGCCCCTAGTTCAAAAAATGACTGAAATGTCGGAAATTTCGATCGAATTTCAACTGAAATTCCATCAAAATTCCGTTTCGGTCGATAACCGAAATGGTGACCGAAACCGACATTTGAGGCCTCGCTCTCACCAATGAAGCCCCGTCCAAATCAGAAATCCACGAGATACCATTCCCCTGCCATCCCCATCCAGCCCTCTCATGTCGCATGCTGAAGTCCTGAAAGTCTGACCGCAACGCCACCCCTACACCTTGGTCCCCCTCCACCAACTCCCCACCAATCGAAACCGAGTGAATCAGATTCCTCCGTCTTCTCCCACTGGCCACGGCGTGAAAGAATATCGTATTTGCATCCCCCTTCATCAATCACTGCTGCCTAGATCTCTGCCTCCAAGCAACCTCCTCCTTTTTATCCTCCCTAAAAATCTCCTCCAAGTGATTTCCCCTCATGACCATCTCGTCGGCAGTCAGATCCCTCTCATCCTCCATCCTGTCAAGACGATGAACCTCCTCCTGAGCCAACTGCCTCCGGGACATGGTTCCACCCTCTTCTCCATGTCGTAATTCATCAAGAATTTCTTGAGCATCATAAGCTTGCTAGCGAGCCTAAAGGTTGCCGACCCCATCACCGAGCGCCAGTTCCAGAATTCTACAACCATCTCCCTAAACCCCTCCTCCAAGAGCCATGCCCTCTCAAATCTGAAGAACGTGCACGGGCGATCAGAATCCCCGGAGGACTAAAGCAGTGGTGTGTGATCTGGTAGCGTCCAAGGAAGGGCTTGGACCCCAGACGGAAACGCCATCAACGCCTCAGTTGACATCATGAGTCTATCAATGCGGGAGCGAGAACGCGAGTTCTGTGACATGTATCCACATCCGGCAACATCAACCACCTGCAGACCCAAATCTTCCACCACCGCCGCCAGCGTTGAAGTTCCGCAATTGCTCCCTCCGCGATCCCCTGACCAATCCTCCGAACACAGCGTCACATTAAAGTCCCCGACAATGAGCAACGTTGCTTCTAAGAACTTCGCCCTAACCATCCACAGTCCATTCATCAAGCTGCCAATACCATCCCCATTGCAAGGATCATACACATTTGTGATCAAAATCACCAAGCCATCCGCCCTGCACCGCAGCAAGATCGAGAGCGAGAACACTCCACGGACCTCCTCTGTCGTCTCCAACAAAGCTCCAGAAGGACATGAAATCTATTATTATGGTTGTGACGCCTTTTCTACTTCCTAATCTATGGAATGTTAATGGATTTAGCTTTTGGGTTGATGATTGGTCTAGAGGAGGGGTTAGTTGAGTGCTTGTGGATTTTTGCTTTGGAGGACAATCCCGAGATCAAGGCAGCTGATGTTTGGGTTATATGTTTCTTCTTCTGAGCAGAGATTGGAGAGAGTTTATCCTCTTGAATGAATTCGTTGCATGTATTGATGGGCATTCGGAGGCTTGTGATCATTAAATTTTGTTGTACATGCCTTTCTCAGTCAAAAAACTGTACATTGCAATCTCGAAGTCCGATGTTCTTTTATTTGTATTATGAAGACAGATTGCAAGAACATATGGACATGGTGGATGCCTCTCTATTTGAGGTTGTTCTTGCCCGAAATGTGATGTAGGTTGTGAGGATTTGGAGCACATTTTCTACCAATTTATTTCGTCATGCCATGTTTGGTCCGAGACGAATATCCCAGAGTTACACACTTCCTGTCTCCGTTGATATCTAGCATTCTCTAATTTTAGATTGGAAGGGTTCGGATAGGAACAGAATTTTATGTGTTGCAACTGCCTGGGCATTGTTCTTAGCCAAAAGGCTAGTTGCTCTTTGTCTACAGAGGTTCCATGTATAGAATGTTCAAGAGCATGCCAAATATCATGTTAAGTCAATACTTTCGTAATTAATATATATTAGAGTAAGCACCCAATATCAGTAAATGGATCCCTCCGAGGTTCAATTGCCTCATGCACTCATGTTATCCCACATCGTCTATTAGTGAGACTCGGTCATATTGGTGGAGCTATACAAGAAGCCTTACATCATATGTATTATTGAGAGAATAATAACAAAATATCGCTCTTAGAGAGGCCTTCTCATGTAGTTTCATCCCACTCCTTAGGGTTCCACATAAACATGTGTGTTCTTTATGCTTATTATATGATTATCTCTGATTATTCGCTTCTGTGTTATCGTTTTTTACATCGTACAGGTCGGGTCGTTTCTTGGTGCATTCATCTTGATATTCGATTCTTAATTTGATCATATTTGTGTTCAATATTTTCTCAAAGATAAAAAGTTTCAATTCCAGGTTTACACTGCATCTATGGGCAAATTCTAAATTCACGAAAAGCTAGGGTTCCTAAAACCCTAATTCAGAAACGTGTCAACATGCAGCAATTAGGTTTTACGAACCCTAGCATGTCAAGTGTAAGCAAGGGTTATGGGTTCCCCATGAAATCCTACGCATCACTAGCAACTCCACGGTCTTCTTCTCCACCAGATCTCATCGAGACAATCTTCCAATCTCAACGACTTCCATGTCAATCTATCTGTGAAACCCCACTAAAAAATCTCAAAGGAGTAAGTTTTAAATCTGAACCCTACCCAATCACAAGGAGGAAGTAGAAACCTTGTCTACAAGGCGATGGCGGTGGCGATGGACTCCCGACAGGAACCTTATTATCGGTTGAAGAAGAGGAGGATAAGGGGCCATCCCTTCCAACACCTTCAAATCGCAATGTCTCCGCCACAGAATAAGCCCCGTCGACGAGTATCTTTGAAGATCTTCGTTGTCGCTCCTCTCTATTGTTTTCAAAATTCAAAGGCGGCACGAAAACTCAAAGAGGATAATCAACAAAGCAGTGAGCACGCAACTGTAGTGCTTCTGCAACCTCCTTAACAACCTAGAGAAGGAGAAAGGTAAAAACCCTAGTGGGCTTAAATTCTAGAAAAATAGACCCAACAGGGCCATGGTCTGCTGCTGCGTATATTAAAAAAGGGGGGACTGCTGCGTGAAAGGAAAATGAGAGCGTCGAAAGAAGGCATGCGATGGGTTCTTTCTTGTCAAAGCTGCTGTCAATGGAAAGGTGGTCTTTTTCAGTTGGGCTTCGTGTTTTGGGCCAGAAAGCCATAGTCCATAATCAAATAAAAAAATTGCTAAAAGAAAAGGAGGCACAGCTGCTGACTCGAACTCTGTTTGGTTGGTATAGTCCTGAAGCCCATATTTGCTTCTGCCTTAAATGGCTACTACTGTTGCTGTATCAAGGGAGAGGCAAAAGAAGTGGGAAAAAAAAAGAAATGAAGAGAAAGAGAGCAAGGAAGGAAAAAATATAGAGAGATATTGTCTATGAAAAAAAGACGTGGACGACGAAAAAGGAGAGTTTCGGGCGCTGGGCTACAGTTGCTGAAAAAACAGCCCACGAAAACAAAAAAATGACAGCAGAAAAAGAAAAGGAGGTGGTTGAAAAAAAGAGAGCTCATATTTATTGTTTTCCCTCTTCATTTTTTCTCTGAACTTGGTCGAGTATCTCAGAATTTCCAACAAGTATGGGAGAAAGGGGGAGTACCCACATAAATAGTCTGGTAGTAGTGCAGTGTGCCTACCATCCAAATGACCAGGGTTCAAATCTCACCATTGTGTGGGTTGCGTTGGGTAGTCGACAACCAGCGTAAAAAATAGTTGAATCTTTCAACATGGATTTGAGCAAGAATCCATATAGCTGACCCTACTTATAGTGGGAGAAGGCTTCGCCATTTTTATGGGAGAAAGGGGAGTATTGTGTAGACATTTCATTCAAACTCTACCTTCGAGGCCCTCCACATTCAATAACCCAGTTTCTTTGAGCTCTATAAAGAGAAACTCAGTTCAGCCTCCATCTCCAATGACTACGAACTCTTCTATGGATATTCCCATGGTTTTCTGCAACAACTGTGAATTCCGATACCCAATATTCCCATGCCTTTCTTCAGTGTTCGAGAACTCCAATGCGAAATCCTTCTGAGGTCCCTGCCAGAGTGACCCACTTCTCATATCTACGTATGAATATTCCCATGATGCTTGGTCCTTCGGAGAGTAGGAGAAGTTTTCTCGGAGAGTAGGAGAAGTTTTCACATATTGTGTTGAATTCCAACATGTTGAGGACTAGAGTTCTCCAACAAGGAAACTCATTTCAGTTCCTCTAACATACGATGTATAAAGCACACTTTCTCTGACGAGGAGACTCATTACAGTTCCGGTGACTCTGGCAAATGCAGTAGAGAGCACGCATTTCAGTTCACACTCCATCCCTTCAGATCCTCCTCACCAGCATGACATGAGAAGCAACGTCCTCAACAGGCAATTGGCAGAGCATATGTTGAGTTGATAATGTATGTAGTGTCGTGTATTCAGTGAGTGGGTGCTTTTTTCTTTTTGTCCAAGCTAAGCATTGTATGCTCCAACGACCACGAACTCTACTATGGATATTCTCATGGTTTTCTCCAACGACTGTGAATTCCAATACCCAATATTCACATGTCTTTCTTCAGTGTTCGAGAACTCCAGTACGAGATACTTCTGAGGTCCATGTCAGAGTGACACACTTCTCATATTTACGTATGAATATTCCCACGATGCTTGGTCCTTCGGAGAGTAGGAGAAGTTTTCTCGGAGAGTAGGAGAAGTTTTCACATATTGTGTTGAATTGCAACATGTTGAGGACTAGAGTTCTCCAACAAGGAAACTCATTTCAGTTCCTCTAACATACGATGTATAAAGCACACTTTCTCTGACGAGGAGACTCATTACAGTTCCGGTGACTCTGGCAAATGCAGTAGAGAGCACGCATTTCAGTTCACACTCCATCCCTTCAGATCCTCCTCACCAGCATGACATGAGAAGCAACGTCCTCAACAGGCAATTGGCAGAGCATATGTTGAGTTGATAATGTATGTAGTGTCGTGTATTCAGTGAGTGGGTGCTTTTTTCTTTTTGTCCAAGCTAAGCATTGTATGCTCCAACGACCACGAACTCTACTATGGATATTCTCATGGTTTTCTCCAACGACTGTGAATTCCAATACCCAATATTCACATGTCTTTCTTCGGTGTTCGAGAACTCCAGTACGAGATACTTCTGAGGTCCATGTCAGAGTGACACACTTCTCATATTTACGTATGAATATTCCCACGATGCTTGGTCCTTCGAAGAATAGCAGAAGTTTTCACATATTGTGTTGAATTCCAGCATGTTGAAGAATAGAGTTCCCCAACGAGGAGACTCATTTCAGTTCGAGTAAACTCTAACAGGCGAAGTATAAAGCACACTTTCTCTGACGTAGAGACTCATTACAATTCTGGTGACTCTGGCAAATGCAGTAGAGAGCACGCATTTCAGTTCACACTCCATCCCTTCAGATCCTCCTCACCAGCGTGACATGAGAAGCAATGTCCTCAACAGGCAACTGGCAGAGCATGCGTTGAGTTGATAATGTATGTAGTGTCTTGTATTCATTGAGTGAGTGTTTTTTTCTTTTTGTCCAAGCTAAGCATTGCATGATCCAATTTGGGGGGGGAGGTTGAGAGTATGCGTCCAAGGAATGGTGATTAGTGGGACTTAGTCATATTGGTAGCACTATACAAAAAATCATATACCATATGTATTAATTGAGAGAGTAATATACGTCCCTAAAGAGGCATTCTCATGTTGTTTCATCTGGCTCTTCATGGAGTAGGGTTCCATGTAACCATGTGTGTTCTTCATGATTATTATCCGATTATCTCTGAGCATTCACTTCCGCATTATCATTTTATACAATATCTTTAAATTATCAATTGAAAATGGATGGCTGGACATCATCTATTAGTGGGACTTAGTCATATTGGCAGCGCTATACAAAAATCCTTATACCATATGTATTCATTGAGAGAGTAATATCCGTCCCTAAAGAGGCATTCTCCCATGGTTTCATCTGGCTCCTTATGGAGTAGGGTTCCATGTAACATGTGGGTCCTTCATGATTATTATCCGATTATCTCTGAGCATCCACTTCCGCATATCATTTTTACAATATCTTTAAATTATCAATTGAAAATGGTTGGCTGGATATCATTCTCGATGCTCACATTTTTCTACAAAAGATATACTGAACTTATGATCAAGGGAAGATAATTGACGTTGCTTAATTTGTTTAACTTCATGGCATTGAAAAGGCAGATCCTTTGCAATAGCTTGCCCCTCCGTTTGGCCAACAAGACCATCCACAATAACAAATATGCAAACCATCAAAGAGTATATGATATGCTAATAATTGAAGCATGCTATCTTAACAAAAGTTAAACACACGAAGTCTGCTTCCAAATCCATCCAGTAAAAGGTTAGCTGAACCAAAACCAATGTGCAATAGCTTTAAAAAAACAGTTTGCAGTATATTCAAGGTTCGTCAGTAAGTTGACTTTGATCAGTAAAATTAGAATGGAACGGAAATTTTAAAAAGGAGTAATGAAATGCCAACAAACCTCATAATGTGATATCATACGCCTATACTCCGTGTGCTTCTGTTTCTGTCAAAAGAAAAATCCAGAGAGTTATCACCCAAAAATGGACCCATTAATCTAGAGGAGTGTATCGTACTTCAATGTGAGATTGTTAACAACTTGGCAAATATGCAAATATATGATAATTTGAGTATTAGAGTAAGTAACAATACAAAACAACAGTAGCAGAAAATGGGAGATATGGTTGGGATTCTTTGATAGAAATGGATTGAAAAAATGATCCAATGAAGACAAGTACAGAACTTCTTTGTAAGACCTGTTAGAGTATTTGGTTGTGCGCCCATTGAGTTGTAAGCAGGGTAAATGGATCCTGGAGAAGATCCATTTACCCCATCCAGTGTTTAGTCCCACATCATCTAGTGGTGGGACTTGGAGGCTCTGGAGAGGCTATATAAGGAGCCCCAGACCTCCTGTATCCATTGAGAAAAGTAATAGAAAAACACGCCCCTTTGAGGGATTCTCCCGTGGTTTCATCCCGCTCCTCACGGAGTAGGGTTCCACGTAAAATCATGGTGTTCCCACGTTGATGTTTCTTGTTCTTAGCTCTGTTTTATCATTCCGCTTCCGCATTCTTCATATTTTATAACATGGTATCAGAGCGGGTTCGATTCTCGAGGATTTCGTGTTCTTCATTCATTCGAGATTCGATTGTTGTTTATTTCTGAAGATTATTTTAGAGTATTATTGGTCAAAAATTCTTGTTCTAGGGTTTCCTGAAACCCTAGATTTGTTCGTAAAGATCTGCTCTCCACGCCTTGCACCATCTTCAAGCCGCAGGCGGCGGCATCTCGAATCTGGGGAAACCTAAGGGTTCCCTCACTGGAATCCGAATGCGCCAGAGAGCTTTGAAGCCCTGTTCTCGACCTCTTCAGGAGCTTGCGCAACAAACGAGCATCATCAGATTCAAAGAACGTCTAGGGTTTTTCTTTTGAAACCCTACATCGTTGTTCGTGATGATCCCAGGCGCTTCCCAGAGGCTCTGCTGTTCGTGAAGATCGCAGGCCACAGAGGCCACAGAGCCTCGCAGCTCTGCTTGTGCCACGGCATGCAACCCCCAGGCGGCTAAAGTCCCAAGCACAGAGCTCTCAAGTGTGCAACAACCCGATGTAGCGCGCAACTCCAGGCGGCCCTTCGTGCCGCAACACGCACAAGGCGGAAACCCTTCTTCATATCCAAACCTCGCAGCAGGCAGAAACCTCCAGCCGCATCCACTGGCGGCAGCGGCGGCTGTCCCAGGCGAGGGTGCAACCCCGCGAGGCGGCGGTGGAGATCTAGCGCACCTCTTGTGCACCCTTCCCCGACATCAACTACAGGCGCGCAACATCAACCGCACAGGCGACCCGTGCGTCCCCGCGCTGCCCTTCAGACCCAGGCGCGCATGCCCAAGGCGGCAAGCCCCGCCTCCCTCTCTCTCACTCCAGGCGACCACGTCTCCTCCAGGTGACGTCGCTGCTCCCTCATAAACCTCTCGCCTTCCTCTCCTCAGAAAGCCACGGGCGGCGGCATTGAGAATAAGATAGGTTCCCCAGGGAACCCTGGTGGCGGTAGACAGAAAGGCCCGATGGCCTATTCGTTAAAAAAAATGATAAGGTTGTTTCTTTTAGGCCTAAATGGGCCAAAGATTTTGTAAAAAAAAGGGGGGGCGTTATGTCCAGGCCCTGTTTGGGCGGCAAGCAAAAAAATTGGGGGGGGGGGGGGGGATTGTGTTGGACCCAAGTGGGCCACGTAAAAAAATATACAAAAAAAAGAGTTTTTTTAAAAAAAGGGAGAGAAGTAAAGAAAAAGGCGCGTACACCGAGAAAAAAAGCCGTACGCAAAGGAAAAAAAGAAAAAAAATGTGTTTAAAAAAAATGTTTGATGAAAAGCCGAAAAAAAATATCAACGGCTTTAAAAAAACTCAAAAAAAAATGATGAATGTTTGAAAAGCCGACAAATGTTTGATCGGCTAAGTGGTTTTGTTTTGTACCCCAATTTATCTTGTCTTCTCCCAACTTTGTCGATGTCATTTTTCCGACAAGTATGGGAGAAAGGGGGAGTATATGTAGAGTCACAGGTTTTGATCCAGATTCCATATTCAGATATCAGTCTCCAGACCAACCAGATGATCAGACTCTACAGTTCGGTTTCAGACTCGACGATCATTGTTCTGAGTCTCCTGTTTCAGACATGCATGAGTATGCGGTCATTGTCAGATGAGCATATGTTGCCATCATTTGTTCGTGGTCCCCATCATTCTTCTTGTTGTCAGGCCAGAATTTTCATGTGAGCCATAGGGGCTCCAAAGCAGAGGACCATTCCCTATGCCATGTTGGCAAGGGTTTTCATGTGGTATCATAGGTACACCATAGTAGTGCACCATTCTCTGTGCCAGATGGGAGAGACTCAGTTCTCCGAAGAGGAGACTATTTTCAGACTCCATTCTCCAGCGACTGTGGACTCCGACGAGGATTTCACAGCCACGGCTTTTTCAGTTCGGCCCTTTTCAGAGATGGAGCAGTTGTCCACATTATTGTGGCGGGCCAGAGTACTCCGACGAGGAGACTCATTTCCAATTGCAGCGACTCTAACAGGCGCAGTTCAGAGCGCATGCTCTCCGACGAGGAGATTCAGCAGACTCACACTTCAGCCCGTTCATCCCCCTCACCTGCACGGCATGAAAAGCAACGTCCTCGACTGCAGCAATGTGCGCATTGAGTTGATATTGTCCGTAGTGTCTTGTAGCGTTGAGTTGAGTTTCTTTCTATTTGTCCAAGCTGAGCATTGCATGCTCCAGCTTGAGGGGGAGTGTTAGAGTATTTGGTTGTGCGCCCATTGAGTTGTAAGCAGGGTAAATGGATCCTGGAGAAGATCCATTTACCCCATCCAGTGTTTAGTCCCACATCGTCTAGTGGTGGGACTTGGAGGCTCTGGAGAGGGTATATAAGGAGCCCCAGACCTCCTGTATCCATTGAGAAAAGTAATAGAAAAACACGCCCCTTTGAGGGATTCTCCCGTGGTTTCATCCCGCTCCTCACGGAGTAGGGTTCCACGTAAAATCATGGTGTTCTCATGTTGATGTTTCTTGTTCTTAGCTCTGTTTTATCATTCCGCTTCCGCATTCTTCATATTTTATAACAAGACCTTTTTATTTTTTAAGCCCCAAGAACTTGCATTTGATCGAAATAAGTAGATTCATCTTTCCCATAAAACCATTGGATTTCTCCTCAACAGATTTAATTGTCCTTGGAAGGGAACACGAATATTAAAGTTGTGACGCAAATTATAGGAGTTTTCAAACTTGAACCTTTTGACCGAACTTAGAGAAAATATGTTAATTCAGAAACATATCAATTTCCTTGGGTTTTATTTGTTGAACAAATTGATATCGCCTCTAACTCTAGCAACGACATTGTAGAACAACATTCTCGACCATGAATATCATCTGAAGTCACCTTCATAATCAAATGGGTGAAAATTAATGGAAGGTGTTTTAATCGCGTAAATTGAAAGAGATATATTTAGTTTTATCTATGATGAAAATATGAGTTACCGCTAAAATGTAGAAAAATAGATGAGGTCAATTGTAAATGTGGGTATGAGCCATTTTTACGGTTGTATTTATCAGTTTGCAGTTTTATTTGTAATATATCTTGTATTGTGAGTTGGTTTCCGTTGAAGCATTTCCTCAATAAACGAAACGTGTAAAAACACCAACCATTGGATTAATGTGGTGGATTGACGAGGGTGTAACACCTATCATAAAATCGTAGGTCAGTCATTGTATTGCATTATAAATAGCATTATATATAGAATAAAATCTTTTGTTTAGATCAATTTAATATGCTGAATGAGTGTTTAAAATATTATATTGAATATAAAATAACTTGTAGTAGTTTACTCACCATGATTTTTATGGAATTTGGATATTAATTTTTTGAAGAAAAAAGGTGATCAATGATAAGATGAACATCAAACAACTTTCTACTCACAAGTCCCCGCATCACAAGAAAAAAGGAAACATGACAGAGAGCATCAACCTCAGTCGGTGAGCACCCAAAAAAACTCTGTTTATTCAAATTAAGTAATTATAATCATGTCATCCAAGATTTATGTAAACCATGTGCATGTGCTGGCACATTGTCCACAGGTGATTCAAAAAAAGCAATATCCACATAGTGTCTCCCTTAAATACAAGCACATTCCTGGCTATCCAAAAGGCCCAAAAGAGTGCGAACGCTTAGTCTGCTCCACTCTAGTCCAGTACATAGGTGTGTTGGAACTTCTCTAATATCCTTGCAAGTGAAAAAAACATGTTCTCCATACTCTGTGCCATCAGCACAGTGGCCAGGATCCCAATAAATCTGGCAACAACTTGCCCTGAAAGCTTTCATGACCAGCTTCTTCCTTTGAAATAGCTACATAAAAATTCACTTCATGGGGAGCATATGCCTTCGATAATAGTCGGCAATCTTTTTAGCAATTTAGCTCATCTGTCACCGTATATGTAGATAGCATCGGTTATAAGTTTTCTTCATCGAGAAATCCCAATTCCATCTCCAGTTCAGTAATCAAGGCAAGGCCCTTATTAGAGCCCTCCTCTAACATTCCATCGAGCTCTAATGTGTGTCATCTTAGAGATTGGAGGTTAGGAATGGCAACTGCAAGCAACCTTTTTCTCCCGTTGAGGACCAACAATCCGCAACAGTTACCTTTCTGTCTGCCATCGATGCAACAAGCCTAGAAAGTATGCCTTTTAAGGTTCCCATCCCAATCCAATCATCCACCCATAGGCAAAAGGACTTCCCAACTCCCATCATTAATTGTAGATGATGCTCAAGTTCCTGTGTCACGACTCACAACATATACACCTCTCCAGAAATTGAAGGACACTCTCCCAAGGTTATCCTTCATTTTAGGCTGATCATCACACTGTAGATGCTGTGTAACAAACAACATACCACATCCCCCCTTCCACACAACCCACTTCGTCAATAAAGACTTGTTCAAAAATTGTAATCGAAGTACGCTTAATCCTCATTTTTAAATGAGCAATGCAACCGAGCCCCATGCTATCATGGTCATACATTTGCTTTCCTAATCAAACATGGTACGCATCCCTGGGATCTCACTGCATGTTGTTGTCTTGTCCTCATTTCACCCAAATGGCATAAGTACAATAGTCCCTTAGAGATACTCGAATGTGTGGGACTAGTAACGTATAGCCTGGCACTCACACCTCGCTTATCGGAAGTGCATAATCTCTTTCATATATAAACCTAAGGAAATATATTCCAGACAGTGGCCATGTGATCCAATATGAAGATTACAGTTGGATCCCAATCTTACATATCAAGAGCAACCAGTTGAGATTATAGGTAGAATAGAGAAGAAGCTTCACAGCAAGACATTGCATCTTGTCAAGATTCTATGGAGAGATCGAGAAAGCGGCGAAGTTATATGGGAACTCGAGGACAAGATGGGTGCAAAGTATCCAGCACTTTTTATACACGAAGGTACAAAAGATTTCGATGACGAAATTCCTTAAAAGGGGTAGAATGTAACAACTAGTTGTCAAAATAAAAGTAGCATTAGTAAGGGAAAGCTGTAAGGGTGTCCTTGTAACTTCCCCATATGAATTGAAAAGGGAAAGAGGGGTTGTCGAGAACCCCATTCGGCCTCATTCTCCCTTCGTCTCTTCCGCTCCAAAACAGTGAAGGAGAGAAATAGAGAAGGAGAAGAGAAGAGAAGGAGAGGAAAAGGAGAACAGAGAAAAGGAGGAGAAGAAAGGTAGAATCACATTCTTAGACTTCTTACCTTTCTTTTTTTCTTGTGATGTTAGTTTGATATGTGGATATAAGATTTTGGTATTTGTTTTAGGGTTATGATGAAATGAGATTTATCTTGGTGTTTATGCGAGGTATATGTTCTTTTGTTCGAAAGAATGTTGTGTTTAGGACAAAATCTATGGGAAGGCTTGTATTGTTAGAAAAAAAATGTTGATGGAGATGGGATCTTGTGTGCATGTAAAAATCTGTGGAGAAAATTTGGTATTTGGAACAAAATGTGAATAGCAATGGGGATTTGATTTTGTTGTGGGGGGGGGGGGGGGGGGGGGTTGATTGATTGTTGGTACAACATGGTGATGGTATTAGAGTTTGGATTCAGTCTTGCATATAATAGATATAATAAATTGTATAATCAAACCTTGTAGAATGCATGCTAGTGAGTTGCTACATGCTGATTTCTTTCTTGTAACTTGGTAGATGTTGTTAGTACAAGGGATTCCCTCACTCTTGATAATGACGGTTGTCGGAAAGAGTTTAGGGTTGTATTTAAAGTAAAGAAAACTTTTTTTAAAGAACAAAGGCATCCACAATATTGGTATATGCCCAAAATAAAGTAAAGAAAACAGTGGATGGTTGTTCATTTGAGTGACAAATGGAAAACAAAAGCGAAGAGGATTATGGAGTTGGTGGTGTCTTTTAAAAGAGCCGAAAAACCTCCAACAATTACTACTGGAGTTGCAAGTTCCTCAACCTCCCTAACCACCCCCCATTCCATGAGTAACAAGGTATCATCTGCATATTGGATGATATTGAAAACATCAATAATGAGTGCAAAGAGTAAAGGTGCAAGCCTTGTTGTGGCTAAAAGAACCTGCCATGAAGTCTTTCATTGACCAGCACAGAAAACGAAGATTTAGTTATGAATCTCTTCATCCAAGTAATCAGAAGATCTAAAAAGCTCCTTAATTGCAACAAGCTCCCAAGGAATTTCCATACTAAGTTGACATGTGCTTTACAGATTTCCACTTTCAATAGCAACCCCAAAACCTTCCTCCTTTTCCAATTGGCAACCATATCAAAAGCCATCACCACCTAATCAGCAAAACACCTGCAAGGGACGAATGTGATCCACAACAGGCTAATAATTGGATCTAAATGTTGGAATATGTAATTGATCGAAGCTAATCGATGATAAGTGACTGACCATGCCTTGGGCAGAAGAAAAACAAGGGCCTTCTTGATACAGTAAAAACCCGAAAGGCCCTCCTTAAACTCCTTGATTAAATCAAGAATATCAAGTTTAACTACTTTCCAGAATTCACAGAAGAAGTCTGGAAATTCCGTTTGACCTGGATTTTCATACTCGTTCAGCTCCATGACCGCTATCAAAACCTCTTGCTTTGAAAAGTCTTTTCTAAGCCTGTCTTTCTAAAGATATCTTCGAGGAACCCTTCCCGACCATCTCCCCCTAAGCCCCTCCTATCTTCTACAAAAGCTATGAAAGTCATCTATCACGGCCTTAATTGCAATTCCCTTTTTTTTGAAGCCAAAGCTCTTCGGGGGATGCACGCAATGGTGATCGCCCCATAAGGCGAAGAAAGATAGGAAGAAGATAGTTTTACAGACACCTAGGATCGAGCGGATCCCGAATGAAACCCAAAAAGAGAGACGCGTTACAGAAGCAGCCAGTCATTGACAAGCAAAGAAACATGCGCGAGAATATTCTCCTTGTAAAACCCTTTAACCCCTGAAAATCTTCGCGTTCCGTCCAAGCCACAACGCCCAAATGCACGCGAAAGGGCGGAGCAGCTCCCTCCTCGGCCAATCTTTGTTAGAACGCAACGAGTCCCAAAACGACGAAGCTGAAGAGGCGTTAAGCCACGAATTTGGGCCTCCTCCCAAATTGGAAGCAGTGATCGGGTAAAGAAAGAAGAGGTGCTCCAAGGTCTCCACACTGCCGCCACACAGCGCACAGTCCAAGGAGTCGATTCCCGCAGCAAACCTCGCACATCTATCTCAGGTCAACACCCTCCCGCGTCTCAATAGCCACAAGAAGAAGACAACCCCTCTCCGGGAGCTTCAGACGCCACAACCAATCAAGATCCTTGCACATGAGGTCCTGCCGAGAGGTCGGCTGCTGCGAGATGGCCCTGAACGCCTGCCTCGTGGAGAAGACGTCATCGCGCCATACCCAATGATCCCTGCCACTCGAAGGCGTGGGCGCAACCCTAAGCAGCTGGAGGAGAGCCAAGAGGTCTTCAAACCGTTCATCGAAGAAGTTGCTAGCAAAAGAAGGGAACCACTCGTTCCCACTCCATGAGGAGGCCACCGTCGCACGAGAATCTGTAGCCAGAGCGCAAAGGCGAGGGAAAGAAACACCGAGAGAGGTCTCCCCCGCCCAAGTGCCGCTCCCCCGCCCAATTCCCTATTTGCGACTGTGTTTCACTTGCCCACCTCCAAGTCCTCAATAAGATTCCTTCTTCTCCTTCCACTCACCACAATCTGGAAGAAAGTTGTAGTTGCATCTCCTTCCTTCATCCAGATGGCTCTAGATTGTAGCCTCCATCTATGACCCTTTAATCTTGTCATCCACTAAAGCTTCAACATGCTACAGGTTGATCATAGTAAGACTAAGTGTCTTCAATTTTGGCAACCTTGTCAACCCCAGTCTATGTTTCAAAACATGACTTCCTCCTTTGAATATGAACATGTCCCGAGAGCCTCTAGGTCATCTCTAGCTGTTGTAGCTTGGATTCCCAATGCTTTGACCCCAAACCCTCCCAAAATACGCTTTCCCACCTCTTCACCACTATGATTGTTAGAACCCTCAGGTTCAATATTCGCTCATATTCGGACTGAAAAAAGTGAACCAAACCTGAACACAAATTTAGGCTCAATTAAATAAACGAGCCGAACCTGAACTAGGTAGGTTCGCTCAGGTCGGTTCTTTATAAGTCTGTTATATATATATATATTATATATATATATATATATTGTTCTAAAAAGAAGGCAGTCATATCCTCTGTCCATTCCAATTTCCAAATGCCTTCCACCGTTGGATGAAAATGTCCATCCTGATCCTACCCATTCCCTTTCCATGTCGTTGAATTCCCCCATCCAGTCCCTCAACATCCTCATGCCTTAACTCCCAGACATCCTCGTGCCTCCCCCACCCGCATCGCATGCCTCCCTCCCTCCAACAACCCTGCATGCATCGTCGCACCTCCCTCCCTCCAAACGGCTCCACCTGCGCCTCCCCTCCCTCCATCAGCTCGTGCCTCCCACCTCATGTGTCGCCGCACATGCCTCCTAACTCTACTGGTGTCGCACACACCTCCTACCTCCAGCACTGCCGCCCACGCTTCCTTACCTCCATCGGCGCACCTCATTACTTCTGGTGATGCCGTCCTCATCACGACGGCCCCACTCACACCTCTCGACCATTCAGGTTTCTACGATTCTCATGTTTATGACATTCTCAAGTTTGTGTGATTATGACGAGTTATCAGTGTGATATTATGACGTTGTGATTCGCATATGCATCTTCATATTTTTGTTGCATATACATTAATAGAGTGACTATGATGTTTGTTAGTAGATAGTATGATTCTTATGTTAGTTTTCAAGGGAATAGGAATTGTTCTATTTTGGCTTCAAAGGTTCATATAATAAGAATTGAAGCACTAGTTTTTTATTATCATCTCTTGTCTGTTTGTTTTAGAAATAGCTTCGGTAAATTTGCATATTATTCAATGTTTATTCCAAAACTAACCATTAACGAAGCAGACCGAGACTTTACGAACCTGAACACGATTTCCATTTATAGAGTCGAATCGAGCCCGAACCCTAAAGTATGATAAACGAATAGAAATGAACCTAGGTTGGTTCACTCAAGTTCGGCTCGATCACACTCCTATCCACCACCTACTATCTGAAGTTAAGTTCAAGCCTCATGGAGCCAGGAATGGTCATACTTGAATTATGAGAATCGTCGCAACTCCTCTCTAGAAGTCCAAAGAATGGGCGTGTGTTTTGATTTGCTCCTTAACAATGCTCTCACACTTGCCAATTTAAGAGCTCTACAACTACTCAATAGAGACCAAGAACCTATCAATTCTTCATCTCATAGAGTTTCACCATGCATACTTCCAGTTTCTCGCATCCATGATCCCAACTAGCACCCAAAAAATCGTTCGATCTTGGGTCTCTTCTACACAAATTGTCAGGTATGCATGTAGGAAAGAAGCTAAGGTAAATGAAGAAATCTCAAACTGGTCCTCCTCAACTCCAGCCATGGAAAATCATGATCAATCGCCACAATCGGAGCATAAGTGATAGAAAACCATCTGACCTTTTTAACACCACTGAAGCAACTCCATAAATGACAATAGAGTCATGTTCGTAAAATGGTAAGGCGATAACATATTGTTGATACCCCCACGATAGATTTACAAGTGTGACATGACCAAATATAGGGTGATGGATGCACATACTCTTACTTTTCCTTGCAACAATAGGAATATGAGGCTCTTAGTCAACATTTCATACATGTTGTTGTATTACCACTCAAATAAACATTATTAGTGTCTTAAAACACAAGACGTATCTCTGGGGAAAGCTTTGGTGTTGAAGCATGTTAGCATTAGCTCAACGAGGGTGTATACGTCTTGTTCATTACATATCTAACTAAATATGTATCTTAGACAAACTGAGTGCCCTCAAGAATTTGAAGAGGGTGGTGAACAACATCATCAAACTCATCTCGTATCCAATGCTACGAAAGAATGAGATAGACTCAAAAAAGGTGACATCATCGTATACAAACTATGCCTGACAAATTTACTTTTGAGTCTAAGAGTATCCAACAAAAATGCACTTCAAGTTCAAAACCCCATAAGCTAACTCATCCAGATCATGCTCCAAGATATCGACAATAATGACAACTAAATACCCAAGGAGCAAGGAATGGATCGTTATCAAGGAAGAGGAGAAAGTAAGAAATTTATTCGTAGGGAATAGAAAATTGCATGCAATCAACAAAATAATGTCGTCATACAAGACGACTTACATCATTTTTCTCAAGATAATGTCAGCCGCATCAGTACACATTATACTGTTGGATATTAGCTTAGTCATTTTGGTGATAACATTCTTGATAATTATGGCCTGTGTTGCTTGCACGAAATGGATCTATGTTATGCGATGAATGAATGTATATGGAGGATGTAATTAAGCATCCAAAAAGCCTAAATGCCTTATGGTCTTTGTAATTATTTTTATAATGTGAATATATAGAAGTTTTCAGTGGGCATCTCCTCGACATCTTACCTCGTTTTTCTCAAGAAATAACATTCTTGATAGATGATGTACTTTAATACGCTTAAGGTTGCAAAGATGGTAGTTGGTAGTTGGTATTATGTCGGACGGGTCACTATATATGGGTTCAACATTGATGGGGCACTGGATCCAGCCAACTTCCCGATCTTGTCTATAGAGAATTTTAGACGATGATTAAGGAGGCTTTCATGGAGATGGCTCACGAATTCAGTGGAGGTAACTATAGTTCTGAGCGTTTGAACAAAGCGCTCTTATAAATGTTGCTGAAGAGGGGGGTGCCTATTCAAGTCAAGGATTTCAAACCCATTGCCATGTCTAATGCACCATTTCTCATCGTTGCTAAGGCCTTGGCGAACATGCTTCGTGGCATCATGAATGATGTTATCTCCCCAAAGCAGATGACTTTCATTCTAAGTAGATCCATGGCGGATGGCTTGATGGCTCAGAGATGGTTTTAGACTGGAAGAGGAAGAAGGGGAAAGGCATCCTCTGAAAGGTTGATATTTCCAAGACCTATGACTGCGTAGATTGGCGCTTCCTTTAGGCTTCCTTACATAAGTGATTTTTTCTGACATTTGGATCTCTTGGATGAAGCGGTGCATTACCATGGCATCTTATTTGCTCTTGGTTAATGGACGTCCTGAAGGTGGCTTTTTCCAGCCTCATTGAGATGTTCGTCAAGGATGCATGCTTGCCCCTCTATTGTTCGTGATTGTAGTTGATACGATGGATGTTATGGTGAGGCTTATGTCAGATGGTGGCATTTGCTCGAGGTATTGCAATGGAGATATTATGATGCCCCTCATGTAGTATGCAGAAAATACGATGATCTTTCTAGAGGGTTCTGAGCACATTAGAAGGGATGCTCACATTTTAGATATTTTTAGAGATATTCGTGGGTTGCAAATTACCAGAGGAAAATCCGTAGTAGTCCCAGAGGTGCAGGTGGTTGATAACATTGCGACTTGCCCATTACCTACCTAGGCCTTCTGCTTGTTGGGGGGAGGCTGAAGGTGAATGACCGGAGGATTGTCTTGGACAAGCTTGAGTCCATGAAGGCTGGCTAGAAGGCGGGGACATTATCCAAGGGTGGAAAATTGATACTACTCAAGTGCGTATTCTCGACGATTTTGATCTTCTTTTGTTCAACCAGATTGCTACCGAGTGGAGTCCATAAGAGATTGGAGGGCTTGATGAGAAGATTTTTCTAGATGGGTAGAAAACAGGAAAAGGATGGCATACATCTTGTTGTTGGTTGGTGGTTATTAATCCCAAGAGGAAGGGAGGTTTGCACGTTTTGAAGGTGAAGTGCATGAATAAGGCGTTACTTTCAAAGTGACTACTTAGATTGTGGGGTGACTCAGAAGACTTGATGTATCGTCTTCTGAGAAGGATTTATGGCATTGGTGGATCTACCGTTGCTTCTGCTATTCGTTTGCCTTCATTGTTGTGGTAGGGTGTTAGGAAGATTTTTCCTGAGATGGTGGAGAAGATGTGACCGATTCTTGGCAGTTGTGAGAGCTTCAGGTTTTGGTTGGACGATTGGATGGGGGAGGGTGCCCTTGGTGACCATTTCCCACAGCTTGTGGTAGCTGTTGAGTCCAAGGATGCTCTCGTTCGCCAAGTTTGGATGCATAACTCATGGTCATCTTTTGTAGCAGAGTTTTCTGAGCAAAGATTGGCAGATTTCTTGCCTCTACATACTAGTTGGCCCAATGAGATTGGTCCTTCTATTGGAAGGGACCATTACAAGTGGTCAGAGGGGAGATTTAGTGTGAAGAAAGCGTGTCGTTATGTTGCAAATGATCAAATGACGTAGCATGAAGAATTTCACATGACTCAAAGATTGTACGAGCACGCAAGATACCTCAAATAATCAAGGTATTCCTTTGGTTGATTATCCGAGGTCGCATCCTTACTAAAGAGTGTCGGGATAGGATCCTGTGGATTGGAGACGGTTTATGTAACAGGTGTGGTGTCAAAAATAAAGAATTGGACCATCTTATCTTCAAATGTGAGCATTCAGTCCCGATGTGGTGATCAACGGCGATTTCTTGGTTGAAGTTGGACGATAGTTCCTGCTTTCGGAGATCTATTAGGGTGCATCGTGGCAACTCTCATGAAGACAGCTCTTTACCTATTGTGATTCTTTGGGTCATTTGGAGTTCTAGGTGCGAGCTCTTTTTCCGGGGTCAACATTTTTACTCAAAATGTTTTAAAACATTGTAAGGCCCTTTGTTCTGCCTAGTCATCTATACTTTAAACATATCTTTTAAATTTAATTCGTGGTGGGTTCCATCTTGGGATGGCGCCCTTTTTTCATTCAAAAAAAATAATTGAATCAAACATAAGCATCGTAGATTAACTTTGTTTTTAGAAAAGGTAGAATTAATGAGCGTCAAAAAAAGGTAGAGTTAATAACTGCAAAATCCGATCCAATTTATCGTAATCGATTAGTTAACATGTTGGTTAACCGTACTCTGAAATACGGAAAAAAATCATTGGCTTATCAAATTATCTATTGAGCCGTGAAAAAGATTCAACAAAAGACAGAAACAAATCCACTATCTGTTTTACGTCAAGCAATACGTGGAGTAACTCCCGATATAGCAGTAAAAACAAGACGTGTAGGCGGATCAACTCATCAAGTTCCTATTGAAATAGGATCTACACAAGGAAAAGCACTTGCCATTCGTTGGTTATTAGGAGCATCCCGAAAACGTCCGGGTCGAAATATGGCTTTCAAATTAAGTTCCGAATTAGTAGATGCTGCCAAAGGGAGTGGCGATGCTATACGCAAAAAGGAAGAGACTCATAAAATGGCAAAATAAAGTATCAATGTAAAATTGATTGATTATCCAGACAAGTAGCCAGTTAATCTAGGCGGTTGACTAACTACCGATTCCCCCAACTAGCATAAACAGACCGATTAAATAGCCCTATCGACCATCTTTGCAACTACGGTACACCCATTTTTGCAATGGTAAATGTTGATCATTGGTAGTATCAAGAAGCTTGCTCGCTAATGTTATACATGTACCTGAAGATGCACCAATCTACTAGTAGTTGAAGGATATTTTTCAGTTGTTTGTGTTTGAGTTCAATTGATTCCTTCTATTCTTAGACCTCTACTAGGCTTATAAAAGGGCATTATTGTACCTCATTTTAACACACATTCGGAACACGACATTTCTCTACTTACTCACACTACAAGCGATTCTTTAGCAAAGAGAAGCTCAGCAAAATCGTTTGTTGATCTTCACGTTCTCAAGCTCTCCCAAGCATTGGTCCAGAGGCCTTCTAATTGAATTCTATCGTTTTACATTTCATTAAGTTTATGTTTTGAAAGGCTTTATTTAGAATGTTGTATTTATCTTTATTTGTAGCTAATAGATGTTCTGTGTGAAGGTGTTTCTTCTTAAACATAAGATAAACCCTCTGTAATGTTGTGTACCCTAAGGCGTTATTCATGAAAGCATTTCTTGTTGTACAAAGGATAATCTATGATAAGTTGTGTGTTTTATAAAAGATTTGGACTCTAACAAAAATACTTTTCATACTGAATGTCGGTTTGCATTCCATTTACTTTATGTTTTGAAAGGATTTATTTAGACTGATGAATTTATCATTATTCATAGCTAATAGACATTTTGTGTAAAGGTCTTTCTTCCTAAATGGAAGATAAACCCTTTATAATGTTGCGTACCTTGAGGTGCCCTCTGTGAAAGCATTTCTTATTGCGCAGAAGATAAATTGTGGTAAGTTGTGTGTTTTATAAACGATTTTTGGAATCTACCAGAAGTAATTCTTACAGTTAATGTTTGTAAGCCATTGGTAGGCCAAGCCCAAGCACAAGATGTAGCCCTTGCATAGGGTAAACCTATATAAGTCTAAATGTTTGTGGATGTTTTTCTGTTTTTTTATCTTTGATTATTTTAGCTATCGATTTTTAAATTTATCCTATTTCCTCTTAAGCATTATTCACTCTATTACCTCTTCAATGCTCCGTCGCATTTACAAGATTAAGACCAACAAGGAAGCGATTGTTCAAGATCTATCACCAAAATTACTATGGGTGACGTGCATGCACGCAGGAGTATAACTATGTAGCTTCTTAAAGGCATCGTTCATCGTAAAATATAGAGAGAATCTATGTTTGCCTCAGTTCGACAATGCCAATGTGTAGCTACACAATCTAGGATGCTTCCTACGAAGAAAATATATTTTCTGTAAAGAGTTCGACATCCCCTTGGCGGAGAGAATATGCAACACATCATGAAAGATCATCAAAATTGGTTTAGACTAATCCATGACTTCACTAATGATGTGTCACATTTCCATGACAAGTATTTGTCCTTCTCTGTAGGCCCATCCTTCTTCAAGATATACACTTTGTCATGTTTTATGATCAAGTTGAGGATGCTTTATGCCTACTATAGTCTATATCCATTATTAGTGCCATCTAGATTAAAGCAACCACCATTCCCCTAATAGTCCCAACTAAATCCCTTCCTTCCTTCCCTCAATCATGACCCTCATCCAACCTTTTTCCTCCTAAGTCTTACATATGCCACTAACTCCCAACATCATAGAATTTTTCTTTTCTCGTGATGCATTTCTCTCATACAATGACCACCATAACAACGACCACTCCTCCACAACAATCTAACATCAAGCCTTTGCCAACCTTATGCCTTGGTTGTTTGTCTTTGTTTGCAACCAATGATTGAACCTTCACGAGTCGTACCCACTAGCCACCACATGTAAGCTACAGAGGTTTACTGATAAAGTATTCTATTTTTGTTAATTTTTCTTACATTAAATTGTTAACTACCACTTCCAAACCTAATTTGTATATATTTGAGCCAAGTCACTGCTTAAGAAAAGATAGTGCCATGTGGATGTTCTCTAGACTGAGTGATGCGATGGAAGCTGGTGTATATTGAAAAGCTATGTGAGCATTACTTGGAAAATGTTGTTTATAATTCCTCGCGAGTATGGTTTTCACAAATGAGATGTCAAATATGTAATAGCCAAGAAGTATACATTGCAATGTACCGGTTTTGCTTTGTGTTATATGGACGGTTGGTAACTTTGATTGGTCACTCTAAAAATGTGAAGCCTTCTGACGCAGTTGGAACAATCCAACAACGGAATAAGTAAGTTTGGTGGAAGAAATATGGAGAGGGGGGGAAGAGGGAGAACATGCGTCAGTTACGCGGGGTTTTGGGATGAGAATCGTGAAGAACACGTTGAGAACGAGAATAACAAAAGAGGGATAATGAGATAAACTCAAATTTTATATTATCAAACTCAAATTTTATATTATCTGAATTGTTTTCTTACACTAGGCTACCATCCTCTTTATATAGTAGAGGTGGAATTACAAAAATAGAAAGTGAATCGAAAATAAAATCTGACTCGATCTTAATTGATTTGAATCGAGATTCAAATCTACATTATCCTAATTTGACTCTAATTCAAATTTCAAAATTCAAATTTAAAACTAACTAACTAATTTCGAGATCACACACGATCTCTTTATTTAAATAAATATTGTGATGACTCGAATAAATGTAAATAAAATTAATGAATAAAAATATCAAGCCCTATATGTTAATTTTGTGTTGCATCAATTCTCCTCCACTTGAAAAATTCGTCTCCTGACGAATTGCTTGATCTTCGATTTGTCGTTGGAGAATTCGATCTGAAACCATAATTCCAAACTCCCCAATTTGATCATTTTCCATGTTACGTTTGTTATTTCTTTTCACTGAGGGGTGTCACTGGAAATCTTCTACTCCTTCAATTAAAATAACTCTCACCCATATATTAACTTCGATTCCTCCCATTTGGTAAAGTAGTTTTGGAGGAGGGGCCTCCTTGAAAATGTTTCCAATCAGCTTTCTATTATTTTTACGGGATTCAAATCTCCTTGCTGAGAGACACCCAACTTTTGCTAGGGCTTTTCTTTTCTCCCACCAACGGCGGCGGCGCCAGTTTGGAAAGGGAGCCCTCTAATGGTGTCGGCAGCGGAGGTCTCTATTGGTGCAGCCTTCTCGCACATGAGGAAGGTGGGAGTTCACCTGGCTGTAGCGACGACGAGGGGGGCCCGGGCGGGAGTCACAGCTGCTGGGGCGAGAGCACCTTCATCGGTGGTCACGGCTATGCTCAAGACTGCCTCGATGGAGGCAACACTACTGGTCTTGGGTAGATTGACCGAATGTCGCCCTTCTTCGATTACGGCAACAATTGTGGGGGAATGATCCACTCTGACCACAACAACAACCACTTGAACAGCTTGTTGGACGGCGTTGACGACCGCATATAAAGCGCACCTGGTAGCGATGAGGTTCCTGGTTGTTGTTTGTGGGAGGAGATCGTGTGGCCAGTGAAGATGCTACGGGTACGGGTAAGGATTGTTGTGTCAAGATAGTCAGGGATAGCGGTAACGACATATCATCAACCTAGACAGTAATTTCTTCCCCGAATAGATCAATGAATTCCAGTTCTTCACCCCTAGGATCTTCATCAAACATGGGCCCCAAATCTTCGTTTTTTTCCTTTTTTGATTTCTGGACAACAACTTCGACTTCTAAAATCTCGATGATTTCATATTCTTCTCCCGTAGGATCTTCATCAAATATGGGTCCCAAGTCTTCCTTTTCATCTTGTATTACTATTGTGTCAAATAAATCTTCGGTATGAATATAATACCTTCATTTTTTGGTTGAAATCGATTTGAACTGCAGGTACAGCATGCTGATTTTTGTTGTCGATGGACAAATCTTCATTGATTGGCGTGTCCAACCATGCTTGGACCTGCAAGCTTGATATGAGGCGATGCTTGAACTTCCTCAAACGCGAACGTCCATCCGAACCATGAGATAGACAACTTAAATCGTATTGAATTCTCCAATATGCAACAGGATCGTCGAATCGTAAGAACGATTCCGTTTCCATGCTCTGATACCAGTTGACGCAGTTGGAACAATCCAACAACGGAATAAGTAAGTTTGGTGGAAGAAATATGGAGAGGGGAAGAAGAGGGAGAACACGCGTCAGTTACACGGGGTTTTGGGATGAGAATCATAAAGAAAACGTTGAGAGAGATAATAACAAAAGAGAGATAAAGAGTGATAATGAGATAAACTCAAATTTTATATTATCTGAACTGTTTTCTTACACTAGGCTACCATCCTCTTTATATAGTAGAGGTGGACTTACAAAAATAGAAAGTGAATTGAAAATAAAATCCGACTCGATCTTAATTGATTTGAATCGAGATTCAAATCTACATTATCCTAATTTGACTCTAATTCAAATTTCAAAATTCAAATTTAAAACTAACTGACTAATTTCGAGATCACACACGATCTCTTTATTTAAATAAATATTGCGATGACTCGAATAAACGTAAATAAAATTAACGGATAAAAATATCAAGCCCTATATGTTAATTTTGTGCTGCATCACCTTCTCCCACTATAAATAGGGTCGGCAACATGGATTCTTGCTCAAATCCATGTTGAAAGATTTGACTATTTTGTTGGTAACTTTGAGTAGCCACTCTATTTCCAAACAAATAAATGAAGACAGATTATAAATGAGATGTAGTTTGGGGCTGATGCAGACCAAAATCATGACTAAAGGATGGTTGACAACATGTGTTTCCAAGCATATAATATTTTTTAAATGGATATTGTTTGAATTTTTTATTTCCCGTTTAGATCGTCCCAATGAAAATTATACTGACTTTAATCTAAACTCGGTTTAGCATGTGCTGTCACCTCTATCTCGATTCCTTCAGTCTCAGGGTCATCTCTCTGGCTTAAACCAATCAGCATATCAGAGCATGTTGTCTTACAGATGCTCCATTCAACATGTGCATACCTCTGTTCATGTGTCCATCCCTATTCCTATCCACGACCTCGTGCAATTGGATCATTCTGCGAAAGGGGTGCGTTGTTAAGAGTCCGGTAAGTAGCAACCAGCATCTGCATGACACAAAGCATCCTAGACAACTACAACACTGTATTGCAGGCGATAATCATCAGTCCGTGCAATCTTGTATATCTGAATCGTTCATAGATCAAGGCCTTTAGTTATATATAGCCGATAGCAAATCTGTAACTGTCACAAACTTCCACAAGTCCAAATTATTGGTATCCACAGAATTCTGGCGCACATTATCGAAGGATTTGAGAAGACGTGAGGACAATTCCGGAGAAAGTGAAGAGTGCTCACCCTGAAGCGTTCTCCGCTGGGCAGGTATTTGGAGAGGATATCCTTCATGAACTGGATCTTGTCGTCCCTCGGCGCTTCCAGCATGCTAGGCGGGAGGTGCCGCTCCAGCGAGCTGAATATGCACGGATCGTAATCCGCCTGCACGTCGTCATACTTGTCCGGCTTGTGATCCGTGTTGGGGTTCAGCCGCAGTCGCCGGTCTCCGTACATCGACGGGCGGCTGGCGCCAGCAGCCGCTGCCGTCCCATTGGCCGCTGGCCTCGGCAACGCCTCCACCTTGCCGGTGATGCCATCACAGGACATGTGAGGAGCGGGATTGGGGTGGGGATGGAGGTGGGAGGGAGCTGAGGCAGTGATGGGGATTGGTGTCAGGATGGCATCGCTGGAATTGGAGTGTGAGCAGTGGCTGGGGTTAGGGTTGAGGTCGTTAGGGTTTGCAGGGGGAGGGAAGGAGTTTTTGTTTTCGGTAGTTTAGTGGGTTTTAAACCCCTTTTTTATTGTTAGCTGGCAGGAGGAGATTGGAGGTAGAAAAAATAATCTTTAACCCTAATCAATAATGAGTTTCTCCTTCTTCCGGCTAGGGCTTCCTCCCATCCCGCTGTCTTTGTCTCCTAGGGCTGTCAGAAAATTTTCAGGTTCGACATTCGCTCAGATTCGGCTCGTTAAAAGTTTGATTCAGATCTGATTCGAAAGTAAACGAACCGAACCTGAACACGAGTTTGGACTCGATAAAATAAACGAATTGAACCTTAAAAACATAGGTTCGGTTCGTTAAAAGTTTGATTATATACACACATGCATACATAAAAATATACATACATATTGTGTATATATATAAGGAAAAAATGCATTATATATTAACATAAAGGCATTCACTTATTTTCCCAAACCCATCCAGTCATCCACTCCCTAAATCCCTATTCCCGATTCCCGAAGCCCCGCAAAACCCTCCCCCGTAGCTGCAGTTTTTCTCTTTGAACAAACAAGTCTACACAACATTTATTATTAAATGAACCTTTAACGAGCCGAACTAAACCCTTACGAACCTTACCCGAGCCGAACCGAACCTGATTACAGTTTTCATTTTATCGAACCGAATCGAGCCCGGGCCAAAAAGTATGCTAAATGAGCCGAACCGAGCTTGGGCTGATTTCGCTCAGGTTCGGCTCGTTTACACCCCTATTGTCTCCCCACTCCACCCGCTATTGATCACTCCGCTCTTTGTGTTTCTCTCTCTTCTTATTCTCTCTCTTCACTTGTTGTCTCTTTTCATATTCTCTCCCTTCCTTCTCTCTCTTCTTATTCTCTCTCTTCACTTGTTGTCTCTTTTCATATTCTCTCCCTTCCTTCTCTCTCTTCATATTCTCTCCTTCCTCTCCCTCTCCCTTTCTTTCTCTTCCATCAGTTCACGTTTTATGTCTGTCATTTCTCTTTCTAAATTTAGAAATATATTAATATTAATTAAATAAAGATAAAAGAGTATATTATTCATATCCTTTGTAAAAAAAATCAATATATATTAGAAAAAACCTTTTAAAGCTACTATTTTCCTTTTAAATATATTTTTTGGAGAATATAAATGCAATTTTTTAAATTTACTTTTACCATCATTCATATTTAATAGTTTTTAAGCAGTAGTTTTTTTATATCAAATGAATCCTTCAAAACAAACTAATTTTAGATATTCAATCGCATGAATATTATTCTTTATAACATCTTACTAATCTGTGATTGATATATGATAATGAGTTCCGAATCATTTGCAATACATAATAAACTTGTTATTATAAAATTCAATATTTAAGTACTAAATATTCAAAAGTTTAATAAAATAGTTTAAGTTTATTGATTGTTTCGTAAACAAATGAGTTAAAGTATATTCGTTCCAATCTATTCTTCTAAGTATTTCATTATTTCATCTTTATGCTATATAACTTAATTAATTCCTCAAATTTTACTTGATATTTTAAAGGTTTTATTTACTTCAAGTTCTCGTTTTGTTTAACTTATCATTTTGTTTTGTTATTCTTTGAAATAGCAAAAGAAAAAATTCTCAAAATAAAAAATCACTAAAAATATTAAAAATATATTAAAGCATAAAATAATTTTCTTTCATAATATTTGAGCATTTTGATAGCTATATTAAAATTTGTTATGTGATATATTGAAATACTTTTGAATATTAAAACTTTTTTCGAAATTAGACATTATTAAATAATTGTAAAATAAAAATAGAATAATAATAAAAATCGAAAAAATATTAGATGTAAATCATATATATATATAATTTATATAATTTATACGTACAGTTAAAATAAACAACATTAAAAGAATAAAACACATAAAATGAAATAAAAACTCATAAAAAATACTTTTTAAAAGAAATAAAAATCCATAGATTTTGAATAAGTAAAATTAAATAGAGGGATATATATAATATGTTATCTAAATGTGTGTGTTTGCAGCTTACCATCTTAGTTGGTGAAGGTACGAGCTGTAGAGGACACGCTAGTGCCAGTCCACCAGCAGTGGAACCCTGGCACAAAGAGAGCATGACCAAGCCTCGCAGAATGTAGTGATGAATAGGAGAACCTCAGCTTCCCTCCTCTTCTCATGATGTTTCATATATTTCTTGAAAGATGGAATGATGGCGTCCCTATATAACAAAGGGCTCAGAGGGGAGAGTTTTACAGGGGGTCACCTACATTTTAGATCCAATTCGGGATTTTCTTGAGAGATATTGATGAATCCTCGATTCATCATCTCAATATCTTGATCTTAGCAAAATCCCCGAGTAAAATCTCCAATAAATGTTCATAAAATAAATAAATAAACAAAATAATTCTTGTAAATAAAACACACTAATTATTGTATATTAAATTGTACAGAATAAATTAATATTAAAAGCCACAAAATTAAAGGAGTTTTTCACCTGTAATAACCCAAAACTTCATTTATTTTTAATAATTTCATTTCAACTCCTTTTTGGATGATTCTTTCTCTGACTTGTTCATAAAAATGTATATAAAAATACAAAAATATAAAATAAATTCTACATCAAATAAATGATCCTAGATCCCAAAGAGAAAATATCGTAAAGTCCAATTTCCCGGTTGAATTCCGGCTCCGTCTGAACTCCAAATTCATCAAACTCACTTTTAAAGTTCAAGTTAGAAAATTGAAAGTGGTTTCATCAAAATCGGAGCTCGCTTGCAAAATTTGGGCTTTGGGACCTTCATGTATATTGTATATAATGTAAATACTCATTCTTTCTTCATTTTTTATTTATTTTTTAAATACTACAAAAATTTAAAAAATTATGGCTGTATTGTTTTTTTATTCTAGTATTTTATTGAATTTTTCTGTTGTAAATATCTCTTATTAAAAAGATAAAAAATATAAATTAGAAAAAGCTCACAAAAATGTATATGTTGTTTGTTTTCTTTTATAATTTTCCCACTATTTTTTTCTTCTTTATATTTTATTGTATTTTAGTAGCCTACTTCATTTTATTATTTATTTTATTTAATTTCCATTCTCTACAATAACCACCCATTCAACTCTATTTTTCTACCATTTTTTCTAACTTCTAATTCAACTCCACCATCTTAATAACCTTCATTCTACACCTCCATTCTAACCTCAATTTTTCAATCTCTTCTTATACATCTCATCCTCCTCAATTTGCAATTGATCCATCTTTATGTGAGGAGAGCCTAGTTCCCAGAGTTGAATTGGTGACAGCAACGCAACCGCGATCGAGCGATGACAACTCTCTCTCCAATGAGATTCGTTGGCTTTTTGGCCAACATAACAGCTGCATCCGTGCGCTGCTCGAGCTCATCGCTTGCCGACGATTTGAGCAAAGATCGTGCTCCTTGTGAGCACTCCCCAGGCGATCTGCTTCCTCCGTAGGCAGTTTTTCTTCTCATTTTGCCATCATTGTTATTTTTGCATTTTTTACCACGTCACCACTCCCACACCATCACATCGCATTTTTTTATATATCGTCATAACATCATATTCTTTTTATCTTCTATTTATTCCATTGTTTACAAAAAAATCTAAAAAATAAAAAATATATATTTTATAGCAGCAGAAATTAAATCACAAAAATCAAAAAATAAAAAAAGGCAGCAGGTCACCGCCGCCCCCTTCTTCCACAGGGAAGCGGCGCCGCCCGCAACCGCCGTAGCGCGGCGTCCTCCGCCTTCAGCCGATCCTCCCTCCACGGAGGCGGCCATCGCCGCCAGCATCATGTGCGGCTACACCCCCCCCTACGGCTACCGACCCACCACCAGTTCGTGGCCCACGCCGCACCTCCTTCGCTCAGCGCTACGCCATCGCCACCCGCTCCTCCTCCGCACGTGAAGGCTGACGAGCGGTGGTCCGCCCCTTCCACATGTGTTGTGCGCCACCCCACTTTCAAGCCGCGGCCGCCCGCGCGCATGGCAGCGCGTTTACCCGTGCGCCATAGCCGCATCGTTGGAGAAGAAGGTCCCTTTCCTTTTTTAATTTATGTGAAAATTGTGTTTTATTTTTTAAATTTCTTGTAATTGCAAAATGATCCATGTTCATGTTTGTGTTGTTTTATTTTAATTTCTATTTTGCACGGATAATCTTGTATTAGCTCGTTAATTTGGACATCGATGTTGAGCAACTAATTGCCTACCATTTTCATATTTATTTGTATTTTAGTGAGTTATGTGAAGTAACTAAAATTGTTTAAGGGAAATTCTGCATATTTTACCCAATCTGAGATATTAAATTCATATCTCACATACGTTGCTAGAAAAATTCTTAAAAAATCAGGAATGATACCTTGACATGTTCTTATATTATTTTCCAAAATTCACCTCCATTAGAGTTATCTTGTGCCTTAAATAAATTATAGAGTTATTTTGATATTTGATTTTTAATTAAATCCACATACATCTTTTTTGTAAAATTTCAACTCTCCTGGATTGCATGTATAAATATCATTTTGAGATAATTCGCAATCTGGATAAATTGCTATTGTGGATCTATCAGAAATTATTTAGTCAATGTCACTATGTTTTCATTAAAAAAATCCATAAAAAATTCATATTTTGTCGAAAATTCTAAAAAAAATGTTGTAGCATCCTTACATTTTGTTTTAATTGCGGTAATTTTCATAATTTTTGTATTTTGTTTGTGTAAAAAATTGCAAAAAAAACTCATAAAAAATGTGCATTTTTCATTGTTTCATTTTAATTCCTAAAATTCCAAAAAAAATATTTTATGTATTCACCACTGGATTAGGATTCTAGGAAAAATACAATTAGGCTAAATCTGATTAATTTCCTATTAAAATTAATTTGGCCTATTTGTGTGCTTTTTTAGTGTCTTGATTCACATGCATTGTGCATTTTTGCATTTATTTCGCATAAAAAAATAAAAAAGTTGCATTGGAAATCTAGATCTTAATTTTTAAATTAACCTGACGTTGTTCTTTTTGCTCCCTGTGTTCGGCCCCGAACTTGCTCGGGATATAAATTAAATCCGAGACACTCTTCACAGAGATCTTCTCTCGATTCTAACTAATTCGCTAAGTACACATACTAGAATGTGTGCAAAATATATGTCGTATTCAGCGATCGATCAGGTATCAAGGAGAAATTGAAATGTAATACTCTCGATTCATACAGAGATAAAAGGTTCTACTATGAGCTTCAGCTTCGGCTCTTGCAGCGGTGAAAAGGGCAGACCAATGAATTTCTGGGAAGTCTTTTGAGCTATCTTGAGTAGGGGTGCTAATCGAATCAAATACATTCGAATCCGCCTAGATTCAGATTCAATTCATTATAAAATTTTCGAATCTGAATTCGAATCGAATATTAAACGAATTTCTAATCTAGATTCAAATTCAATTCGTTTGGAGTTTCGAATATTCAAATTCGATTCATTTTATATCGAATTAAAATTTTATTTAATAATGTAACTAATTATAAAAAAATTATATTAATAATATTCTAAGTTTCAAAGAATTGAATAGACTTTGTGGTACTAATTTGTGAAAAAAATAATTAAGATAAGTAAAAACTTTAAACATAAATTGTAAAATTGAATATATAATATAAATGCATTAAAGTACCTAACTTTTGTCGTTCGAGCATGTCTCTTGCAATCCTCATTTCCTTTTTTTGTACCTATGGTGAATTGAATATATAAAGAAAAATAATTATTGACATCTTAATAGACCATCGATCTTTTCTTTTTGTACCTATGATGGAAATTCAATCAATGCATCTCTACATTTTAACAAACACTTCACCAACTTTCTCATTCTCTTTAGTAAATTATTCATAAACAATTGATATTGTCTTTCTATCAATCTTGTTAATTATTTCAGGATTCAATTTTTCTATTTCTTCACCTCTTCTTCCACTTTTTCATCAATATCATCATCATGCCCAATGACCCTCTCATAGACACTATCTTGAGAAGATGGTATGTTGAATTAGACTTCTAAAAACAAAATGAAAACACATACTCAACTATATTTTAATTTCCATACCAATATAGAAATACACAATATAGATTAATAGATATACATGTCCAAAATAATAACCAAAAGATTATGTTCCACGTTTCTCTGAAGAATCTTCTATATATTGCCCACCATTGTGACCTATCTCAATGTTATCTAAGAAAAAAGAACCACTAAATTCCATCAAGATCATAAAAAGGTTGATGTGAACTGACTTATGGATCTGAATCCCGCATGTGAGGTGTATAAAAACTAGCATACCTGACTAAGAACTCAGTTGGTATGGCTCTGATCTTCAATTTTCTATTATGCAACAATTTTTCTACATCAATCATGAACATTTCATGCCTATCTCAATTCAGTGCATTCTTATGGGGGCATAGTTAGGCTTATCAAAGATTATGATGATATTTTCTTCTTGATAACCTAGTCTCCTTGTAGATGAGAAATGGAATTTAGTTGTAATTATGATCTTTTGCACATTTAGTCATTTAGGCAAAGCTCGAAATCCATGAAATATAGTCATACTTTAATTGTCTCTAAGATATTATTTGTATTCATATGCTTGGTTGTCCTTATCATAAGATCTGGATATTATGATAGATGGGAGGATTAAGAATGTGATTAAGGAAATACTAATTAGAAATTTGAAACCTATGACATCGGGATGGTTTTTAAAAATTTAGTAAGTGTTTGTTTGCAGATGATGTATTTTAGAATAATATAAATTATTTGGATAGGACCTAAATCGTAAGTTTTTAGGGTAAAAGAGGGTGTGTGGTAATACTAGTAGTTGCAGGGGTGATGGAGAGATGATGATGACATTAGTGAGTCTAGAACTGGTGTCGTTGTCGACGACGGGAAAGAGTGGGAGCTAGTGGTGAGGTTGGTGATTGAGAGGGTGGTGTTGTCAGTGGTGGGAGCGAGCAGGAGCGGGAGACTAGAGCCGATGACATTGGAGAGAGAGAGAATAAGCGGGAGGCCAGAGCCGACGACGTTGGAGAGAGCGAGCAGTAGCAGGAGATTGGAGCTAGAAATGTCGGAGAGAGCGAGCAAAAGCGGGAGGTTGGAGCTGGCGGTGTTGGAGAGCAAAAGCAAAGGGTTTTTTCTCATGAGTGGCGAGGGGAGAGAGAGAATTTGGGGGAGTAAAGAGGGGTATGGTGTATGTAATAGGCATCATAAAACTGGGATGTTTAGAATAAGATAATGAAATTTTTTATTTATTATATTAAGTTGTGTATCATTTGTGGGGATTTTACAAAATACATACTACATTTATTTACACACACACACACACACACACACACACACACACACACATATATATATATATATATAATGCTTCATACCATATTATATGTGTGTGTATCGAATCGAATTGTTATCGAACGAATCCAAGTGAATTCAGATTCAATTCATTTGGGAATCGAATCCACAAGTTAAATTCAAATTCAATTAGTTTGATATCGAATCAAACTTTTTTTGAATTTTTATCGAATGAATCCCAACCGAATTCGAATGATTCAATTCAATCAGCATCCCTAATCTTGGGGCTTGCTTTAGGGTATATAATCAGTGAAAGTGGACCTCAAACCGGCACCATGGGAAAACTAGTGTGAGGAGGGCAGGGTTAAAAAATTCAGCCTCAGGATCGAAGCGAGGAGTTCGATTCTAACTATATGAAAAGGGAGGAAACCAATATCCTTATAAAAGAACTTCAGAGGAGGGTTCTCAGCTAAGCTTTGGGGTCCGATGTGTGTGTGTAGGTGTGTGTGTGCGCGCACGTGTGCGTGTAACACGTTATTGTAATATATATATAAATATTGTAAATCTAAAATAAGATGAAAATCAAAATTAAAACCTTACTAATATATATAATATATAAGAGAATTTGTAAAAAAAATATAATAAAGTTTGTTTGTTTTTAAAATCATAAGATATTATAGATCTAATAAATACCAATCATGATGGGATCAACACTAATAAAAAATAGATACGCTTTTTTCAACTAAATGTCCCCTCCTTCCCTTTTTTATTTGAACTTTTATTCTTTTATTTGCCCTTATTCTGATTAGATGTCTACTATTTATTGTATATGGCATTATCTTTTAAGTCAAGAAAATAAAGCATGCTATTTAGAAAACGTACATTCCATAACATTAAAAGTTCTTCACAATATGTTCATACTTCACATATTATGATTCCAATATGTTCTTATACATTATCTGGAAAAAATACTCATGTATTGAAGCGTGGGTATGCAGTATGCACCCTAGTTCTAACTATGAATATGTCAAAATATTAGGCTTACCCTTCACGTCATAAACACATGCCACCATAATGACCCCATGCTTCTCATATACCTCTTCCACGATTAGAATATAGTTGCTCGTTACATGTGAAAGTGAGGATTTCTATCAGCTCTCCATCTTCGCATCACCATCCCAAAGCCAACATTAACATTGCTTTTTTTGCAAACTAGGATTCAAGAAAGCTCTACCTTCATCGATGCACTCCATGCCCATGGATTTGTTGACCTCTTCCCTCTCACAACAAATTTATGTGCATTTTTCTCTACCTTTGACTAGTCCTTTTATTGCATCAGGGCTATGGTTGGACTCTAAGTATAGTACTTGCACAACTCCTCTAGCAATAGGAGCATCCCTTTTGTGATAAATTTCCACCATACCTTGATTAATTAAAATTTTTACGAGTGTGATAATAGATAGAGAACATTCTGTAAGCATGGTAACACAAGAAAAAATGTGCCCGAAGCCAACCTAGCAAACAGGGACGAAGTTAGGATTTTGTCGTTGGAGGGGCTAAATATAAAACTACATATGTATATTTCCACATAAAATCAAGATTTTAAAACATAACCAAAACACAATTCTTCTAAGACCTTTTACAAAAAATTACATAATGATCTTTTATAAAAATTACATAGTGATCGTCATCATATGATTGGATCAAACTTGAAATCATAAAATGAAAGTAGGTAATTTCAATTAAATTGAAGTGGTAGATAGATAGATAATTAATCGCAAACATAAAAAATAAAAGAAGCAAAAGAAATTATTTAAAAAATAAAAAATAATGTAAATGATGGGATATAAAGTGTTCACAAATCAAAGTGGTCTTACAAAATTACAAATGTATTTACATACATACATATATTCGAATAAATTTGGATTTTTATTGTAACTTTCATGTTAATTTATAACATAATAGATTATATTTATTCATATCACCTTGTCTAAAAAATATACATAGATAAAAGTGCAACATTCTTCTAGTTCATAATATCATGTGTACCATATAATAATGTAAAATAATTATGATAAGTGATAAAATACATCTGTAAACAATCATCATATGTTTACATATGTTTGATTTTTTTTGATTTTACATAAATTCTTGCACCAAATTTGAATTTTTATTTTTGTCCAACTGAGAATCAAGATTGATTTGGTTAGATTAGAAAATAATTTTTAACATGATTTATTGGTTGTCTTGATAGGAAGTAGTTCGGTTAGGATTTTTTTTTCATGATGGTCAATTCCATTAGAAAATAAAATTTTTTTTTGTGTTTTTATTTACTTATACTTTCACATTCCATATGGTCTATGGATGAAATTATTTTCTTTTATTGCTTCACATAAAGTGATATTTACGCAATCATATATTTTAATAATCGATTCAATTATACAAAAAAATGCCATCTAAAAATACAAAAAAAAACATGAACTACTAGCAATCGATATAATTCTAAAAATATGATTTCTTGTTTCTCTTTGCACGGCTACTATCTTCTGTTTGAAATTTGTTTTACATAATCCTACCATTACAGGCTAATGTGTTGCATCACTTTCTTGAACTAAAAAATGGTATAGATGAATATAAACTTTAATAAAAAAAATACAAGAAGTGACATTTTTAAGGTTTTTATGCAAGCGTGTGAGGTTGAACATGTAGCAGACCAAACTCAAAAGGTATGCCCTCTTAAAGAGGTTCGAACAAGAAAGAGATGCATGTCATTACAACAAAATGAGTCTACAGTGACACACATTCTATGATCCATCACTATAATGTAAGATGTTAAATATACGGTGACAAACATTAAATTCACGATTTACACTTGAAATTATAACGAGTGCCATTTTTGTTGTTATATGGCCAACAATGATTCATATAGAACAATTATATACCACCTTTATTGACATTTGTAGTGATTGTTGTTAATAACATCAAAGATTAAAATAAATTTGATGATAAGGACAATGAATAACCATTGATATATGAACCGTCACTAGCAATGTGGCAACAAATATATCATTTTCACTAATTTTAGACACAAATATTGATTTTGCAATGGATAATATCCGTTGTTGGATATTTTACAACAGATACATGTATTTACATATCTCAAAATGTGTTAGTGTAGGTTCATTTTATCGTAGTGGAACTATTTCGACTCTTTTGATAAGAAGGGAGATCCACATATTTACGAGTTTCAAAAAGATACTATTCAATTCTTACCACGTTTGTTAAATCATAATATCTCATTTTAATTTTTAGTTAGTCCCAAATTCCGTAGGGATTAACAACATGGTGTTATGTAGCGGTTATAAAAAAGCATATAATTAAACTTATAATAGCAAACATTTTAATATAAGATCATGAACTTTATGATATGCCGTGTTACATGTACGCTTGAGAGTTTAAGTCCAGTTTTTGAATTTGATCTCTGATGCCTTCAGTTATTAAAGCTTGTAGGATGCTTTAAAAAGTGTCATGATGTCAAATCATACCAACTAGATTTTGTTGAAGTCCTTGTAGGGTTGGAATCATAAAGAGATGCTCGATGTCACTGATTGAACAAAGCAACTATGTTCTGTATTTTATTGGACTCGATCCCACAGATGAGACTTGACTACAATAGATGCAGACTATTTCAAAATATTGATTCTTGCCATTATTCCACTGAGAGGTTTCAAATTAGATTGGACTTGATGTCATGGATCGGACTTGGTTATAATTAATTTAGACCCCTTCATGGTCTTGATTCTTACCATTCTTCTAGGTGAGCTTCAAAGTGATAACCACATAGTATCCTACCTCCGTGTGTTCAAAGCATTTATATTCCCTTTATATTTTAATCCAGTATACTCAAGGCAAATGATCATTGCACTAAGAATGTCGATTCAAGCAAAACTTGTTCTTAAATTGCATGTCATTTTCCCACATTGTGACATGAGTGCATGTACATGTCGTTTTGACACACATTTGCATATTAACACATGAATTAGGCTAACATATGGCTCATCCAGACCCAACCCAACAACTAGATCTTAATCCATAATAATTCAAATTCAACCAGGTTTCACTCATAGAATTTGAATAGTATATTTGGTTACCAAATGAATCAAATTTGAATGAACCTTAATCATTCGTATATATACATCCATCCATACATGTCTACACATTGCAATATTCATCAACCTATTTGGCTTGGGTGCAAAAAGCTACAAGTGGGATATGTGTCACGTGCAAAGAGGATCGTAATGCAAATATGAAGAACTATGGAGTCAATGTTGTAAATATCCCGCCCGTGTACCACCTAGACGTACTGGTTGACTCGAGTGGAGGATGGAATGCAAACGGACTGATACAGATATTATTATTACTGTATAGCTATCCTTTTTGAATACGAATACAGATGCGGATACAGATATTGACGGATATTAAAATCATCTTACCATATCCTTAAAAAACAGATACATATGTAAAATGGATAATAATCACATATGAGTAATGTTAGAAATACTCTTTAGAATCAACTTAAATATATGTGAATTGGATGGAAGACACATGATATAAATTTACTAAATGTGCTTGTATCATAAAAATTATACAAATATGGTAAAAGAATGTATAGAATCATGTTATATTTAGAGTTTAAAATAAATATGTAACTATATTTGTATAGGAAAATGGATATACGAATACAAATATAGATGTTTGCGGATATCAAAATGATATCTATATCCGTGTCCATTTTAAAATGGATACAGTTACATATGTCAAATTCTGAATGAAACGGATACGGTGACAGATCGGATACAGATATATCCGAAACCGTTTACATCCCTGGTGGCTCCACATGGCAAGGCGTGATGACTAGCATGATATTCGGTAGCCCCAAGACTAGTGGCGTATAGGACAAGCTCGGGATGATCAATCAACTTGGATTTGATAAGATCCAACTGTCGTAATCTCATCTATGGCAGAAGGTGAGGATGCAACAATTGGAGGTGATCGGACGGTGGACTACCTGTCACTGAAGGACGACTGCTATGCAAAGGGGAGTGGATAGAATGATGATGATGGCAGGTTCCTGGAGTTCGTTGGATCAAGGTGATCCAACCATAGCTTCTATGTGGGTTTCTTGACTCCACGAGAGGTGGAGATGGGGCCGAGCACCGAGCAGTTTATGTGTGCTTGGAATGTTTACATAACCCCTTCGATTTTTTTTATTTTTCAGACAAGCTCCTTTTATTTTCAAATTAGTTTTAATTAAGTTTTCTTTCCATTTATATCTCTTGACTCTTTTGTGAATAACTTGAGCATATGGTATCCAAATTTGATAATTTTGGACTCTTTGGAAAGCTCGTTTCATGGCTGAATGGAAAGTGCCTTGATTAGGCTTGGTGAAAATCGGTTATTAATAAGAGAAAGTTCCTTTAGTTTGTTATGAATTAAATATTTGTCCAAGTAGGCTGAATAAATAAGCCACTTAATGTTGGAATCACGTAGAATTTAATTAGTGCTTTAATATCATGTTTTGAGGACTTAAACCCCATGATTTGACGATTTAAGTGAATTTAACAACTTACAGTTAGAGAGTTGTGCTCAATGAAATAAGAAATGCCATATTTGCCTTGTAAATGAGAATTGAACATGATTAAACCACTTGGTTTGAGCTTCTCCTTAAATCCAAGAGTATTTATGTGTTTTTTGTGCATTATTGTATACTCGACTTGCATAAGAAATTATAAAAAGGAAAACATGCATCTGCCGTGCCATTAATTGAGTAGAATAAGTAACCCGATCCGATCAAGTGACTCCTAGATCTAATTTCACCGAGTGAGGCTTGTTTCCCGTGGCCAACCTGGGAGCTTGCTCAAGATAAACAAACAATCAATGCACCTCCTCACAAAGATATTTTTACTGTGGTTTCTCTCTCTATGTCGACGATAACTTAGTGGAATCAAGAGGGGCATGAAATGGTGGAACTTCGTTTGGGATTGATCTTACAATCTCTATCTTGACCTCATCGAGCGTCTCCTCACAAGGCTACAACAGAGCTTGAAAGCCGGAGATGAAGCCCCTCATCTAACAAAGGAAGTGATTTTTTCGGCACCATGGTGATATAGACGTGAAGAAATAGGTTCTGACTTCTGGGTTTGTTAAGGGACATTAGAAGAGAAGGTACGGTAAGGGGATCTGAAGGGTACTTTGAGATGGTAGGAGATGGGTCGTAGGGGGTGGTTCCCATAAGAAGGGAGTGGCGAGGAGAATGAGTTGATTGCAGGGTCAACGATGGAGGTGTGAGGTGGTGTCAAGCTTGTATGTACGGACCAATGACAGGAGATGGATGACCGGGGGTGACTCGGTCAATGGGCATCAAGTGAATGCGAATTGTAGGGAGTCGTGTCGTGCCGTGGGTAAAAGGGATGTCCAAGACACATGGATGTTCAATAAAAAATCAAGAAATAAAAATATAAAGAAAATCCCAAAACGAATATTAAAAGGCCTGGTAGGGAAAATGTGAAGATTAAAAATCTAGATCTCAATGAGATCTACAATCTTCGTGAAGAAAGTGAGATCAAAAGAGGCGATCTAATATTCTATATACCTTTATTACATATTTTATTGGTCTAAAGTACTTGATATACCTTTATGCATTTATGGGTATGGATGTGTGCATGTGTGTAAGTGTATCCCCAAGCTCACCCTGATGATGCATCACTACTAAAGGGTCTAGGAGCCCGGTGAGCGTAACAATCATGGTGGAGGCGAGGGGAAGCCATGTGAGTCATCAAAACTCTGGGATGGTGCATGTTCATAGAAGGAGAAAGAGGAGAAGATCATAGTGAAGGGAGGCGATCATGCCTCGTGCATCACGGAAGCGTGTGTGGATCAGATCATATCTGATCAAAATGGACTTGTCGCACGAGTCAGGTTAGCAGTTGATAAAATTAAAAAATCGATGGAACCACATGGATTGACAACCATTCCCAACCCATTCCATCATCATGATTACAGAAATAAAAGGATGTACCTCAATGCGTGATTGTGATCCTCGAGTCTCTAAAGCAAGAGACCTCCTATCTCAAATTCGATCCGATGAGATAACACTTGCGGGCTTTAGGATGAGTCATGTGCTTCCCACGATCATGAGAGTTGATCCTCATGTCCTCATCCATGATCTCGTCAAATAAATTACTCCTTCTTCGCATAACCAAGGCACCGAAAAGGAAAATACTCCATCGAGATCGATCAAACCAATCATGCATCACAAAGCAAGTATGATATCTAAGAGGGGATTTCCAAGACGTGTAGGAGGTTAGCCTTGGGGACGGGGGACATCTATAGGGAACCATTGGGACAACTTGGGAGAGAGAGGAGAGAGAGAGAAAGAGACCTTAGAATTCTGAATTCTCCCATTCTATGAGGAAGGCAAGGTCTACCTCTCCTTCTATATTTTTCAGGTCAAATCAAGAGAGTGAAGAAGAAGGCGCAAATGCGTTGAGATGATCTAGAATACACACAAGCAAGCACAAACAAACTCACACAAGAGAAACCCCTCAATCCACCTACTCAACTCGGTAGAGATCGAATAGTCGGTCTTTTTATCTTGTCTGTTTTAAAGTTAGGTGAAAAGTCCAAAATTGCACAAACACTTAGGGGGCTGAATAGGATTTGGGCACCAATCCTTAGTGTGTGTGCGAGCAAGTAAAACGAAGATAATGAGGGGATTACTCACCCCAATACAAGATTTTTCTTTTTGGTTTGATTTTAGGGTCGAGTAATGTTAGCAGTCCCAATTTTATTTATTGTCACTTTTTTGGATTTTAGTGAGAAATGCACGATCCTAACGAGGAATCAATTCTTTTAAGCACCTAGGTTGGCGAAATCAGAGGGAGATCGGAAAAGCAATGCAAGCGGCAAATCGATGATGTATGCTAAAGCGTAAATGCTCACCTTGCCTCCAACACTCTACATACAAGGATGCTCAGCAGAATTGAAACCTATCTATATGCAAATGCAAGCCGATGAAATCGCCCTGAGTTTCAGAAATTGCTATTATCGTGAAGAACCGATGCTAATGACCTAGAATGGAACCGTAGTGTCCGGTCTTGGAGCCTCCTCGGTGCCCACCAAGATGGGTCCTGCACGCGCTGTATGGAGGACTCTCGCGACACGGTGGGTCCGAGACTAAGTGAGAAGCAGTTTAGATTTGACTAAAACCAAACGTCACTATAGGTACATGCAATGGTGATTAATGTGTTTGGACCTAATACTAGCGATAAGCAATCCTAGAACTAAGGGCTCAATCACACAAAGTAAGGAAAACAAAAGCCGAGAAAACAAAGGGAAAAAATGCGATGAAAACCGATAAAACCGCGGTGAGCCCCCAAGTGAACAAACACTTAGAAATTGGGCCCGAAAGTCCAAAGTTCAAGTATCTGTATTATTACAATAATAGTGGTCTCTATCGCACTTAAATTACACAAATAAATAAAGGAAATAAATGCTACAACTAAAGGTGGAGCTCGGTCTTCAAAAATCCTCTTCGTCTCCTTAATGCTAGGCTGGATAGAGCCGGCTTCACGTGAGTGCACAGGCGCCTAGGGTGGAGCACCTCCCTTGATCCGTGGTTTCTCGCACAAAGTCAGCAAGAGAGGAGGTTAGACAACTCAAAAAATTGTATCAAATAACAAGCAAACAAATGAAACCGCGTGAATAGAAATTCAATCACAAGCACAAAGCGAAAACCGAACTACGCGTTGTTGCTCCCCGGCAACGGCGCCATTTGTTGAACGAGAATTTCCCATGGGTCTAAAGTAATCCACATAAGGTGGGATCACGATGTCGCTGAGGCGACCCGCAAGAAGATCTCAAATTCAAACAACAATTAACCCACAACAAGTAATTCAAGCAATGAAAGTAAATGTGCGGAGTTAAAATTTATTATAACTCTACAACAAAGATGTGTATAAGTGCAAGTACGTGCAGAGGTCAAACACAGGGAGCAGACAGGTAGAACGGGGTACTAATGCTAAAAAATGTGAACGTCATTAAATGTCTATAAAAGCTATGTTTTTGTGAGTTTTTAATTTTATATTTTTCTATTTAATTTTTTATTTTGTATTCTTGTATTTTGATTTTTAATTTACTGGTTTTATATTTTATTTCTATATTTTATATTTTTGTATTTCCTTCTTCTTTTTAATTAAGATATAATAGCTATATATATACTAGAGATAGGAGAGAGATAAAAATAGGGAAAAATAATCAAAATACAGGAAATAAAGTATTTTTATCTTTTATATTTTTCTAATATTTTTATGATTTTTCTAGATTTTTCCTAATTTTTTTGGTATTTTTAGAGTTAAAAATACTATAAACAGTGAATAAATGTTGCTGGCCAAGATTAAAATGAGGATGAAAAATATTAAATAATATCCAAAATTACTAAAATTAATTTTAATTGAAAGATAATAATTTAGAGAAAATGCAGAAACTGAAATTGTATTTTTAGGATTTTTGTAGAATTTCTAATATTTTTATAAAGATTTTTGGGTTTTTGTTATTTTTATGAGTTTTCTTTTGTAATTTTTAGTGATTTTTGGATTGAAGTTATAACACACTAAAATAGGAAAAATATATTTTTTTGGGAATTTTCTGAGATGTTTTTACAATTTTTATGGATTTTATAATGCGAATAGTGCTAAAAATACATCTTTTTGAGTTTTTATAAATATTAAAATGCAATAAAAATGTAAAATAAAAATATGACGTGATACTAGAATGCAACAGGAACCTAAGGTAATTTTTGTGGATTTTTAGCAATCTAGAGATGCATGAATTAAATACTAGAAACAAAGAGAAAAAATCATTCCTAGTAGGGGCATATATGTAATTAAGCAAAAGTGCAAGGGCCAATATACAAATTATTCTGGAAAATATATAAATAATTAAATACTTTACTGGACTAAATATCAATATCCAAACCCGCGAGGATAACGTTGCAAGAAACCCCCAGACACGCATGACAAGCACGTGCGCATGGTGGGACCAAAACGTAATATCAGACAATCCACGGGCTAGGATGCAAAAATGCCAGAAATTTTATAACTGCATAGAAAAGTTTTTGAACTAAAAATAAATAAGAAAAATACCCTGGAGTCCCTCTGCAAAATTGCCACGTCACGTGCGCAACGCACGTGACCTGGCAGGGACCAGAAGGTAATAACGAAAAGCTCTGGGGGCACAATGCAAATTGGACAGAAGTTTTAAAAAAGGCCGACGAGAGTTTGAATACTAAAAAGATATTACAAAAATGTGCGGGGTGATACTGTAAAATACCCTCACACAGGTGGATCGGACGGCGGAGGTGTCTTCACTTAGCCACGTATCGCGCCCGAGGCGCGCGATGTCGATTCGCGATCCGATTGTTTGAATAAGATCACCCGAAGATGATCAACGACTGCTGGGCTCGGTCCATCGGACGGATGCTGGTGCGTCTAGCGTCTGCACGGGATCGAACGACTGGGAGGCCAGGAGGAAGAACGCGAAAGAAGGCTGCCGGCGGCGAGCTTCCGCGACCTCCCCCGCCCTCCTTCGTTGTTCTTTGAAGCTCAAGACGAACCAGAACGTCTCCTGCAGGTATTCTCTTCTCGCCTGGGGCTTCAAAAAGAGGTGGCGACCACCTGAGCGCCCCAGAGGAGGTGGAGGAGCACGACACCTCCAAGAACCTCCGGTGTGCCTTCAAAATAGCTCCAGGCGCCTTAGTATGCTTGGCCTGCAAAACGTGAATTCAAGGGGGGTCCCGGCAGAGTGTGGCGGACTAAAGGGCTCGCCGGATTAAGCTCCGACGAGGGGTGGCTTAGGTGAAAGATTGGTCAATAAGCAAAACGAACAACGAAATTAGGATCCTACAACTACGAATAGTAAAGAAATTCAAGAAAATACGTGAAAAACAAACCTCAAGGGTTGAAAACCCAAGGTAGAACCTCACGACCGAACTTGGCAGGAGATGGTGGTGGAGCGCCTCACGGCCGCCTAAGCTCGCCCTCGGGGCTGGAGAAGGAGGCTGTCACCCTCCTCCCGCCTGAGCACACGCGAAAGAACCAAGCTAGAGGTCAAAAAGGGTTCAAGTTTGAAAAATGGAGGAAGGGGGATTTTGAACGAGTGGTCGAGGCGACGACTTCAAGACAATATCACGGGTGACGCACAGTCGATCTGCCCAAGACATATGGTCGACGTGGATCATGGTGCTACCGGGTAAAATTCTCATGAAGGGTCAAACCTCCCTCGAGCAATGCAACGATGGCGAAAAATTCGAGAAAAGAGGGGTGTCGGATGTTCTGACGGGGTTGCAGGGCTGAGGCTAGAGAGTTGACCCGTGGGTCATCTTTCCAAGCCACCTAGTTGGTCCACGTGGACCAACCAGGCAAAATCCCTGGAAAAACCATGCTAAAATCATTTAAAAATAGTAAATTAATTTATTAAATTTTGGTGACAAAATAAAAAATGTTTATTGTTTTAAAAATTATTTTATTACAAGTTTTATTTATTTTTTAGAGGTATAAAATAACAAGTTCCCCTTTTAGGCTTATATAGGTATATTTATATATGTATTTAAATATTTTATTTTTATTTTGTGTTTTTTAATTTTATTTATTTTGATTATTATTTTATATATTTATAAAGTATTTTTTTACACTTTAATATATTTTTATTTTATTTTTCTGAAGTGCTTTGTACACTTAATAAAATAGAAGAATCAATTATATAGGTATATTTATAGGTATTATACCTATGTAATTTATATATGTATTTTATTTTTGTATCTTTTTTGTGTTTTATCCTGGTTTAATGTACACATATGTTATAAATAATATTTACAAAATTATAAAAATATAAAATTATAAAAATAATGAACAACAAATAAAATGAATATTTTAATTTGTACAAGTATACAAAAGGGTTCCAAAACTCAACTTTCAAACCGTAGCTCCACAAAATACGAATCCACCTTCATTAAATAGCTTATGAGAAATTATATACAATTATAGGTGAGTTTGACGTATTTCGAGTTTTTATTTGCTAGATATAGGTCTGGGAAGTTGGGATTCTGGAATCTTATTCAGATCGTAACTTTTTATCTGTACATTATTTTTGTGTGAAATCAATTTTGTATTTTTCTTTATTTAATTATCTATAACTTTCATGTACAATGTTTCTTTATTTGAAGGATAAAAAGTGGAACTAAAAATAGATCCCAAAATGAATAAAGAATGGGTTAAATGAAAGGTGTTTTTATTGTGTTTTGGCCCTTATCTCCCCCTACTTTATTCATTGTCGACCTAGTCATCGAGATGCCTAGGTCTCAGGGTTTCAGGTCATAAAATATTTACAATATTTTATTCTTTTTCTTTTCTTTTCTTTATTCTATAATTTTGGCTTTAAAATCTGCAATTATACAATATTTACACAATAATGCATGGATGATAAAATGCATGAATTAACGCTATTTACACGCATTTACTAGGGTTTTTAAGGCCAAAATGATAGAATAAAGATGATGAAACGTAGATTCATCACCTCCCTCCATCTCGCCATGTCAATAGGTCTCACCAACCCCCTTCCATCTCACGCAATCTCCGGATCAACCTTGCCTCTTCACTGATCTATAAAACACATACTCCACCATTTATTGAAGTTCTGATCATTCTTAGCCTTCGTAACCCAAATCCCTTAAGCAAGCGAGCCTCCTGGTGACAACAAGAAGTCCCTGCAGGTGTCGGTGCGGAGAAGGACATCCATAGAAGCTAGTCCACCATCGTTGGAGTTCTCACCCCATGGTCATATACTCCCTGGTCTCTGACCAGGTATGATCTATTTTTTATGTTAATTAGGTCACATTTTAGTTTCTTTGATTATATTTAGGTTTAGTTTTATTCCATTTCAGTTTTTTGGCATATAATTTAAACTCGAAGTTCACCAGAGTTCCAACTCCGGCAACTGTTCTCATCAGTTCTACCCATTGTCCCGACCACATGACCATCCCATATACTTCCATCTTTCTTCTCCATTATCTAGATCAGTCCCTTCACCCCTCGATCTTACATGGATCGAGGTTCCATATCTCCCATCAACCACCATCACCGAAGATCCATCATTCGCCTCATTTCTTGTGCTTCCATCTTCATTTCGAGTCAAGAGCATAGCTCTCGAGCCCTTCTAGTTTTTTGTGCAATGTTTTGCTCCTGAAATGCACAGGAGAAGAGGAATCAAAGGAAGAACTAGTTCCCCAGGTGTCCAGAGAAGAAGACCTCTCCAAACCTCCTCCAACGAGGCATGGACATCATTGAGCATACCATCAGCTGCGGGAGGTCCTTAGGAAGCTACTGGGTAGGTCAACATCGGTGGAAATGTTCGAACAAAGGAGAAATCAATGATAAAAGGAGAAACAAGGAAGTGTTCTTCCCTGTTCTTGTGAGGCCCTCAACGTCGTTGAATCGAGAGTGAGGCTTGTATATTGAGAGTGAGGCCTAGATCTAATCTGGGCCCTTAGATTAAAAGATGAAGCGACACGCCACCTCTACCATCCATCTATAAGTGGGTGCACGTGGATGCACAACCGCCATCGATTCAGACCCCTACACGCCACACGTCTCGCTTTGCTTATATTGCATAAAACCCCTCTCAACTTTTATAATTTTATTTTAGTACTATAAATTAAAATTTAAGTGTAGCATTTTTAGGTATTTTAGCAACTGGGCCCTCGTACTTTCTTGTTATTACTATAGCTCCTTCTGCCTCGTGTATTCCCAGGTGAGGCGATGTAAAAAGTCATGTATGCACTATATTCCTGTACTTGTTATGAAATGCACATTTAGTTTTTATTGTTTGCAGACAAAGTCCCTGTGAAATGTATATTTTTATTTCTTGTATTTTGTTCATATGTGAACATTTCTTTTATGCTAGAAATCAAGAGAAAATTAACATAAATACCTGGAACCATGGCTGTTCATGTCTAAATTTTTATTTGACATTTTATTTTATTTTCCTATTTTTAAAATAGATGAATACACATATTTTCCCTATTTAGCATATAAAAATCCATACAAGTCACAAAAACTTTCCAGCAATTCAAAAAAAATATTATCTATATTATACTATATCCTACCACATATACAAACGTCATAAAAACATTATATAAAATATAAAATCATAAAACCCTACAATATTTATAAAAAAATATAAAAAAATATACAAAAAAATCAAAAAATATATCTATTTATTTCTTATTTTTATTTTTATATATAGTACATATTAAACATAGTTTCGGGTTTATTTTGGACTAATAGATATTTATGAAACCCTAAATTAGTTTAGATATTTGATATATTCATTGATTTGATATATTTTCAACTTAAAAAATTTACAAAAAATGTAAAGTATATAAAAACATCAAAAATGGAGAAAAATATAAAATCCACAAAAACATTTTGTTTTTCTTATTCCGACTTATTTATAAAATTATAAAGCTATATTATATGTATTACATATAACTTGTATAAGATATAGTAATTATATTATTATATAATTGATTGTCTTATTTAAACATAAAAAAGGAATAAAAAATTAAAAACAAAAAATCAACGTACAATATTTAAATATATAACAAATTTAAATCTATAGAAAATTAAATATAATTAAAAAATCCACAAAATGAGAAAAATAAGAGAAAGATACAAAATAATATAATTATTAATAGTTACTACCATGTGTTATCTCTCTCCGTGGTTCGACACTCCACCTGCTTACACCTATACACTTTTTGTAGAGCTAAAATAAATTTTAACCTACACATACTTGATTGATTTATCATCTATCGTGATTTGATTGGTGCTTATATGATGATTGGTCGGCACAACGATTAGTCTTCTAGCCTTGTTAGGGATACTAGACCGAACCCATGGATAATCAGGTAGCTAAGTTAGCTCCCCCGTAAAGTATCCCCGTTAAACCACACACACATATATACCAAGTTTGATGGATGTGATTGGAGTATCGAATTGAATCGAAATTTGAATGATAACATGATTTCATATTGTGATCAAGATTCCCCCACGTGATTTCAAAAAACACCTTAGAAAATAAAAAACAAGGGTGGGATAGCCAAGTTGGCTCCCCTCTGGCGCTACTCCCAGAGCGGAGCCAACTTCGGTACCCTCACCTTAATTTTTAAAGAATTTAAAAGGTATATTTTTTCAAAATACTTAGAGGGGTTTAAATCACTAATGGCAACACGATCTCATTCAAAATTTAAAAAAGCAGAACTTTCAAACCCGTCCATCTAATACATATCAATTTTAGCAATTCTAAAACCGTTTAATTTTTTGTCTCGATGGATATGATAGAAATATCGAATTGCGTTGAAATTTTAAGGAAAGCATGTTGTCGAATAGTCATCTAAATTCCCCATGTATTTTTAAAAAAAATCTTATTTTTAAAAAATAACAGTGGGGTAACTAAATTGGCTACCCTTTGTGAGTAGCGCCATTTCCTCAATATATAATGGGTTAAATGAACCTACCTAGGGGGTTCCCCTCCTTATATTTTCTTTTTTAGACCTTTTTAATACCACATGAGAGATTTCATTAACTATATGACAACATGTTCTCAATTAAATTCCGTGTAAAACATTCATTCCTAACTTGCTCATTAAGAAGGGGTCGATTTCAACAATTATGAGATCGTTAATATTTGATATGCATGATGAATGAGATAAGAATCTCGATTCTAGTCAAGATTTGAACATGAACATGTTGTAATATAGTGATCAAAATCCCCCCATATTTTATTAGGATTTTCCTTGAAAAATAAAAAATAAGAGTAGGGGTAGTCGAGTTGGCTTTTTAGATGGACAGGTTAAGAATGCACGTCTTACACAAATTTTGAATGACAGTATATTATAATCTAGTGGACTAAATCTCCCTATAATTTTCAGAAAATACTTTAAGAAATAAAAAAATAATGGTGGGAGTAACCAAGTTGGCTCCTCCCGTTATTGTAGCCCTGTTAAACCCATGCATGTGTGATGTGTGTGGCAAAGAGTTATTTTAGTTCTTGTGTTACTATCCATATGTTATACATGTATAAATGGTTCTTTGTGAGAAAGTTTGTTACTTACACGTGGTGATATATAAAACACTCACCATACTTTTCGTAAGTCCTTCTTTCATAAACTTTATTCCGAAACAAGATAAAAAAGGAATGTTAAGCCCGAAAAAATAAGAAAAAAGGTAAACGAATCATATGCACACCAAGCGGGATGTTATCACGTGTCACCTGATCTGCAATATACAAATGACCCATAATATGTGAAATGCACCGTAACAGAGTCTTAGGGTGTGTTTGGTACACAGGTTAGAGCGGGTTAAACTGGCAGAGGGTAACTCGTTTTTGTGTTTTGATGTTTGGATAGAGGGTTAAACTGACGGTGGGTTTGTGTGATATGATTGTATTGGGTTTTGAAAAAGTGAGTAGTTATTGTGATGTGATTGTATTGAAGTTTGGAAAAGTGAGTAGAAGCGGAGTAGTTTATAATTTTTATATGATATGATGGTATAATATATTATTTTTTGATGGAATTGATGATGGAGATTTGATTTATTTAATTTTTTAAAAAAGAAATAAAGTGGGACCCACATGAGAGAAAAGGAGGGTGCCTTGCCGAACGGTGCCTTACATATCAATGACCATGTGTTTCATGTTAGGGATTTTTACCCGGCAGACCTTATAATCTTTGTCAATTACTTCTACGACCTTTGAAACATCATAAATCCTCCCTCAACCCTGTAAACTTGCTCCGTCTTACCCCACGAACCCTACCTTTAAAATGACACATCAAGAGTTAACTTCTTTGAGTTAAAAATAAGTTAATCTAACCAATCTGGATCGGACGGCTAGAATTAACCAAGAGAAGAAAAAAAATCCTCCCTCCTTTCTCAACAGCAACTGCACCGCCTGGCGTGGTGTTGCACTCGACCTGGGCTGGGGGGGATGATGAGGTGTGGGGAGGGGAAGAGGTTAACATGGGTCAAGGGTCGACGGAGGCGGCTTGGGCTGGAGGGAGGCGACAGGGGGAGAGAGGGCTTCAACTGGCGGATCTGCGGGGGGAGGGGGGGGGTTTCGATCGAGCAAAGGAGGCGGGGGCTTCGAGCCCGGGGGGTGGGGGATGGGGTGGGGTGGGTGGGGGGGTGCGGGAGGGGATGGAGGGCTACGAGCGAGGGCAGTGGGGGTGTGGAGCCGGGGGGCTATGAGCGAGGGCAGCAGGGGCTTTGATCGAGCCAGGGGGTATGATCGAGTAGAGGAGGCGGGGGCTTCGAGAGAGTCGGAGGGGTTGCGGGGGCTTTGACGAAGAAGCAAATCCGGAGGGAGAAGGTGCAGTGGACCAGTCTTGGCGAGGTGTTGCTGCCGAGCCTCGGCGATGCGTGGTGCGAGGGCGCAGCCCCGGTGCTGCTGCGACGGAACTGGAGGGCGGAAGTCAGTGAGGTGGAGGGCAAACAATGAGGGCGGAGGTTGGGGAGATGGAGGGCGTGGCAGATGACCTGGAGCTGAAGGGTGACGACGGAGGCCGGGAACGAGGAGGTCGAGGGCGGAGGCTGGGGAGGATGGCGAGGACGATGGAGGTAGGTGGTGGGTGGTGGGAAAAGGAGGAGGGTGAGAGAGAGTGGCAAGTAATGTAAATTCGATAAATAAAATAGGCATAACATAAAGAATGTAACGGAATTGAGTTAGTTTTAACGGGTATATGGATGGGGGTTACCACAAGGTTTATTGGGTAAGGGTTAGCAAGTTTACGAGGTTGAGGGAGGAATTATGATGTTTCAAAGAGGTAATTGACAAAGATTATAAGTTCTGCCGGGTAAAAATCCCTTCATGTTATATCATCAAAGATGCACTTGTTTGTGCATCCTACACTTGCATTCGTAATCATGCTCTTCCCTACCTCTATTTGCATAGGTCCAAGGATCCGTTTGGTTACAAGTTAAGTTGATTCTTTAAACTAATTTAATGAGACATAAAATCTCCTTCAAACAACTCAGTAAGAGGATTGAAGTGATAAATGTAAGGTACTTGGTGGTTTTCAGGATTGAAATAAGTTTTTTATTTCTTTGATTTGAAGGTGGTTACAAGTAATGCAACAAAGGAAACACGAACATAACTCATCATTTCAACTAAATAAGAAAGGCGTGGAGATTAACCCGGATTCTTATGACGGCTTATTATATCCACTTCCCTCAATGCATCTTCGTCCAACCCAATGCTTTGATACCATCGATGTTTTGAAAATGGGACCGGGCCAAATGATTCGACTGGTGAACTGGGTTTGGATTGGTCTGGTCAATCGGTTATGAACCGTTTTATTCAGATTTCTTTACTTTGGTTAAGCAATCGGCTTAAATGATTATCTGGAACCGATTTGACTTGGTTCAACTGAAAGCGAGCCACAATTGGATTTTGAATTTACTCAAAAATAATGGTGTTGGTGGGTGTTGAGGTCATGCCCTTGCGTTATTGAGCTGAAACTCATAACTAACTTCTTCATCAAAAATTATTGTTCAAAATAAGTTTTAAATATTGTTAAACAATTATTATTTTGTAGAGTATTTAGGTTAAATATCATACAATTTATATATAGCATTTGATGTTGCATGTAAAAGAAAATGTTACACATATATTTTAAGATACATACTGATGGTGTATTTTATATCTATTCCAAGCATTATCAAATGTATATTTTATACGTATTTTGATTTATTCTGGTTTGACTAATCGGTTCAACTATTTCCCCCTATAAGTTCGGTTTAATATGAATTTAAAGAAGATGTCATAATCTGGTTAAACCGATTTAATTCCATGGTTCAACTATATCTGAATTTTTAACCAGAATTTCGGCTTCGTCTTTAGTTCGATTTCAAATACATTGGATACAACTACTACTGGTGGGTTTGGGGGGTGGATGCAAATTGACGTGGATCCGAATAATATAATCCTTTCAGCCAGAGATGGCTCTTTTGTCATCGCTTGCATGGATTAAATCATCATTTCGATGATCTACTACTCTCGGAATAAAGTCGAGAACTACACTTGCAACAACGACTTGGTATATTTGGCAAGAGCAGAATCGTTGTTGGAGTGGCATTGACTTGAGCACACGACGACGGGTCACGGATCCCATTATCTAAGATGTCCATATCATTGGCAACTAAATGCCTGTGTGTTGTTTCATTTTCGAGGTGTTTTGTAATTACCTACTTTGTCAGGTTTATTTATTTTCCCTAATTTTACCTTGTAATATTGGGAAGCAGTTGCATGCCCACTGTGTTTTTGGTTTTAATACACAGTCTTACTTGTTCATACACATATATACACATAAAAAAGGGAAACGATATAAAATATACGACTCTCAAGTTAGGTCCAATATGTTTAATTTTCGATCTGGTTATTCGGGCTAAATCACCGTGTCAAACGAACCACGCACCCACAATTACAAGCAGGGGTTTGGAAGGAGCGGCCCCGCCCACAACCGTGCACCACTACTCTCCGTCCATTCGAACGTCCCCATCAACAACTCCACCACCACTGGAGGACCCTCAACCTAAATAGCTCCGGCAGCACGCAAATGGAGTCGAGGCTCCTTACGTGAGGCGGGGTGGGGCGATAAACCAACATGCCCTACTCCGCACTCCTGCGGGGTTGCGCGCGCTTCTCCCATCGTCCCCGCAGGGCCATGACCCCCCCCCCCCCCCCCCCCCCCCACTGCCGCCCACCTCCTGTGCAGCTCCAGCAGCTCCCGCCGGAACCCTCCCCACTCATCCCCCTCCATGAGGGACGAAGACCGGTCCTGCTGCCGCGCTGCACCCCCTGCAGGCATCTACGTGCCTCCCATCCCCCGCCTCCGCTCCGTCATCGTCTCCTCCACAGGCACCGTCAAGACCGCCCGCTCCTCCGATTGCGACGACTGGAGAGAGGGCAAGAAGAAGATTGGCACCGACTCGTCCCTACACGGTTCCCGATACCAGCAGAGCTCCCTCTACTCACGGTTCGCGTACGACGAGTACTTCGACGAGGATTCCGACCATGATGGTATGCATCTTCTGCAAAGGTTAGTCTGTCCGAATTAGTTCTTGTTTCTGCATACTTCTATTTGAACTGGTAGTTGTTCGCTGTTTGTGCAATCAGCACCCACTGGATTTGTGGCAGTATGGCCTATTTCTAGGCTGCGTCCAAGAGTCTTTTTCCTTGCCTTTACATACCCCGCTATCCGCTACGAATGATCGAAATGGCAGCAGCTTAAGAATAACCGCTGATGTTGGAATTCAGAGTTGGATGTAGCAAGACCAAGTTTCGCAGTTAAAATTTGGACTATAGTGTCAGGAACCCGTAGACATCCATGCCGAATCAACGAGATTAAATGTCGCTTATTACCAATCAGTCAACGAGGGCGGCCCTACAAAGCATATAATTTGATCACCCTTCGTTGATAAATTACGGTCTGGTGATTCTGGAAACTATAACATGACGTGACACTAACATAAATTTACCGACCAGTTAAAGGAACTGAGGGGCGATGAAAATGGTTGGTTGAAAAAGTAATGCAGATGCCATATTGATGGTGCGTGAATTTCGATATTCGGGGAGGTAAGCCTTCTTTGAAAAGTCATGTAATAGCCGATATAGAAAAAAATGAAAAAGGCAAAAGTATGACTTCCCAAAATTGTGAATCCGATTGTAAACAGATAAATATGAATGCATATTCCTAAAAAAGTATGTTTTTTTGAAAGCATTGGAGCATGCTCCTTTTGAAATGCCAAAAGGGTGATAGCTAGAGATTAGTAGTCATCTGGAATATATATTCAAAAGACCAACGAATAAAGTAAAAAGTTAATGCCATATTGTTACAACCTCCCATGATGCATGCAATTTTATTAATTTTGTTTTATTCCACTTGTATGTTGTTCTTTTTTGTTCTTTTTAGCTTATATTTTAGATGTAATTTCCACCAGGGATGCCTCGGTTCACAGATAATGCGGCCCAGTAATGTTCAAAGTATTGATTAGACATTTACTTACCTTCCTTCAGTTGGTTTTCTTATGCTCTTCCTCTGTCATTTCCTATTTTCAAGCTAGTTCTCCCCTACCTCATATCTTGACATACTCTTCACCTCTTTACCTCAAGTTCCTCTCTTCCCACTTCTCTAAAATTTCCCAGAATTTTGGACGTGGCAAGTGGTATTAGAATATAGCCACAAAGTTGTCTTTACGATTTGAAGATTCAATGAAGTATTCAGTGAAAATTATAGGAAAGAAGAGAAAGGGTCATATACCACCTTTCTTTTATCGCACATTAAGGGATTTTTCACGATCATTATTTAAAGCTTAAAGGCATGATTAAAAAACAAACTTGACATATGATGGAATTTAAAACCTTTATGAAGGAGAAGTTGCAAGGTCATGCATCCATCTCAAGCAGCTCTAATTTTAGAGTCTCCATACTCCTAACCGCCATATACTATCCCCTCTCTTTTGGCGTCAAATACACACCCTCCTATCTTTAGCAGAGATAGAGAGGGGCAATTGTTAAGACCACAATAGGTATGCCACATTCAAATAGTTATGAGGTTTGACACTGGATAAAGGAGCCTAGGAACAAAGGACCTTAGGTGCGGTGTTTGCCATAGAAAAGAACCCTAATGAGCTAAGACATGTTGATATTGTTTATCCTTGCCAGGAGAACCCAAAGGGAGAAGACCCATAGATACAAGGTATTTGTGGAGAGTTTTTTTTTGAAGTCTGAAAGGTAGGGGGAAACACTCGATGGTGTCCACCCCATCACAATTTATTCCAAAATTACAAAAGTAACAATAGGGGAGAAAAAACTACGGCACGCAACACGCACCGGCAGTACAGGAACACTACAACACCTAGTCATCTACCATGCGTTTTGCAAACACCCCCACGTTCTCCTTATAAAATCTGACCCGAGAACAGTAAGTCATTCCTTCCGTGCCAGACCGCCTAGAGGATATCCATGGGATAAAGTCGTTCCCTCCTTGGCCTAGTAATATTTATGTAGATCGAATTCCAGAAGGCATGAAAGTCGTCGACGCGGCACCAAGCAACAACAACCTCCTGCCATATCCGAGAGACCACGGGGCAAGAGAAAAAGAGATGCTCTACAGATTCAATCGCATCACCACAAATAAGGCATCTGTCCGCAATGATGCTAAGGAGCCTGGCGCACCGATCTCGCGTCATCAGCCTCTTCCTCCTGAGTAACCACTGGATGAACCCAATTCTCTCAGGAAGCCTAAGAGCCCAAATAGTTGCACAATCTCTGATCAGCAGCTCCGAGTTAGCCGACGACGGCCTGGAGATGGCCCCATAGGCCCCTTTAATCGAGAAGCGGCCCCTCCTTCCAGCACCAATGATCCCTTCCCCTGCAAGGAGCTCCCACCTCCCTCACAACGTCAAGCAGTTCCAGGAATTCATCAAATCTCTGATCAGAGAAGTTAGCGGAGAAGGTAGGGCACCAGATCCCATCAACCCAGCAATCCGCCACCGAGCAAAGCTTCTCCTCCGCCAGGGCATATAAACGGGGGAAATGAGAGCAAAGAACTCCCACCCCCGACCAATCATCCGCCCAAAAAGAGAAGGCCTCCCCCCCAAGGACCGGCCTAAAGAGGGCTAAATTCTTGACGAAGGTCTTCACCACGCCCCGCCAGAAGGGCGTCATGGCGGCGAGACTACCCGACTGTGAAGGCGGCGCCCCCTTCACGTCATAAATCTTACGAACCACCGTGCAAACGAGATCATCTCCCGCAAGGTTCAGGAAAGCGGTATGCGTATGCGTTCGGACAGGTCACCGAATAGCGCTTAAGCGGTATGCGGGGGCATATGCGGGGTATAAGCGGTTCTAAGCGGTTTCCTATTTTTTTATTTAAAAATAAATAAATAAATACAAAAGTGACTACAACAGAACTAAATTTATGTATAATTGTGGTCCAACAGAACATCTAAGAAAAATAACTTTCATATGATGGAGGTCAATACTTCAAGTCTTCAATAAAAAAGTTAGCACACATGGTAATTAACAACAATCACCAAAATATGCAAGTATCTGAAAGAGCTGGGATTAAAAATAAATAACATTAGCAAAAGTACTAATTAAGATAGAATAAGAAAAATAAAATGTTCAAGCGACAATATTCTACTAAGTCCAAAGCAATTCTAATCTAGTCATCATCAAATTCCACTGGGATATTGTCTTCATTTTCATCGTCACTCTCTTCATCGGACAGGAGTTCTTCCTCATTCAAACTTGGCATTGAGGTTGAACCAGTAGCATGCCTTTGGCTTCTTCTATGTTGAACCAAATCTTCAGCGCCAGTTGCATCAGCCACTAAGTTCCATGTCAGCCCCGATCCTTGGAAAACTTCATCATCTCCTTCATCATCTTCACCAATCCAATCTCGCAAATGGGTTCTATCATTTGTGGCAAATGGATCATTTCGTTTTTTCATATGGCGATCCCTCAACTTGGCGTTGAATCTGACATACACCAAATCATTTAATCGCTTGAATTCAAGCCTGTTCCTTTTCTTTGTATGGATCTACAAAATCACCATAAAAATATCATTAACCACCACATTAATGAAGTGTAGCATGTGAGATGTATGGCACCAATTTTTTAACTTTACCGCCTCAAAAGTGCTCCAATTCCTTTCACAGCCTGAGGAAGAAGCTGTCAACCTTAAAATTTTCATTGCCATTTCCTTCAATTGTGGTGTTTCCATGCCATGTAATTCCCACCAACGGGCTATTTTCAAGAAAAAATAGTTAATAATAATTAAAGATATAAGTCTATTAATTCTAGTGAGAAATTATACCTGGATTGAAGTCGTCATCAATGATTGACCTTTGTCTGATAGCCAAAGGTTTGCCAAATGATCCTTCTGCCCCTTCATATAAAGGCAACTCCTTCCTGGTGATGATATCTTGGATCTCTAAATCAGGATAGAAAATATCCATACAATCCAAGAATCCCTTCAGAGCAAGGCCTTCCCTCTGGATTTGAGCAATGTCCCTATAAAAAAAGTAGGGATTCAAATAATATGCAGCAAGGTGGAGGGGACTATCCAGTCTTCCTTTTGCCTTTGAGTCAATGGCATCAACAAAATGTTTGTAAGATGCTTCGACATCTTTGAAAATGCCCATGATCTCTTTTCTAGCATCTTGCAACTCACCATATACAAAGCCCATAGCCGGCCTCCTATCTCCATCAACAATCCGCAGAACATGTACCAATGGAGAAAAGACCTTCAATGTCAATGACACTTGAGTCCAAAATGAAGGACTCAAAACTATGGCTGAAGCCATTTCGCCTTTCTTGGTCTTGTACCATTTACAAGCTCTCCATTCATCAGAAGAAAACATAAGTCTCAACTTATCCTTCTTCTCCATCACAGATTGCAGAGTGAGATATGTGGTAGCAAATCTTGTTGTTCCTGGCCTCACTATCTCGCCCTTTTGCGTAAATTGTCTCATCAAGCTCAATGTTTTTGCATGACTGTATATGAAGACAGTCAATGTCCTTGCTTTTGTGATGGCAGTTTTCACTTTTGATTCTTTACCGATCTCTTCTAGCATGAGATCGATGCAATGTGCTGCACAAGAACTCCAGAATATCCGTGGGTATTTTGCTCTCAATATTCTGCCAACAACCATATTAGCAGATGCATTGTCTGTCACTACTTGGACTACATTGTCAGGCCCAACTTCCTCAATGGACTTATCCACTAAGGAAGCAATGTACTCCGCGGTATGAGAATCTGCAGACGAGTCAATAGAATTCAGAAAACTAGTTCCAAGCACGCAATTGACACAAATATTCATTATGCTCCTTCCTCTCCTATCAGTCCATGCATCTGTCATAATGGAACACCCAGAAGTCTTCCAACTATCACGATGCGTTTGCAAGAAGTCTTTTGTTTCCTTAACTTGTTCCTTCAAAAGAGTTTCAGTTAGCTCATAGTATGTTGGAGGCTTGTACGACCTCCCATACTGTCCAATTGCTTCGCACATTCGAAGAAATGAGTCACTTTTGACAACATTAAAAGCAATGTCATTGTCATAGAAGTACTTTGCCACAAATGTATTCACGCGTGCACGTTCCTCCTTGGCAAAGGTATCTTTGATTGAGGATTGACGGAGAGTCTCCGCTGGTACTTCTTGAGCTGAAATTCGCAACCTTTTCCCATCCCTCTCTTCATCATCCAAGGGTTGATTAATCTTAATGGAGACTTGCCCTTGAATTTCTTTCATCCTCGAGGTCTTCTCATTCTTTTTCGCTTTAATTCCTTCCATATTGTCCATAATTTCTTTCTTCACCTCAGGAGACACCTTGGGACAAGATGATGTATTGCCTTTAATGTGTGCCAAATGTTGCTTCATGCGATTGATCCCTCCTTTCACAACCTTCCGACACAACCGACAAGTGACCATGCTCGGGGTACTCGGATTCTCTAGAAAAGCATACTTCCATCCCGGATCATTAGAACCGGGAGGAACAAAAAACTCCGAAGTATCGCTTCTTTCAATAAAAGGCTCACTTCCAGTGCCAGGCGTAGGAGAAGAACCGCTGTCAGATGGTAGTCTAGATGCCATAGTTTCCTGGCATTCAATCATAATTATAAATTTATAAGATAAAAATATAGACAAAAAGTTTAATATGCATAGACAAATGCCACCAAATCAGAAGATAAGAGATTTAAATATAATCTGAAAAATTCAAAATCAGAAGATAAGGGTAAATATAGACACGATAAATAATATAAGCAGATTACTGATAGAGGTATTGATTTAAGAAAAGATCTCTATTTCAATGAGGGAAGGCATCATAAATTATGTATGAAGGACTATATGATGGTTCCTTTCACCATATCCATATCCACACTCATGAACATGTAAAACTTAAAGCATCATCCTCTCCTAAAGAGTATCGTGTCGTGCTTGACGACACATGTGGGTATATATTCCAACCAACATACATTTCTATTTATTTCAATACAAAAAATGAGTATAACTCTTTATGCATCCATTCGCTTCTTAGTTCTTCCTCATTAAGATATTGCCATTCATGATATATGCTTAGTCACAATCTGCTTGCAACCCCCAACTTGCAAACAAGTTTGACAAAAAGAATCAAGCCGAAATGCAGACAATATAATATGCTATTATGCATAATCTTCGACAATAAGAGATTTAAATATAATCTGAAATGGGAAAATGGGAAAATGGGAAAATTATTGAAAAAAAACTAAATACAAACGGACCTTAACCTTCGCAGTTCGCAGTCGCACTGTACGGGTAGTCGGCTGACGCGGAAGTTGGAGGCAATGAACTGCGGCTGACGCGGAAGTTGGAGGCAATGAACTGTGAAGAGGAACAGAGGTTGTAAGGAGGCAGCGAAGTTGGAATCGCGGAGGAGCTGTGAAGAGGAGGAGGACCTGTGAGGAGGCGGAAGACACAGGCGGAGGCGGAGGAAGCCGGTGGAGGCGATGACGCTCGCGAGTCGAGGGCCGGTTAGGGGCGAAGGAGGCGGAGGAGTCCGGTGGAGGCGCTGCCTGGAGCTCGTGATTCGAGGGCTGGTCAGGGGCAGAGGAGGCGGAGGAGATCGGAGAATCGGAGGAGGTCTGGCGCTCGCAAGAGTAGTCGGGGACTGAGAACTGGAGGAGTCGGGGAGAGGATCGAAGACCTAATGCATTCCTAAAAACCCTAAATCGGGTTCGGGATGAGGAGAATATGCGTAATCGGACCTACGGGATCCGACATAGAAAACCAACAGCCGAGCGGCCGAACGGACCGCATATGCGGCTGCATAGACCGCATATGCGGTCCGCTCATGCGCTTGGGGCGCATAGTGGCCCGATTCACGTGTGCGGCACGTCCTTAAGTCCGCGCGCGCATATGCGGCCGCTCAAGGCGCATTCGTGAACACTGATCTCCCGGGCCCCATACCCTGCTAGCCCATTTAAGTAAAAGTGCCTCATTCATATGCTCGAGCGACTTCACCCCTAGACCCCCAAGATTCTTTCTGCGCGTGATATCTTCCCACCCCACCAGATGGATCCCCCCACGCCCAGTCAAATGGCTTCCCCACAAAAATGTGCGCATCCGCTTTTCCAGCCTCGCACGAATCCCCTTCGGCATATTGCGGTTAACAAGAAATTAAATTGGGATGGAAGAAAGGACGGCCTTCAGCAGGACCAATCTACCCCCCCTCGAAAGTATAGCAGCCTTCCACCCCGCCAACCTCATCTCAACCTTCTCCACCACCCTTAACCAATCATGGAGCCTTGTTCTCCCCAGAGCCAGAGGCATGCCTAAGTAATCAATAGGCAATGCAGCGCGACCAGAAGCCAAGAGCACCGCCATCCCATTTGCAAAATGCTCTGCATGCCCGAAAGGGACGAACACAGATTTGTTGTCGTTCTTGACCAAACCAGACAACTCGGTAAAAATCTCCAGCGCCGTATCCATGTCATTGGCCTCCTCAACACCCCCTTCAATGAGAAATAAAGTATCATATGCGTATTGGATGATCGGTACCCGCACCCCCTCCCTTGAGGACCCGCCAGAGAAGCCGCGGCTGACAACAAGAGATGCCATATCGGACAGCACATAGGCCGCAAGGATGAAGAGCATCGGTGCAAGGGGGCACCCCTGACGCACCCCCTTACGAGGTTGGATCCAGCCCCCCTTCGGCCTACCATTGATCATGACCAAAAACGAAGTCGTGGTGACACAATGTCTCATCCAAGAAATCCATTTGTCCGGGAAACCCTTCCTCCGCAGCACCGACCACAGAAATCTCCAGTCGAGGTATCGTACTCCTTTGCAAAATCCACCTTCCAAAGGACACCGCTCGTGCCCCTCCGCCACCAATCCGCGATGACTTCAGAGGCAAGAGTGATGCAATCGGATATCTGTCGGCCGGGAACGAAGGCAGATTGTACCGACGAACCAGGTTCCCGAGAACGACAACCCTGGTAGAACTCCAAAACCACCTCAAGCACCTCCCGACCAACGAGGTCCCAGAAGTCTTTGTAAAACGAAACAGGGAAACCATCGGGGCCAGGCGCAGCGTCGTCGTTCAAGTCCCCGACAGCATTCTTAAGTTCCTCCAAGGTAACATCACGGAGAAGAGCATCGCAGGAAGGCGTCGCCACAGTCCTAGTATCCCCACCCAACCATTTCCACCTCCAGGGGAGAGTTGCAGCAGACATGTTCTTGAAGTGTTTCGCAATGGCTCTGCCCATGTCTTTATTCCCTTCCACGCTGACCCCATCAACGACGATGTAACGCAAGGCATTGGATCTGCGTCTCCAACTAGCAATACGATGGAAGAATGATGTATTTGCGTCCCCCTCCCGAAGGCAAATGCTCCTCGATCTCTGCCTCTACTCCGTGACATGCTTCTTATCCTCCACGGCTACCTTCCTCTGCGCCGCCGTACGAGACTCCAATTCCGAAGGCGTAAGATCCCTGGTGTCCTCCATCGCGTCCAGCTTCCGGTTGTCCTCCTCCGCGTCCCTCTAGCCGCGCACCTAGCAGCCCTCGTCTCCCTCTTGAAAGCCGCCAACCTGACCTGCAGGGAGGAAAGCTTTTGGACAAACCTGGAGGCGGCGGAACCCGAGGTCACCACCTCCGACCAGTGCGAGGCCACGATCTCCCTAAAACCGTCCTCCAAGAGCCAGCATTTCTCGTACCTAAAAAGGCCCCTCTGCATTGGGGGCAACCCCAGAGCACCACAAGATTGGGTTATGATCAGAACATGACCATGACTTGGCTTCCACCGATGCCAACGGAAAAGCCTCCAAAACCTCATTAGAAACGAAAAAACGGTCGAGACGCGAGCACGTTTTTGAGTTCCTCCAGGTATACACGACATCCCCGACATCCATCACCTCGAGGCCGAGCAGGTCGATGGTGTCAGCGAACTCAGTGGAGCCCAGGTCCTGGCCCCCCCTCCCTCCGGGTCTGTCCGTAGTAAGTAGGGTGACGTTGAAATCACCCCCCACCACCCACGGAGTCCTATCGACAGCCCTACCAGCCTCCAAAAGATCCTCCCATAACTCTCCCCGCAAACCACCATCACATGGGCCATACACACACGACATGGCCAGCTGAGAGGACGAGGACGTACCAGCCAAGATCACCGTCAGGATGATGCAACGTGATCTCAAATTATAGAGCCGAATCGTTTAATTAATTTAGTGGTCAATTTTATTTACGTTTTTTTTCAATTGTCGTATCTCTAATTAAATAAATGAGATTGCATGTAATCTCAATCAATTAGTTGTCGATTTTGAATTTCAAATTAGTTAGAGTCATTTTAGGATAAATTAGTTGTCAATTTAAATTAATTTCTATTTTTGTAATGTCATCCCTCCTATATAAAGGGATGAGGGTCCAATGTTTTTAATAAGTTAAGTGATAATTAAAATTGAGATTTTATCTCCCTCTCTATCTCCTCTCCTTCTCCTTCTCCCTTGCCGTGGTCTACACGTTCTTATTCCCCAAATCCCTCGTGTTCTCGACGAGTTTTCTTCTCCTCAACCCCTCCATCTTCTTCTCCACCTAAAATTCCACCGCTCAAGTTTATTTCCCGCCATCGCCGAATCGTGTTTGCATCACAGGACGTGCCGGCCACTAGTCATCGAGATAAAAGACCAGGTCGACGAGCGCCACGCCACAAGCATCCCTCCCGAAGACCCCGTAGCGTCCAAAGCTCTGAACTGGTCCAAACCACCCGCGCCAAAAGATCTCCATACGTCTCCCACCACGGAGTGCAGTTTTGTTTCCTGAAGCAAGATGATGTCGCATTCCCATTCACTGAATCTAGAGCCCATGGTTCTCCGCTTATCTGGATCCCCGAGGCCACGGACGTTCCAAGATAAGATTTTCATTTGGATCCTTCGTCAAACCCCTGTATTTGGGCAACACCAGCGGCCGCCACCACACCAAGCTTGAACGAAGATCAAGGTTGTGCCTCCGGTCTTGACACCCTAGCTCTGTTTCTTCTTCTATACCTCTTCTTGCTCCTTCTGTCACTAGGCCCTACCTCAGAAACACGAGCAGGGACGCCCTCAGCCATGGAATCCCCCTCCTAGCTGATCTCCGAGATTGAGGCGGCCAAGGCGGAGGAAAGCTGGGGCTGAGGTCTTCCCTCCGCAAGTAGATTGTGGAAGAGGGGGATGGATAGCAGCTGAGGAGCACCCGCTAAGGCGCCGCGAAAGCCCCCCGAAGGAAAGATCCGCGACGAAGAGCCCGAGAAAGCAACGGTTTGCACCAACCTCAAAGGGTCCGTGATGGCCCTACCGACAACCGGATCTGAAACATCCCATGTGCCCGCCTGAGCGGCTGCCCACGAGCCCGAGTCCGCGAGCGGATCCGCGTAACCAGGTCCAGCACCCGTGTCCAATCCCACCTCCGTAAAGACCGTCGCCGAAGACGGATCCAAAAGCCTCTTGCCAACGTCACCCTGCAGAGGGAACATTCTTGATGATAGGTACAATGGTTGAGGTGAGTTCACGAAGCGCCACGTGCCAGGAGTCGCTTGAGCCCTTCCCTCAAGAGGTCTCCTTGGGAACCCAACCGCTAGCGCTGAACCCGAAATGCCCCCTGGCCTTCCGCCTACCGCCGACCTTGGAACCTTCGACGGAGGCGGAGGATCATCGATGACAAGCTCTATCGTGAAAGAGAAACATCCCACGTTCATCTCCGTGAACATACTTCGCCCCCCGACCTTGTCGAGGAAGCTCCTGGCGCATTCGAACAGGATCTTCGTTTCCTCCACCGGGGTGCCCGGTCTGAGACCATCATCAAGGACTTCCCGAACTATTCCCCACCTACTCAAAGCCCTCCGCAAGCAGCCAGTCGACTGAGAGAGGAAGGGGACACCCTTCACCGTAGCCAAGCAAACCTCCACCTCACTGCATGAGCCATCAACGAAGCACAACCTCCTCCTGCATACGTTCCCGACATCCTCATTGCGTAGCAAACGTTCCATCTGAAACTCTGATAAGCCGCGAACACAACATCTTCTTGCATCTAACTTCACTATGTCCCCCGTGAACTGATGCAAACACGATTCAGCGATGGCGGGAAATAAACTTGAGCGGTGTAATTTTAGGTGGAGAAGAAGATGGAGGGGTTGAGGAGAAGAAAACTCGTCGAGAACACGAGGGATTTGGGGAAGAAGAACGTGTAGACCACGGCAAGGGAGAAGGAGAAGGAGAGGAGATAGAGAGGGAGATAAAATCTCAATTTTAATTATCACTGAACTTATTATAAACATTGGACCCTCATCCCTTTATATAGGAGGGATGACATTACAAAAATAGAAATTAATTTAAATTGACAACCAATTTATCCTAAAATGACTCTAACTAATTTGAAATTCAAAATCGACAACTGATTGATTGAGATTACATGCAATCTCATTTATTTAATTAGAGACACGACAATTAAAAAAAACGTAAATAAAATTGACCACTAAATTAATTAAACGATTCGGCCCTATAATTTGAGATCACGTTGCATCAACTCTCCGCCGCTTTTAAAAGTTCGTCTCCCGATGAATTGCTTGATGTAGGCTTGGAGGTCAAATCTGCGTGCTCCGCCATCTTCTGGAAGAACTGGTGTGAGGCGAATGGCGAACTCCATATGCGGGCACGGCTGTCGTAGTGGAAGAACATGTGTGGCGCAAACGGCAGCGTCTTCTGGAATTTTGCCTCCTCATTGTGATGATGGAAAAATTGATGAGGCATGAAAAATATGGCTCTTGGAGAATCCATAGTGAAGCAATGGCACAATGAGAGGAGAAGAGGAGATGTGTCCAAGGAATGAAACCATGGGGTCCTTAAATAGGGAAAACCCAAGGTCCTAGTCCTATTTGGACAAGGAAGGTCCCCTGATTTCATACTTACAGCCCTCTTCTTTAAATATTTCCGCAGTCGGGGGCTTGGGCGCAAATTTCGCGCCTCTTTGTTTAAGCATTTTCCTTAAGAAGATGGTTTGCAGTCCCTTTTCGAAAAACGTTTGTATGGGGGATTTTTTTTGTAATTTACCCAAGTTGGTTCCCTATCCCACAACTTACGGGATTCGTCTAGGGCGTCTCCATCTTCCTCGCGAGTGGTGTGCGAACAGGGGAGGCGGCGCGGGGAGGCGGTTCCTCGAGTTTTAAGGCGCGGGAGGGCGGCGAGAAGGAGGCGCGGGGGGGCGCTGCAGTGGCGTGGCGGCGCAGTAGGGCGACGCCGCGAGGGGAGAAGGAAGACGACGAGGGCTGGGGGGGTTTGTGGGCGGGAGTGCGGCGAGAAGGAGGCGCGGGGGGCGCTGCAGTTGCGTGGCGGCGCAGTAGGGCGACGTCCTTCCCGAACCACTTCGCCACCCCCATGCACCCCCACCTTCTCCTTCAGCCTTCCTCCCGCGGAAGCGAAACATGGAAAAAGATAAAGAACAATAAGAACAACGAGATTTATGTGGAACCCTACTCCCTAAGGAGCGGGATGAAACCACAGGGGAAGCCCAAAGGGGCATATGTAGCATTGCTCTTTCTCAATGGATACAGGAGGTCTGAGGCTCCTTATATAACCTTCACATAGCCTCCAAGTCCCACCACTAGTAGATGTGAGACTAAACATATGGATGGGGTAAATGGATCTCTCCAGGATCCATTTACCCTCCTACAACTCATATGGCGCACAACCAAATACTCCAACACTCCCCCTCAAACTGGAGCATACAATGCTCAGCTTGGACAAACAGAAAGAAACCCAACTGACGCTACACGATACTAAAGACAATATCAACTCAACGCACACAACTGTCGGCTGTTGTTGAGGACTTTGCTTCTCATGCCATGCAGATGAGGAGGACGAACGGGCTAGAGTGTGAGTCTGCTGAATCTCCTCATCGGAGAGCATGTGCTCTGAACTGTGCCTGTCAGAGTCAATGCAATTGGAAATGAGTCTCCTCGTCGGAGAACTCTGATCCGCCACAATATGTAGACAACTGCTTCATCTCTGAAAAAAGGACCGAACTGAAACAGGCCGTGGAAGTGCAATCCTCGTCGGAGTCTACTGTCGCTGGAGAATGGAGTCTGAAAGAAGTCTCCTCGTCGGAGAACTGGGTCTCTCCCATTTGGCACAGAGAATGGTACTCTACTCTGGAGTCCCTATGATATCACATGAAAACCCTTGCCAACATGGCATAAGGAATGGTCTGCTACTCTGGAGTCCCTATTACTCACATGGAAACTCTAGCCAAAACAACAAGACAAATGGGGACCACGACAAAAGATCTTTCGCACATTAATTTTTTTATACGTCCTCGTAGCGTCAAAAGAGAAAAAGGAGGACATAACTCGTGCTAAGTAAAAGTGGGTGAAAAGAAAAAATAATGTGAAGTCAATCACCCCCCTATACTTACGATCTAGTTACAAGTATAATGGAAGAGAAAAAATGAGGTGACTGAGGGAAAAGAATATACAACAAAAGAACAAGATAAATAGAGAAAACGAGATCAACGAAATCACTCGGTCCCCTCTATACTTAGGATAAGCTATCCTAAGTATAGAAAAGAATGCGACCAAAATTGGTTACCAGTGATTCGTGGAAAGGAAAAGATATACAAGAGGGAAAAATAAGAAGATCAAAATCGAAAACGCAAATCAACGGGCAATCGATCCCCCTTATACTTAGGATATGGTACCCTAAGCATAAAAGACGAGTAAAAAAGGGGACGATTGTAGTCTACGAAGAATATACAGGCAAGCTTGCAAAAATCGGCCGACTAGTCAGTCCGACTAGTCGAGTCGGGGGGGTAGCCAACTCGACTAGGCCTAGTCGGCCATTAGTCGGTCAGACTGACTAGTCGGCCGACTAATCGACCGATTTTTACATTAAGCTTTTATAATTTTTTGTTTTTTTGCTTTGTTTTAACAACAAACTTATTCTAATATGCTTAATGTTATATTTAATGTCAATTACTTCTTTTCTTCCATTATTTAAGTATAGAAAATGTACAAATCCATGCTAATACATAAGCAAACTTATTCTAATATGTAATAATGTTATATTTAAAGTCAATTACTTCATTTATTTCATTAGTATAGAAAATGTACAAATCTATGTATAAAAATGATTTATATATTTAAAATAATTAAAAAATTCAAAATCGACTAATGGCTGACTAAATCCGATTAGTCGCCCGACTGCCGATTAATCCTTGGTCAGTGACCCCACCGACTGAGTACCGACTACCGCTTTCTGCAACCTTGTGTACAGGTGGTAGTGTACTCCAAAAATCGAATGGCTCAAAAGTCTCTGCACAGGACAAAATGAAGTGGAAGAGTAATCATGAGTCCTGTACAAAGTAGATCACCTCAACACGGGCTAGATGATCAGTAGTCTTCACGAAGTGCTTCAGCATCTGCCCATTCACCACGAACGGTTCTGCACCAGATGACACATCTGATATAGCTATGCTTCCTTTGTCGCGACCGTTTCAACTATGTAAGGTCCTTCCCACTTGCTCTTCAATTTGCCAGGAAAAATTCTCAATCGTGCATTGAACAACCATACTTTCTATCCAAGAACAAAGATCTTGTGCCGAATATGTCTATCATGCCATCTCTTCACTTTGTCCTTATAAATGAAGGTGTTCTCGTATGCCTGATTTCGAATCTCTACTAGTTCATTCAGATCCATCTTCCTCTTGGCTCCTGCTTTCTGCATATCAAGTGAAATCTCTCTGATAGCCCATTCAGATTTGTGCATGATCTCTACGGGCAAATGGCATGGCTTCTCATAAACCAGTCTGAAGGGTGAAGTACCTAAGGGAGTCTTATATGCAGTACGATATGCCCAAAGAACATGGTCTAGAAGCTGTGACCAGTTCTTCCTATCCGGTCGTACTAATTTCTGAAGAATGGATTTCACCTCCCTATTTGAAACTTCAGCCATGCCGTTCGTCTGTAGGTGGTAAGAAGAAGCTACTATGTGATCAATGTCATAGTTCTTCACTAGCTTTTTTACCTCCTTATTAATGAAATGGCTACCCCCATCTGAAATAAGAATACGTGGAATACCGAACCGTAAAATAATATGTTCCCTTAGGAACCTGCACACTGTCCTACTGTCAGCGGGTCGTGCAGGTATAGCCTCCACCCATCTACTAACATAATCCACAGCTAGAAAAATGTACTCAAAGCCACTGCTGGAACGGAACATGTCGCATAGGCATAACATCTCTCACAATGACTGTCCCTACCGCTCTGACAATCCGGGCAACCCTTCACGAATGTGCAAGCATCTCTAGTAAGAGTCGGCCACCAAAATTCACTTTGAAGTACCTTCTGCACTATCCTCTTCCCTAAATGATGCCCCCTGCCTCTAAGAAATGGCATAGAGTGAGGACACTATTGTATTCCTCCTGCAGAATACATCGCCTGTAAACACAATCCGATCCCTCACGAAAAAGAATCGGATCGTCCCAATGGTAGTATCATGCCTCCGAAACTAGTCTGTCGATTCGGTCCTTCGGCCAACCCTGTGGACTCTTCTGTGTAACCAAAAAGTTCACTACATCTGCATACCATGGAAGCTCGGTAACTGCAAAGATACTCTCGTCTGGAAATCTCTCTGCAATCTCTGGTGTTTACTCATCTGAAGGCTGCTCTATCAGCAATCGGGAGAGGTGATCAGTTACCACATTCTTTACCCAAGTTTGTCTCTAATGTCCAAATCAAACTCCTGAAGTAAGAGAATCCATCTAAGAAGGCATGCCTTGGCATCCTTCTTCTCCATCAAAAATCTTATAGCTGAATGATCTGTGTAAATTGTAATCTTGGAGCCAAGAAGATAAGTTATGAATTTGTCCAATGAAAGTGGTCGAGTTGGAGGAGGGCAGGGAGGTCGGAGCGGGGTCGGTTAAGCTGGTGGAGGAGTCGGGAGATGCTTCTGTTAGGGAAGGGGCGAGGGTGCCTTCGGCACCAGACGGCGGGGACTCGGAGGCTGAGGGAGGCGAGGGCCGACAGCAAGGGAATCGGGTGTTTGATCTAAAGGGGGCCGCGGTGGTGGGGGTTTTGCAGAATTCTGGTGATGGTTGGGAGAGCATTCGTGCTCGTACGTTGGACTTCTTGGGCGAAACGTTTGTTGGTGATTTCGTCATCCTCGATGCAGGACGATGCTGCGTTCGAGGCCTCTCCCCGGAGCAACGGGAGACCCTTCTTCGACTCCATGATATCTCCGGGGTCTTGTGGCGGAGTTTGCGGGTGGCCGATGGTGCTCTCTCCACCACGAAGGTTTGTGTCGCGGAGGTGAGGGGGATCCCTTTCCTCTCTCGGAAGATCCATGCTCTCTCGAAAGCTGCTCGCCGGTGGGGGCAAGTCCTTGCCATTCTGGACGATGGCCTTTCCCCTGGGGCCGACTGGAAGTGCGCCCGTGTTCTGGTTGAAGGCTCTTCAGCCTTCATTGACGAGATGACAGGCAAGGTCCTCATGGAGACGATGTCCCTGGGTCGTTGGACCTTCAAGATTGAGTTCTTCTTTCGGTCGACGGCGGTGATGCAGGGTCCCCATCCTCTTCCGGCGGACCTACCGGGGGTCCCTTCGGCTGCTCGGGCGGTGCAGGTTTCGGTGGGGACGAGTGTCGGTTGGTTTTCTCCCTGCCACGTGGCGCACTCCAGGGATGTATTCGAAGCGTCACCATGCATGGGAAGCTGCTCACGTGATTGCGAAGAGGCATCTCGGGACACTCAAGCATGCGGTACTATTCGGGATTTGGTGGCTTATGTCTCTCCCGAGAATGATCCGCCTCCCGCTGATACTTCCTTTTTGTCGGCGGGCACTTCTTACGAGGATCATTGCACGCACAAGACATTTCTTCCGTGGGATCCACTTGATACCAGTATTTGGGCTCCCAAGGGGGTCTTTTCGGAGCAAATGCTATCGGATCCTTATTTGAGCTTGGATCATCTTTCTTGGGGACCCGATGTCTTGTGCCCCCGACCCTTCACCTCAGTGCGTTTCTCTCTCGCATTTCATCTGGAGGATTTGAACGGAGGCCGGTATGTGCAACCTCCTCTGTCGGTGCAGTCGCGGGCGCATGACTCTTTTTTTGGTGGTGAAGACCAGGCTCTTCCACCGGCCGATGCGGGGGAGACCTTGCTTCTCCCACCCCTATCCTCGGTCGAATGGGAGGTGGCGACCCCCACGGATGATGATGCTGCGATTGCGGGACAAACGCCTTCGTCCCGCTATGGATGGAGCTATTCTCGAAGGAGGCTTTCTCGCTCTGGAACCCCTATGCTATCTTCTTGTCAATCCTTGCGCGAGGCGGTGGCGGAGGCGGCGGGCCTCTTCCAGCTTGAGGACCGCTACCCTGGCGGTCTTTGATGTCTCTCTGACTCGCTGGGTTTTTTTGGGAGTCATTTTTGTTTAATGAAGATTTTGTCATGGAACGTGCGTGGTCTGGGGGATCCTGATCGTCGGCGCATTTTGGGAACACGTCTTGTGGAATGGGACTGTGATATCGTTTTCATCCAGGAGTCGAAGTTGTCTGCGTTGGATGAGGATTTATGGAGGTCTTTTGGCGCTGGCCATCTTAATGTCTTTCGTGCCTTGGATGCGACTGGTGCTAGGGGTGGTGCTATTGTGGCTTGGCGTTCGTCGCGGTTCTCATTCTCCTCCATGCGGTTGGGCCGTCATTCCCTGTCGGTGGTTTTGAATTGCTGTCTCTCAAATACTCTTATGGCGTTTACTTGTGCTTACGCCCCTATTTGTCATATTTCTCGCCGCGAGCTTTGGGAGGACTTACGCGAGGATGCTAACGCTTTGGGCGACGTGCCTTGGCTATTGGGGGGGGACTTCAATGTCACATTGTATTCACAGGATCGCCCTCGGGGTCGCGGTGGTCAGGACCCGGGCTCCTCGGATTTTTGGGACTTTATTAATGATCTGGCTCTTGAACCGCTAGCCCCTAATGACATTTCATACACGTGGCGGAGCAACTCCTCGCGGTCGCGGATTGATCGTTTCTTGGCGAATAACGCTTTGATGGAGGCTTTTCCTTTTTGTGAGGTCTCTTCTAGACCGCGATCCTTCTCCGACCACAACCCCATTATTTGGTCGGCTGGGGATGACATTCGGCCTCGTGGCATCTTCCGATACGAGCGTTCTTGGCTTCTGGAATCTGGTTTTAGGGATTTGGTTCGAAATCATTGGAATCAGGTTAATTACACGGGCAGTGCCGCTTGTCGTTTTCACCTCAAACTCACATCTCTCAGGAAGGTACTTGCGTCCTTTAAAAAGGAAACACGTTCTGCACGTATTGCTACTCGCCTGGCGGCCGATGAGGTGATTTTGCGCTTTGATCGCATTGAGAATGACAGGGACTTGTTTGCGGACGAGCTGGTTGAGCGCGTGGCGGCCATGGACACGGTGAAGGCGGAGGATCGGAAACGCCTCGTTGAGTGGCGTCAGCGTTCTCGGATGCGATGGTTGAAAGAAGGCGATGCCAACACCGCCTTTTTTCACAGAGTTGCGAGCGGTCGGCGACGCTCTAATTCTATTCCTTCGATGCTGATTAATGGTAACCTTGTCCAGGGGGAGCGGGATTTGGGCCACGCCTCTGTGGCCTACTTTAAGGAATGGTTCGGGCGCCGGTCTGAGCGTGTGTGGCGTTGGTCGGGTGGCGGGGCTAGCACGCTCCAGCAGGATACTGCGTTGGGCCTCATTCGGCCTATTTCTATGAAGGAGCTGAAGGAGGCTGTATGGGCTCTCAACTCCGACGCGGCGCCGGGCCCTGATGGATTCCCTATTTCTTTTTACCGGGAGTTCTGGGATGTGCTCTCTCATGACGTTTTGGAGGCTGCCCGTGAATTTTGTGATGGGAACCACGGTTTTGACAAAATTAACAGGGCTCTTATTGTTCTCATTCCCAAGACCTCGGCCGCCAACCGTATCGAGGAATTTCGGCCGATCTCCATTTCCAATGCCTTATACCTTATCATTGCGAAGGTGCTTGCTCGGCGTCTGGCTCCGCTTCTTGACACTCTCATCTCGCCAACTCAAGCGGCCTTTGTTCGAGGGCGGCAAATTTGTGACTGCTATGCGGTAGCTTCGGAGATTATCCACGCATGGAACAAGACCGGCGTTAGGGGGATTATATGGAAGATTGACTTCACGAAGGCATACGATTCCTTGGATTGGCGATTTCTTTGGTCTGTTCTGAAGAGGAGAGGCTTTCCATCGCTGTGGATCTCGTGGGTGCGTCGATGCGTATCAACGGCCTCTCTCTCGCTCCTTATCAACGGGCGCATGGCTGGGGGCCTATTCCAGCCCCGACGGGGGATTCGGCAAGGGTGCCCCCTTGCCCCTATGCTATTTGTCTTGGCCGCTGACGTGTTACCTCGAATGATTCATAATGTGGCTGTGGCGGGCCTTACACGCGGGTGCTCTCTTGGTCCATACCATGTCCCTATTATTCAATTCGCTGATGATACGATATGCTTTATTGAGGGCGATGATTTGGATGTGGCTGGTATGGCTACCACGTTAGCTCTCTTCAGCGAGGCCTCGGGACTGCTCATAAACCATGCCAAATCCTCTATGGTCCCCTTCAACATTTCGCGGGATGAGGTAGCAGAGTATGCACGGATCTTGGGCTGCTCTGTGGGCGCTCTTCCTTTGGATTATTTGGGCCTTCCTTTGACGGTGGGGCGTGCTCGCATACGTGACTGGCAGGCGGTGGTGGAAAGGCTCGAATCTCACTTGGCCGGGTGGCGGGCGACCATTCTTTCGCGCGGTGGGCGTTTGATTCTTCTCAAATCTGTATTGTCCTCGATCCCAATCTACTTTTTCTCTGTTAAAGGTATGCCAAAGGGGATCAGGCGGAGGATGGATTTGTGCCTTTGTAGATTTCTTTGGGGTAAGAAGGGGGAGGGGAGGAGGGGGGTGCACTTGGTTCGCTGGGACGAGGTTACTCGGCCGAAGCAGGAGGGGGGACTGGCCGTGAGAAGGTTGGAGGTCGTTAATGAGGCCCTCTTGCTCAAATGGGTGGCTCGACTTTGGGGCCGTGAGGAAAATTTTATGTTGAATTTCTTGCGAGAGGCGGTGGGAGTGGACAGGCTCTTTGATCCCGGCGGCCGCCAGAGGGCTTCCCCTTCCTCTTTCACCCGTGCCATTGTTACTTCCCTTTCTCGTAACCGCTCCCTATTTGGAATTAAGATGGGGGACGGTTCCCTGATACGTTTTGGGGCGATGATTGGACCGGGAGGGGTCCTCTTCAGGAGTTATTCCTTCGTCTGTTTGCCCTGGCGGCGGATAAGGATTCCAAGGTGGCCTCTTGCTGGGATGGTGCTTCATGGGGCCCCACTTTCGTGGCTAATCTCTCCGATCGGCGGCAGGAGGATCTCTTCGCTCTCTTGGCTATTCTCGATGGCGTTCCCACTCCTTTGGTCGGTCATGACCATTTGCTTTGGAAGGACGGCGCCTTCTCCTCTCGTGCGGCTTACCGTGCTATCTTTCCTCCTCCTGATGCGGCCGATGTGATTCTCTATCGGGACTGTCAATTCTTTTGGGGCCTCCGGATCCCCGAACGTATAGGTATTTTTCTGTGGCTCTTTCGGCGTGGCCGATTGTTGACCCGGAGCCGGTGCGCCTTGTTATTTCCCAATGTAAGCTCTATCTGTGGGCTTTGTGACTTGGAGGCGGAGACTATTGAACACCTATTCTTTCGATGCGGCAGAACTGTTAGAATACTCAGATGTTTATTCCATAGAGCCCTCAGGTCTCTTATATAGGGAGAAAACCCTTGGGTAAATTACAGATACTTACAAAGCATAAGTAGTAATTACGAAACAATAAAACGTAACATAAATAAGTTTCTACACTCCCCCTCAAGATGGAGCATAGATATCTATCATGCTCAGCTTGGAAGAACATCTCTGGAAAGGTCCTCTGAGCAGTGGCTTGGTAAATATGTCAGCAGTTTGATCCTCTGAACTGACATGAGAGGTGGAAATGAAGCCCTTCTGAATCATGTCTCTAGTAAAATGACAATCCACCTCGATGTGCTTTGTTCTCTCGTGAAAAGCCGGATTATTGGCAATAAACAACGCTGCCTGATTGTCACATTGGAGATTCATAGGCAAGGGGACATCTATGGTCAAATCTACTAAGACTGCTCTAACCCACATCATTTCTGCAGTTGCTTGTGTCATGGCTCTGTATTCGGATTCCGCACTGGACCTCGCCACAACAGTCTGTTTCTTGCTTTTCCAAGAAACTAGGGAGCTTCCTATGAAGATAGCATATCCAGAAGTGGATTTACGATCCCTTGGACACCCTGCATAATCTGCGTCTGCACAAGCTGAAAATGAAATAGACAGATCCGTATCTTTCCTAAATAGCAACCCTGTGCCTGGGGAAGACTTCAGATATCTCAATATCATATACAAGGCATCCATATGAACTTACCTCGGCTGCTCCACAAATTGACTCACCCGGTTTACTGCAAAGGCAATATCCGGTCGAGTTATAGTAATATATAAGAGCTTACCCACCATCTCTGTACCTTCTTTTGTCCACCTCCTCGGTATCATCATCGTACAGCTTCATACTTGGGTCCATAGGTGTACTTGAAGGTCTGCATCCAGTCATTCCTGCTTCAGCTAGCAAGTCCGTGACATATTTCCTTTGAGTCATCACCATTCCTTGTGCATTTCGTGCAAACTCTATCCCCAGAAAATATCGTATCGTGCCCAGATCCTTCGTAATGAACTGGTTTCCCAACAGGGACTTGGTTATCTCAATCCCCTGAGCATCATCTCCTGTGACCAAGATGTCATCAACATATATCATAACAACAACCGTACCTCTAGGGGTCTTCTGGATGAACAATGAATGATGAACCCCTGTTTTTCAATTAGCTGAGACAACTTCTGGAACCATGCTCGAGGACTTTGTTTAAGGCCATAGATAGCCTTATGAAGTCTGCACACCATCTGAGTCTCCCCCTCAGCAACAAATCCTGGTGGCTGCTGCATGTAGACTTCCTCCTGTAGGTCTCCATACAAAAAAGCATTCTTGACGTCAAGCTGAAAAATGGTCCAGTTACGTACCACAACAACAGATAGGAGGATGCGAAGAGTGGAATGTCTAGCCACCGGTGAAAAAGTATCCAAGTAATCTACCCCATATGTCTGGGTAAATCCCCGTGCTACAAGTCTTGCCTTGTACCTATCAAGACGTCCATCCGCATGATATTTCACCGTAAAGATCCACTTGCAACTCACCACGGGAGCACCTGAAGGAATGGGAACAAGAGACCAAGTCCCTCGAGACTGCAGAGCACGCATCTCCTCTTCCATGGCTAGACGCCAGCAATCAATCTTCATGGCATCTTGATAGGTCCGTGGAATCTCAACAGACGAGACAGCAGCTACAAACTTCTGGAAGTCCCCACTGAGACGATGAAATGAGACTTGAGAAGCAAGCGGGTACGAAGCACACTGTCGTCTTGGCTTTCTTTGAGCTATAGGCCGATCAAGATCATCTATGACTGGCGGATCCTCCTCCTGTTGTAAAGACTCCTACACCGGTGCATTGGCTAATCCATCATTAGTGGTAACATCAGAACATACCTGAGGCGTGCTGGATGGTTGGCATGTAGCTTGAGCTGGCCCTGTTCGCCTTGTATAGAACTTAGGAAATGGTATAATTGGAGGTGGTGGTGGTGGCGGTGGATTAGAGGATTGACTCAGACTTGGAGGTGGAGGTACATAGACGTGAGTGTCCGTGGATGTGGAGGAGATCAGTCTGTCACCTGCAGGGGAGAAGTACATGACTGGTTCGAAAAAGGTAACGTCAGCACTCACATAGTATTTGTTATGAATGGGATCATAACAACGATATCCTTTCTGTGTCCTGGAGTAGCCCACAAAAACACACTTGAATGCCCTAGGAGAGAGCTTATCAAGTCCTGGAGATAACCGGTGGACAAACGCAACAGTACCAAAGACCCGAGGTGTAAGTGTAAACAAATCTTTGTCAGGAAATAGAAGAGAGAAAGGAGACTTTTCGCCAAGTACAGTTGTAGGCATGCGGTTAACCAGATAGCATGCTGTAAGGATAGCATCCCCCCCAAAAGATAATGGTGCAGAACTTTGAATAAGTAATGTGCGAGCAATGTCAAGAAAGTGTCTATGCTTTCGTTCTGCAACACCATTTTGTTGAGATGTGTATGCACATGTGGTTTGGTGAATAATGCCTTTAGAAGAAAGAAAATGAGCAAGAGAACGAGTACAAAATTCCAAGGCATTGTCAGTACGCACATACTTAACAGTAGACGAAAAAACATTTTGAACCTCATTGATAAGATTTTGAATAACACTTCCTGCTTCTGATTTATTTTTAAGAAGAAAATTCCAGGACACTCTAGAAAAATCATCAACAACAACTAAATAAAACCTGTGCCCCTGATGATCTGGGACACGACTGGGACCCCAAATATCTATGTGAAATAACTCAAATGGGGAGCGACTGCTCCGACCCTGACGACTGGGGAAGCTGGACCGATGGTGCTTCCCTAACTGACATGCTTCACAACGAAAAGACGAACCCGGAGATATCTGAGGCAGGAGGTGACGCATTTTCTGTAGAGGCAGGTGACCAAATCGAAGGTGCCAGGTATATGGTGAGACGGAGCCCTGAGAATGTAGTGAGACTCCAGCATACGAGGTCCGTACAAGACGATAGAGGCCATTGTGCTCAGAACCACAGCCAATCACCCTGCCCGTTAGTATGTCCTGAAAAATAACAGAAGATGGATCAAATATAGCACGACAATGCAACTCTCTAGTAATCTGACTAATGGATAATAGATTCATAGAGAATTCTGGTGCATGTAAAACATTCTGTAAGTGCATAGAGGGCAACAAATCCATCTCCCCCTGACCGATGATCGGGGAATGAGTACCATCAGCAATGAGTACAGAGCGACCAGGCTGAACAGCTCTATAGGACTGCAGGATATCTCTATCATGACATAGATGATGGGTGGCTCCAGAATCAACAATCCAACATGTGAGATTATGGTTATGATATGAGACCGGAGGACTACCTGAAGTAGTGGCAGAGGCAGATGTACTGGCAGAGGCGGCAATATCAGAGGTGTCAGCACCCTCTGACGATGACTGTGGCATGATATCACGAAGCCGTGCCACTAGCTCCTCAAACCTGTGATCTGGAGTAGATGCTGGTGGACCATGACCATGATCAGCGATACGTGCAGAAGGAGGGAAGCCATGCTTGGAATAACATGTATCCTCCGAGTGACCAGTACGGTGACAGAATGAGCACGTAGACCATGTGCGGCCTCCACGGCCACGTCCACCACCTCCTCTGCCACGAAACGAGGATGAACTACCACGTCCCCTGGAGACTGCCATTGCCGACGGAGTCGCAGTCGCTGTATTGGACGGAACTGGTACACGACTGAGCCTCCTGTATACTTCTTCCATCGGTGGGATGGTGGCATCTGCTAGGATCTGAGAGCGTGCTGCCTCGTACTCCGGATCTAGGGCAGCGAGTAATACGCCAACCATAGTGGCGTTGCGGAACGTCTTCTGCTGTTCCGGCGTGGCTGTAAGCGGAATGGTGCTGTAGAGCTTCTCGAACATGCCATGAAGCGACGTGTACAGGGAATGAAGAGGCCTCCCATTCTGCTTCGTGGTAAATATATCATGCTGCAACTGGAGCATCTTCGTCTCGTTGCGTACCTGAGAGTACGTCGTAGCCAAAATATCCCACATCGCCTTAGCGGTGGGCTGGTGAAGGACATCATTCGCTATCTCCGTCGTGAGCGTACCTGAGAGCCACACCTTGGCGTACGCATCATCAGCCTCCCATGAGGCATAGATCCCTGTCTTCTCTGACGGTTCATCCTCGGTAAGAATATGCTTCTTACCACACGACTTCATGAGACTGAGGAATATAAATAAGTTTCTACAAGAACCAATGGCATTTGGGCGGATCTGGAGTGGCTTGATGTGTCGTCTTCTTCCTCGTTTTGCGACAGTTTGGTTTCTTCTCGGGGTAGGGCGAGGACGGACCTGCTTTCTGCTATTGCGCGGCTTTGGAGCATCTGGGTTGGGAGAAATGAGGCCCTCTTTGCTCGTCAGAGATTTTACACCGAGAACGTTCTAATTTCGGCTTCGCGTTTCACTCGTGATTGGACTGATGTGTAGGGTTTTCTTATGTTAGCGGAGGTATCCGATATCTATCCGATATCGATACCTCCAGATTTATGTTTGTTTGTCTCCTGTACGCGTGTCGCCTGTAAGTTCTCTTTAACTTCTTAATAAATCGGGGCGAGCACCGTTGAGTGCGTCCCCTTTTTTTGAGCGTCAAAAAAAATTTGTCCAATGAAAATACCGCTGCCAACATCTCCTTCTCTGTCACTGTGTAATTACGTTGAGCATCATCTAAAGTCTGGCTGGCATAGTGGATAGCAACAGGAAGTCCATTCCTTCTCTGTCCTAATACAACCCCGACCGATAAATCTGAAGCATCCGTCATGATCTCAAAGGGAAAAGACAAATCAGGTGGTTGTAGGACAAGAGCACTGATAATCATCTCTTTCAATGTGAGGAAGGCTTGAAGACATTTGTCATCTAACAAAAACTCGATGTCTTTGCCTAATAATTCAGTTAACGGTCGGGCATAGTGGATAACAACATCTAAAGTCTGGCTGGCATCATCTAAAGTCTGGCTGGCATAATCTGGCAACGTTGAGCATCATCTAAAGTTTGGCTGGCATAGTGGATAGCAACAGGAAGTCCATTCCTCCTCTATCCTAATACAACCCCGACCGCAAAATCTGAAGCATCCGTCATGATCTCAAAGGGAAAAGACAAATCAGGTGGTTGTAGGACAAGAGCACTGATAATCATCTCTTTCAATGTGAGGAAGGCATGAAGATATTTGTCATCTAACAAAAACTCGATGTCTTTGGCACTTTGCCTAATAATTTAGTTAACGGTCGGGCTATCTTCAAAAAATCCTGAATGAATCATCTGTAAAAGCCAACATGTCCCAGAAAAGACCGTAACTGCTTGATGTCGGATGGTGGCTCGAGACACTTGATGACATCCCACCTTGGCAGGGTCAACCTCCATGCCTTGCGTGGAGATGACATGCCCCAACACGATCCCGTGTATAACCATAAAATGGCTCTTTTCCCATGACAAAACGAGATCTACCTCGCAACATTTCTGAAGAACCTGGTCTAGATGCGCTAAACAATCGTCAAAGGACTCACCATAGACCGAAAAATCATCCATAAAGACCTCTAGAAAATCACCGACCATGTCTGCAAAAATAGCAAGCATACACCTCTGGAAAGTAGCAAGGGCATTGCACAATCCAAAGGACATCCGTCTAAAAGTGTACGTATCAAAAGGACATGTGAAGGTAGTCTTCTCCTGATCTTCAGGAGCAATAATGATCTGGTTGTATCCGGAATAATCGTGAAGGAAACAGAAGTACTCCTTACTTGCCAACCTCTCTATGACCTGGTCTATAAAAGGCAAAGGGAAGTGGTCTCTTCTCGTCGCGGCGTTCAACTTCCTGTAATCAACACACACACGTCACGACGTGGTTACTCTCTTTGGAATCTCCTCTCCACTCTCATTCATAACCATCTGAATTCCCGACTTCTTTGGGACAACATATAATGGGCTAACCCATTCAGAGTTGGAGATGGGATAAATAAACCCTGCGTCGCACCATTTCGTAATCTCTTTCTTGACAGCTGACCTTCTAGAGACCTTCTAGATGCGGCACTGGATGTGTGTGATTCACTCGCCATCTCTATACGTACCTTCTCGCCCTCGGCGTGAAAAGATACCTTACCTGTATCATAATCGAAAAGAGCCTTCGCGGTCACTAAGAAAGGCCTCCCAAGAATGATCGGGGTAAGGTGCAACTGTGTAGGGCGATCCATGTTCAGGACAGTAAAGTTCACTGGGAACTGCAGGCCCTGCACGGTCACGATAACGTTCCTCAATATTCCTCTAGGTCTCTTTACAGATCTATCAAAAAACTGGAGGATCGCGCGGGATTTGTAAGAGGACCTAAGTAGAGCTTGTCAAGTAAACAAGATGGTATCAAATTGATCGAGGAACCGTTATCTAATAGAGTGCGATCGAATGCTGCATGGGCAATCTCGCATCTGACGTAATGTGCTCCTGAATCCTTCTTCTTCTTAGGCAATTTGTTCTATATAGCGCACGATGTAGCGTTGGTCAAAACATGCTTCTCTGTATGTGATCTCTTTTTCCTATGCGTGGTACATTTATTTTTCACCTGATTCTTGAGCGTAAGAAAGTGATCCAAGGCATCGTGAAGTGGAATCTTCAAAAAGATGTGATCTTTCAATAATCGGCAGGTCTCTGGAGAGACAACATTCTTTTTGGTATTTTTCTTTCCTTTTCCAAACAAGGCATCGGGGAAAGGAACAATCTCAGGTATGACAAAATCACCATCTTTATTCAAATCAGAATTGGAATAAACATGTACATCAAGAGTCTCAGAAGTATGTACAAAATTCTCAAAAACAGGGAAAGAAACATAATCATCGGTCTGCATGATCGGGCGTGATATCATCGTCTGACTTGCCTGTGTCCATGTCAATTGTCTCTGCATCGCTTCCCTCTGATCATCAAGCTGGACATCACGGTGGTCCTCCTCATCATCAGAATTTATGTGATCAAGATCATCATGGATTGGCTCTCGCTCCTCATCATGTGCCCTCTCCTCTACTCTATCAGGTGCTCGTGGTGATCTACCGCTCCTGACGAATGAAGTTAGATAAAAAATCAGGAAAAGAGATCGTACCTGTAGTGGTGGTGTCTACCTGATTTAAATGCCTCCTCTTATTGTTCAGATTCATCTGAGGATGGGCTGGGAGAGTGGTCTTGGGTGCGGTTAACTCATCCAGACGATGGTTAATCCGCTCCATCTCTGTCCTATGTGCAGTATGGAGTGTGCTCAACATATCCATGATCTGGTTCAGTGATAGGGCCTGTGAAGACATCTCAGACTCTGTGTGATGACCCTGGCTGTCTACTCTCTCCTGTCTAGAAGTATGCTGCTATGGTGTGTAAGGCTGAGGAGATCTCTGTGGTGTAAAAGAAGACTGTTGCTGCTGCTAATGGTGTATCTATAAATGTGTAGCAGGATACTGCAAAGAATGTTGTCTCTGATATGCATTCTGGTAAGACCGTTGCTGCATGTAAGGTCGACGGTGCTGGAAATGTAGACGTCCATGCTGTGGATGACTATACTACTGCTGCGGTTGGTGTACGGTATGAGGAGTAAAGTGTGGTGAAGACTAAATAGGAGCGTACCATATCCCGTTGATCTCAAAAGTAGCATGAGAATCAACTTCAACATCTCCTGGGCTAGTGATCTGACTCGGGTCGGTATTGGACGGATCGGCATGCTAATCAAGTTGTGGAGTCTCAGTAGACTGAACCGGCTCGCTCTGAACAAACTGTATCTGACAGGTGGGAGGAGAGGGTAAAGAACTCCTAACTGGCTGGGGACTCAGGGAGTAGAAGAAGGACGAGTCTGCTTGTATTGAAGCTGCAACTCGCTCACCTTCTTCGTCAAATCACTCAACTGCTGAGGAAGTGATGAGAGCTTCTCCAACTCTCGCAACGGCTGTAAATCCTGAACTTGCTTTTGAATCTCATCGACTAATGTAAGCTTCTCACTAATAAATCCCATGTCGGATCGTGACTAGAAATCTGAAACATGTGCCACCTTCTGATGCTCTCGGTGGTGTGGTGGTTGTGGGCCCTTCTGGAATTCCCTTAGTAGAATTGATAACACATGAATTCTCCGCCATCCCCTTAAAGATGGACCAAACTGACTCGGCATCCCTATTCAGATAACATCCGCCATATGCGGCGCTCACTAGACCCTGAACACACGACGGGGCGGCTTTCCTGGATCTTTACGCACGCGAATGCGGCGATGCAAGGCGGATGAACACATTGGAACGTCTCCACGATCTTCCCTCTTCCACGCGGGACGATGCTTAGGTGTTGTCACCACCGTAGTTGGTCGGAACGAGACTAGGAATGTGGATGATCAGTCACTAGAACTGGGGGTTCAAGGTTGGTTAGGAGAGTTAGTTGGCTCGCGCCAACTTTAGGATCTTTTATAGGTGAATCCAGGTGGAGTTTAGGTAGATCTAATGGTAGGCTTGTATTAGGGTAGTTAGGGGAAGAAAATGGAAGGTTAAGATCGAGTGAAGAGGCTAGGTGTGTCACGAGAAAAATCGGTGAAGAGAAGGCGTTGGAACAGAGCTCCAACTGCCTGTTCTTGAGGAAGAAGCAGGTGCTGACACGTGTCAACACCTGGTTGGCAAGATCTTAAATACAATATAAATTAAGTCATAAATAATAAATAACGTTATAGGTATAAAAATGAAAAGTATAGATAATTAAATTATCTAAATTATGGTATATTTACTTTTTATAAATAATAAATATTGTACAAAATATATTATTATTATTAGTAATAAATATGTATAAATAATACTTAATAAATACGTTTGGATTTTTAGTTCAATAAATAAATAATTTCATATGAATTTTATATTTTCTTAATTATTAGAATGATAAATGAAGTCTTTGTGAATTTTTATAGATTTTAATAAATTAGTCTAAATATATTAATAAATACGGGTATAAGTTATGTAGTTCAATTTCATCTAGAAATTAGGGATTTGGATTTAAATTAAAATAATACATAAGCTCCAAAAATTCCGAGTAAATCATGGTCAAAGTACAAGATCACGAAAATAATTAAAAATTATAATAAAATTAGAGGTAATATGTTCTAAATAAAATAAATAGCCCAGAAACCACGTTGTCATTATGTCCTAAAACCGACTTTTTGCAAATGGACTCCGATTTTAATGAAATCATCTCCATTAATTAGAAAATATTATTTTATGAATTTTAAAGGTGAGTAGAGTGGAATTGGAGTTCGTATGAGAAAATTATGATGTTCGGAAGTTGAGAATTTGACAATTTGAAAGTTGGATTTCTTGGCATCTGTATAATATAATATTTTAACTTATTTTTATATTTTATATACATTTTTAGAAATAATTAGGAGAAGAGTTTGGTGAAAAATATGCACATATGAATTAATTAAAAATCAATGAAGATTTGATATTTATTTGACAAATGGTGAAGAATGTGTGGAGTATATTTTTAATTATTTTTATTATTTTCTTTCCTTATCTCCCCCTACTTATTTATTTGTCAACCAACCCATGCTGACTTGGTCTCGGAGGTTAGGTTATATAAGTATATCTTGCAGCTATATTTATATTTTATAAGTCATATTGTACATATATACATATTTACAATTTGCCTTCTTTTCCTTTCTTTATTTTTATTCTTTTATTTATTTACATGTTTTTATGCATAAAAGTGTATTTTTATTCATGAATGAGGTTTTGATAAAATACAGGAATTAATAGATATTTTCATGTATTTGTTAAGGGTTTTGTTAGAGTAAACAATACTCTGATGTGTTATTCCATAGAGCCCTCGGGTCTCTTATATAGGGAGAAAACCCTTGGGTAAATTACAGAGTCTTACAAAATATAAATAGAAATTACGGAACAATAAAACGTAACATATATAAGTCTCTACACTCCCCCTCAAGATGGAGCATAGATATCTATCATGCTCAGCTTGGAAGAACATCTCTGGAAAGGTCCTCTGAGCAGTGGCTTGGTGAATATGTCAGCAGTCTGATCCTCTGAACTGACATGAGAGGTGGAAATGAATCCCTTCTGAATCATGTCTCTAGTAAATGACAATCCACCTCGATGTGCTTTGTTCTCTCGTGAAAAGCCGGATTATTGGCAATAAACAATGCTGCCTGATTGTCACATTGGAGATTCATAGGCAAGGGGACATCTACAGTCAAATCTTCTAAGACTGCTCTAACCCACATCATTTCTGCAGTTGCTTGTGCCATGGCTCTGTACTCGGATTCCGCACTGGACCTCGCCACAACAGTCTGTTTCTTGCTTTTCCAAGAAACTAAAGAGCTTCCTATGAAGATAGCAAATCTAGAAGTGGATTTACGATCCCTTGGACATCCTGCATAATCTGCATCTGCACAAGCTGGAATAGACAGATCTGTATCTTTCCTAAATAGCAACCCTGTGCCTGGGGAAGACTTCAGATATCTCAATATCATATACAAGGCATCCATATGAACTTGCCTTGGCTGCTCCACAAATTGACTCACCCGATTTACTGCAAAGGCAATATCCGGTCGAGTTATAGTAATATATAAGAGCTTACCCACCATCTCTCTGTACCTTCTTTTGTCCACCTCCTCGGTATCATCATCGTACAGCTTCATGCTTGGGTCCATAGGTGTACTTGAAGGTCTGCATCCAGTCATTCCTGCTTCAGCTAGCAAGTCCGTGACATATTTTCTTTGAGTCATCACCATTCCTTGTGCATTTCGTGCAAACTCTATCCCCAGAAAATATCGTATCGTGCCCAGATCCTTCGTAATGAACTGATTTCCCAACAGGGACTTGGTTATCTCAATCCCCTGAGCATCATCTCCTGTGACCAAGATGTCATCAACATATATCATAACAACAACTGTACTTCTAGGGGTCTTCTGGATGAACAATGAATGGTCCGCATTTGATCTCCTGAATCCCTGTTGTTCAATTAGCTGAAAAAGCTTCTGGAACCATGCTCGGGGACTTTGTTTGAGGCCATAGATAGCCTTATGAAGTCTGCACACCATCTGAGTCTCCCCCTCAGCAGCAAATCCTGGTGGCTGCTGCATGTAGACTTCCTCCTGCAGGTCTCCATACAAGAAAGCATTCTTGACGTCAAGCTGAAAAATGGTCCAGTTACGTACCACAGCAACAGATAAGAGGATGCGAAGAGTGGAGTGTCTAGCCATTGGTGAAAAAGTATCCAAATAATCTACTCCATATGTCTGGGTAAATCCCCGTGCTACAAGTCTTGCCTTGTACCTATCAAGACGTCCATCCGCATGATATTTCACTGTAAAGATCCACTTGCAACTTACCACGGGGGCACCTGGAGGAATGGGAACAAGAGACCAAGTCCTTCGAGACTGCAGAGCACGCATCTCCTCTTCCATAGTTAGACGCCAGCAATCAATCTTCATGGCATCTTGATAGGTCCGTGGAATCTCAACAGACGAGACAACAGCTACAAACTTCTGGAAGTCCCCATTGAGACGATGAAATGAGACTTGTGAGGCAAGAGGATATGAAGCACATTGTCTTCGCTGCTTCCTGTGAGCAATGGGCTGATCCAGATCATCTATCATTGTGTCGACCGGATGATCCTCGTCCTGCTGTAGAGGCTCCTGCACTGGTGCATTTTCTAACTCATCATTAGTGATAACGTTAGAACATACCTGAGGCGTATTGGATGGTTGACATGTAGCTTGAGCTGGTCCTGTACGCCTTGTATAGAACTTAGGAAAAGGTTCAATTGGAGGTGGTGGTGGTGGTGGTGGTGGACTAGAGGATTGACCCAGGCTTGGAGGTGGAGGTACATAGACACTAGAATCGGTGGATGTGGAGGGGACCAATCTGTCACCTGTAGGAGAAAAGTACATGACGGGTTCGAAAAATGTAACATCAGCGCTCACATAGTATTTGTCATGAACGGGGTCATAGCACCGATATCCTTTCTGTGTCCTGGAGTAGCCCAGAAAAACACACTTGATAGCCCTAGGAGAAAGCTTATCAAATCCTGGAGACAAGCGGTGGACAAAAGCAACAGTGCCAAAGATCCGAGGTGTAAGAGTAAACAAATCTCTGTCAGGAAAGAGAACAGAGATAGGAGACTTCTCCCCAAGAACAGTTGTAGGCATGCGGTTGACCAGATAGCATGCTGTAAGAATAGCATCCCCCCAAAAAGATAATGGGGCACAACTCTGAATAAGTAATGTGCGAGCAATATCAAGGAAATGGCGATGTTTCCGTTCTGCAACCCCATTTTGTTGAGATGTGTATGCACATGTTGTTTGGTGGATAATGCCTTTAGAAGAAAGAAAACTAGCAAGGGAACGAGTGCAGAACTCTAAGGCATTGTCAGTACGCACATACTTAACAGTAGACGAAAAAACATTTTGAACTTCATTGATAAGATTTTGAATAACACTCACTGCTTCAGATTTATTTTTGAGAAGAAAAGTCCAGGATACTCTAGAAAAATCATCGACCACAACTAAATAGAACCTGTGCCCCTGATGATCTGGGACACGACTGGGACCCCATATATCTATGTGAAATAACTCAAATGGGGAGCGACTGCTCCGACTCTGACGACTGGGGAAGCTGGACCGATGATGCTTCCCTAACCGACAAGCTTCACAACGAAATGATGAACTCGGAGAAATCTGAGGCAGGAGGTGACGCATTTTCTGTAGTGGCAGGTGACCAAATCGAAGATGCCAGGTATATGGAGACACGGAACCCTGGGAATGTAGTGAGACGCCAGCATAAGAGTTCCGTACAAGACGATAGAGGCCATTGTGCTCAGAACCACAGCCAATCACCTTGCCCGTTAGTATGTCCTGAAAAATAACAGACGATGGGTCAAAAATAGCACGACAGTGCAAATCTCGTGTAATCTGACTAATGGATAAAAGATTCATCGAGAATTCTGGTGCATGTAAAACATTCTGTAAGTGCATAGATGGCAGCAACGCCGTCTCCCCCTGACCGATGATAGGGGAATGAGTGCCATCAGCAATGAGTACTGAACAACCAGGCTGGACAGGTCTATAGGACTGCAGAATCTCTTTCTCACGACAGAGATGATGGGTGGCTCCAGAATCAACAATCCATCCTGTGAGATCATGGTTATGATATGAGCCGGAGGGACTACCTGAGGCACTGGCTGAGGCAGATGTACTCGCTGATGCTGAAGCCGCAACATCAGACGCATCAGCACCCTCTGATGATGACTGTGGCATGATATCACGAAGCCGTGCCACTAGCTCCTCGAACCTGTAATCTGGAGTAGATGCTGGTGGACCCTGAACATGATCAGCGACACGTGCAGAAGGAGGGAAGCCATGCTTGGAATAGCATGTATCATCCGAATGACCAGTACGACGACAGAATGAGCACGTAGAACGTATGCGACCTCCACGGCCACGTCCACCACTTCCTCTGCCACGAATTGAGGAGAAACTACCTCGTCCTCTGGAGACAGCCATCGCCGAGGGAGGTGTAGTCGTGGTGTTTGATGGAACAAGGACACGACTGAGCCGTCTGTAGACTTCTTCCATTGGTGGAATGGTGGCATCAGCAAGGATCTGAGAGCGTGCTGCCTCATATTCAGGATCAAGGGCAGCAAGTAAGACGCCAACCATAGTAGCGTTGCGGAACGTCTTCTGCTGTTCCGGCGTGGCTGTGAGTGGAATTGTGCTATGAAGTTTCTCGAACATTCCACGAAGAGAAGTGTACAGAGAGTGAAGAGGCCTCCCATTTTGCTTCGTGGTAAAGATATCATGCTGCAACTGCAGCATCTTGGTCTCGTTCCGTACCTGGGAGTACGTTGTGGCCAGAATATCCCACATCGCCTTGGCGGTGGGTTGATGAAGGACATCATTTGCTATCTCCGTTGTGAGCGTACCTGACAACCAGACTTTTGCGTACGCGTCATCGGCCTCCCATGAGGCATATATTCCTGTCTTCTCCGGCGGTTCATCTTCGGTAAGAATATGCTTCTTACCGCACGACTTCATGAGACTGAGGAACTGCATAGCCCACAGTTCGTAATTCGTCCCGTCCATTTTGACGATAGGTGCCGAACCTTTGAAGGCACCGATGGCGGGCATATCGACCTTTTGATCTGACATACTGCCGGAGAAGAACAACTAGGAATAATAGACCAAGAAACTGGTGTCTACCTTGACATGTGAGGATTCAAGTGCACATGTAGACGTTTATGCACTTGAATCCATCATATCTTCGGAACCGACCGAAGTTGAGCCTCCCCGGGGACGAAGAGAAACTGTGGACGCTTTGGCGGAAGGGAGAGGCGGCTACTAGAGATACCCGACGGCGAGGCTGGGCACCGCTAGCGGCTAGGAGATGCCCGACGGTTGGTTGGCAGCACCTGGGGCGGCCGAGAGAGATCCAGCGGAGGGCTGGCGGCGCGGAGAATGGCTGGGGGCTGCTCGGCAGAGGGCTGGCAGCACCGTGGGCGGCAGGGAGGGGCCCAGCGGAGGGCTGGAGCCCTGGCGGAGGGCTGGCGGAGGGCTGGGAGCCCTGGCGGAGGGCTGGCGGAGGGCTGGGAGCCCTGGCGGAGGGCTGGCGGAGGGCTGGGAGCCCTGGCGGAGGGCAGGGAGCCCGGCTGGCGGCGACGGCGGCTGGAGAGAGGGGGGGGGGGTGGAGACAAAAACCCTAGGGTTAGGGTTTTGGCTCTGATACCATGTTAGAGTAAACAATACTCTGATGTGTTATTCCATAGAGCCCTCGGGTCTCTTATATAGGGAGAAAACCCTTGGGTAAATTACAGAGTCTTACAAAATATAAATAGAAATTACGGAACAATAAAACGTAACATATATAAGTCTCTACAGGTTTTAAGACAAAATGCGACAAAAATGTTAATGAATCATGGATTCATCAAGCTCTTAATGAGCTGATCCCGAGTTGAGCTCATCGAGCTGGAGCTTTCGTGATAGCCCTAGGTAGAAGCTCTTTAATGAAAAATAAAGAAAAGCTATGAAGTCAACTCAAAGCCTAAAGCAATTCTAAAGGACTCAACTTGAACGATCAAGTCACAAAATCATATTCCAGAGACTCAAAGAAAGACTAAATTCCAAAAGATCAAGTGCTTTAAAGACTTCGAAGGTGATGTGATATATTACATAGTTTATATTTTGTGCTGAAAAATAGTCTTATATTTTTTACTTATTCTTGAGAACTGAATGGAGGCAAAGAACCCATGTAGCCGACCCTTAATGTGGGAAAAGGCTTTGTTGTTATTGTGTCTTTATCAGCAAGCAAACATAGGCCGGAATCGATTTCACATAATCGGTTTTTGGACATAAAATCATCTTTTTTATTCTAATCAATGAACTATTGATTATCGTTGTTCTAATATGATCTTTCGTATATGAGTCATGATAGATCAACACTGATCGACCATAATTTTGATCATGATCGATCACTTTTTGAATTTCAGGACAACGACCAAATCTGATTGATCACCTTGTGTGACCTGATCAATCACTCATAATTGATCACATTGTTTCTTATGATTGATCATTTCATGGATTTTAGAAATTAGAAAGTTGGAATTTCTATTTTTGCACACCAACGGTTCTTTTGAGACCAATCCTATATAAGAGACACCTATGGCTCATTGTTTGAGACATACAACCAAGCGAAACATCTTCCACTTTTAAAAGAAAAGAAATAGTGTTGTTCTTGTGTGATATTTGAGTTCTTACATCATTTCTGTGCTACCAGGTTCTTTTTAATCTAAAGTTGTCTAACTACTGAAGTTGTGTGTGCTCTCTATGCTTTACTGCGAAAATCTTCATCATCCTCGAGTAAATTTTGTGCTAACAATCTTTAAGCTTGTGAATTCAAGTTTTATTGTTAAATTATTTTTCTGTTGAAAATATTGTATAGATATTCTACTTGTGAATTCCTTTCTTTGAAAGACAAAATCTTCCTTTGGGAGTTGTCCAATGAAAGATACAGGTTGTATGAGAGGTTGTGCTACGCTCATGGACTCACGTTAAAGTAGCATTGGAATAGTGGAAACAGGCTTCGCCAGGAGAGCGAAGCGGAAATCCTAGAACATGGTTCTAGATTTTGGTTTTCACTGCTTGGGTTTCCACGTTAAAATCATTGTCTACCTTGTGGTTTGATATTCTTCTATCTCTATGGTTTGTAAATATTTTATTATTTGAATCTTGTGCTGGACTCAAGTTTGCCCCCTTAATGTTCATCTCATTTGTGATTTATGCCATCTTCTTCTCTATCCATTTACAAAAGATGCCATTCCTCTTTCCTCATCCTGCCATGACGATTGTGGATGACCTCTCCACTGTCAGATTCTCTCACCAGAGGGAATATCATCCACCTCAGAGTGTTATTCGTTGTCGAAGTCAGAGAAGAAAGTAGTGAAGCTTGCGGAGGAGTATTTAAAGTAGTGGAGCTAGTGGAGGAGCAATCCTTCTCATGTTTAGGGCTTGCAGGGACGACGAAGATGGAAGTAAAGGTTGAGGAAGATATAGGTCCTGGGGAGGTGGTGGTAGTATGGACAGCGAGGAAGGAGGATGCAGTTGGATGAGTTGGTGCAAACTACTATGGGGGGAGTTGGTGATGGCAGCAGTGGGACTTGTAGAGGTTGGGCTCGTTGCTCTTTTAAAGCGCATGATGGGGATGCAGGTCTAAAAGGAGTGTGTGCACCCCTCCTCCCTTCGGGGGTTGTAACCTAATTATACATGGGCACTTTAAAGCAACATTTATGAGGATCATATGTCATACATGGATCTTCCTTAGTAACAAGTAACGTCCATTTGTTTGTAAAGTTACATGCACCTTGGGGAGCTTTACCATATGCATCGATGTCATAAACGTCCATTTTTTATTTTTTTAAATGAAACCATGTGGGGTTTAAATCACCATATAACACGATAGTATCATTCAAAATTCAATTTAATTCGAGACTTTTAATCCATCCATCAATACTTTCAAATTTTAACGATATCAGAATTGCTGAAATTGAACCGTTCCAGTTGGACATGTTAGTAATGTTTTACACGAAATTTGAAACACATTCCACTAATAATCCTAAGTAAATCTCCTAAGGTTTTGTTTCAAAAAAGTATAATAAATGGACGTTTGTGGCACCATTGCATGTAAAGTTACATCCACCTTGATGCAAGCTGCTTGACCTCTATCAATATTTTACTGTGTGATGTGGTATGAGTAAAACCTCATAATTATACCTTTGGCATAATTTGCAAATAAATATGTATTCTGTCTTATTTATTGAGTAAAGTACATTGGATAAACTTAATATATGAATATAAAAAGAGGTTTTTTATATCCATTTCCACAGTTTTCAGTGATATCAGTGAAATTTCTTGAAATTCCTCTTTCTAGACTTTGACGAAACATCACCAACATCAATGTTATAGTTAATAGTATTGGATAGCTGTGTTTCTGTTTATACCTGTCATTACAGAGAAGGTCCTGGAAAATTAAAGCCATGGATATGTATTGCGGATATGTTTTTGAGAACATAGGATTAGCTGCAGTTAATGTTTACATTTGTTTTAGAACAAACTTTAGCCAGCCATTGGAATCATAATACGGCCTTTTAATAAATTTTTATACGAAGCACTCATTTGATTCTTTTATCTCCCTATGAAAAACTGTTCTGTGCAGAAATGTACAAATTTTGGTACCTTTTAAGTTTTTTTCCTATGAAGATATAGAAGTATATCTTGTTTCAAAAACTATGTACTGGCACACATAGCAAGAAAATAAGAGAATTTAAAAATCCGGACTAAAAAATTGTCTATTTCCATGTAAGATCCTACCATGAATGAGAGTAATGAGAGTTTTGGAGAAAGCTGAACGTGCTGCTTCTCTTTTTTTGGTGTAAGAAGAGATTTTATGCGACAAATATTTCACTTTATCTAAAAAGTAGTCGTTTATGGCTTTGGATAAGTTGATATTTGTGCTGCAGATTATGAATCCGAGGGCTGAGATTCCCAACAGTGAGGAACTGTTGTTTGTCGTATGTCTTCTCGTCAGTGAGGATGCATGCAGTGGGAGGTTCATCTTTGGTCGTCAGGAGCTGGCCCCTGCAAAGTTGAAAGTTTCACTCCCTAAAAGCACCGGAGGCGGGGGTGGCGACAACCGGAAGAGCCAGCTGCAGACCCTCCTTGTCCGAACAGGACACAGCAATCCGTCATACACAACGAAACAAATAAAAATGAGTCAGTTCAGAGCCACAGTTGAATTCAGTGGCGTGCAGTTTGTTGGCCAGCCATGCAGCAACAAGAAGCTCGCAGAGCAAGATGCCGCAAAAGAGGCACTCTCGTGGTTCAATGCTGGTGGAGCCTCGTCAGAGTCTTGGTATGTTGACCGACTCTCTTTCATACTTAAGAACAAAAACAAACATCGCCGAAGGGCCGAACTCAGCCGTGAATACCATCTCCACCTGATACGGTGGGCTCGCCGCACCGGGTACCATTTTTTGTGTGTGCATGTGTAGTGTAGTAATGAAGCAAAAGAAAAATCTAAAGCAAAAGGTGAATAGTGAATTATACTAGATGTACATGGGTTTCAGAGCCAAGTTGGCTCTAAAAATCCAACCACCGTACATCAGTGGCGTCATGATCAAGCCCTGGTGGGAATCTTTTGTAAATCTATTTTGGTGCTGTGGGACGAACCGTTTGATGCATAGTAGTATTCTTTGCAATGAACTTCTGAAGCGGGTTGATTTTGCGACTGTAAGGAGGAAGTGGGTAGTACTCTTCTTCAGAGTGCAACTGTATCTGATAGCTTTTGGGTTAGGTTGGTGTGGCGGTGGTGATGTGGTTTTTGCAGGGTGGCACAAGGGGCCAACGCAGGGAGGTCCCCCACCCTTAATATGAGGGACAGAGTGAAACTATTATGATAGGAGAATAGGGAGAGGGATGTGGTTGCTGCCATTGGCATTGGTGGCATTGTGGGGATCCTTTTCTGCTCTGAGTCCTTTGACCAATGGTCCCCTGTGAAGGTGGCACTCCATTCTAGAGCTGACGCCGGAGCAGTGCTGGATCTTCTATTGAGAGAAGACACCTTGCATGACGTTTGTGGGTAGCCAGTTCAATTGATTGTTGGGTTTGTGGGTTATTCTTCCTTGCCGGGTTGTTGAAAAGCTCGCAAGCTTTTCCTTTTTGGTTTTAGAAGGATGCCACGCGTTTGATCTTTGTTGTCGAGGTTGTGAATGGAGAGTCTAGTACGTGATTATTGGTGCTGGCTCCTTGAACAGTGACCCTTGTCCTAAGTTAGTTTTGCCTCCATCTGCCCCTGAGGCATTCGGGTTGGTACTTTATCACTTTCTTATTGGATCATTAGTTCAAGTACCTTCAAGTCTCATAAGATATGCTAAACCTACGGCAGCAGATCAGGAAGGTCCTTGTGGTCCTGTTCTACCCATTACCTCTGGGTGGATGGATGGAAGAAGGTAGATCGAAAGCATGCAAACGTGTGCCATTTACCTTGGCTGCTATTCCTGTGAGGGCTCCCAACAACACTATTCACCAATAGTGAATAGTACACGTGATGAGCTTGTGATCTCTCTGCATGTTTGTTTTCATGTGAATGGAGATGCTTAGATGAAATGTGAGTGATCCCATGAATAATTGCTCTTCCGTCATATAGCCACAAGAGGATGCCTGTTGGACAGGGACGGGAACTGCAGACTCCGTAATATTAGGGAAGCACGGATTGCATAGTGTCGTGTGTTGGTGACAATACGGTACGCGAGGGATAAAGAGACTGTGTCTAGGATTGACAAGCTTGTAATGCTCTCTTTTAGACTATCTATTTCTGTCATGAATTCACAATTTCTCTGTATTGAAGTAGCCATCTCTATTTCTTTACACATCTATCAACCTTTGGCATTACTAGAACGCAACCAGCTGTGTGCAAGTTCAAGAGAGACTAAGAACAGTCATTGTAAGATTGACTGATTGATGTCCAGTGGATCCGTGTGACCTAGCAAAGTCATGCTCAGTAATACGACTGATGCGGGATATACTGCTTTATCTAGAGGTCGAGGTCGTATTTATTTAGTGGTTAAACTTACTGAAGTATCTCTGGAGAGGAAAACGATGGCTGAACTTTACCGAGCCTTTGATGTCGGTGCTCTCGTCTCGTGTAACCCTATATAACTACCAAATCCAAATCTTTTGAAACTCAAAGCTAATCTATGATTCTCGCCGCAGTGGCTTCGACGTGGAAAGAAGTTGCCTTCCATTTCACGATAGTCCTTTTGAAGTGTCTTTGGCACGATTTTGGCCTGCATCCACGACTATCGTATCTTTACAAAATTGTGGTAGTGGTGGTGGTGTTGTCATCAAGTTTAGTGTGACTGGAGGACCAGATGGTATTTCAGGTGAGAAACACTTTGCCGAGGACACTTGTGTGTTAAGGCAACACGTTCCTCGTGTTTGCCGTGATATGAAGTTTGAAGCTAAGAAGACGCTACAAATGAAGATGTCAATTTTTTTTACAAATTCAGATTTTAACAATATTGTCTTTGTATTTTTACTTGTCTTTGCTGTTTGCTTCTCATGCGTTTGTGCATTTCACTAGCATCTTAGGTAAGATTGGCTATTGAGTCACGACTTGATGAGCCAGGCTCGGACTAGGTTCGATAAGGGCTCGTGAGCTCGGCTCATTAGACTATTGAGCCGAGCTCGAGCCGAGCCTCGCTCGGCTCGATAACTCAATAAGGAGCTCGATAAGGAATATATTTACATATATTATTTATATATTTATATATAATACAAACAAAATAAAAGTAGCCCTTTACAATTTTCCCTCCACTAACTCTGACCTTCCCACGAGTCACAAGTTATGACCCAATTCTCAAATCTCATTCCCGTCCACACATTTGTCCCCCGCCCATGCATTAAAAAATTAGTATTTTTTTCCTTTTTTTATAAGCAAATATAATGTAACAATATATATTATAATTAAGATTTTGTAAACAACTTGGATTGTGGTCTACTGGTAAGGAACATAGTCTTAGAACATGTCTTGAGTTTGAACTTGCACAAAACACTTTTCCACCAAAAAGTACCCATTTTTCTTAAAGAGCTCGACTTGGGCTCGAGCCCATACCAGGCTCGATAAGGAGCTCAGGCTCGAGCCTTATCAAGCCCGAGCCAGCTCGAGCCTTACCGAGCCTGAGCCAGTTCGATAAGTGGCTCGAGCTCGGGCCCAGCTGGGCTTATCGAGCCTGAGCCCGAGTTAGGGGTTGGCTCATCTCGTTGGGCTCGATAGTCAGCCCTAATTTTAGGACTTGTTGGAATAAGAAAGGTGAAATGAGGTAGAATAAGGAAAAAAATAAGTTGATCTCTATGTTCTTTTGTATTTGTGGGATAAAGGTGGAATAAATTAAGTTGTTTATGTCCCTTATTTATTTGTTTTTGGGAACGTGTAATAAGTGGTTTTATTGTGAAATAAAGGTTAGCTGATAGATCAAGGTTTTAAAAACCGAATCGAACCGGTCGATTGAACCGGTTGAACCAAGAACCGGAGGAAAAATGGTCCAACCACCCGATTTTTATTCAGAAAATATAAACCAATCAAAACCGGTCAAAACCTGATTGGACCGCTTAAACTCGGTTGAACCAATTGAACCAAACCATTAGTTTGACCATCCATTTTCTGACAAAAAATAATTGCTAATAAATTAACAAAATACAAACTTTTTCAGAAATATTCGTAATCTATTTTCATTCTAACCCATAATATAGATCCCTTTATCTCTTCTCCTTCACATGTTCCAATGGTTCATTATCATTTGTCCCTTTCAAAATATTTGATCTAGTGGTAGAGCAGTGGCAGCTGACTCCCACAATGGAAAGACCAAGGTTCGAAATCCACAACCCCCCTTTCTACCAGAAAAAAGGTAATAAAGGACGGGGGTAAGTGTATGACCATGAATCTAAAAAATTATGATTTGTTCCTTCCAGACCATTGTCTCTCTCTTCCTACATTGTGTATGAGGATGTCCACTTATAACAATAACAAATGAAGAAGACATTGTCGTAGTTATACTGTGAAAAGCAATAAATTAACAACACTTGTCGTTAATTAGAGTTTAAACAATTTTAAAATGATTAATTGTTTACATTATATATGTATTTATATAAATGTAATAAGCCTTCTCCCACTATAAGTAGGGTCGGTTACATGGATTCTTGCTCAAATCCATGCTGAAAGATTTGACTATTTTTTACGCTGGCCGTCGACTACCTAATGCAACCACTGCAAGAGTGGGATTTGAACCCTGGTCTTTTGTATGGTAGACACACTGTACTACCACTAGACCATATATATATATATATATATATATATATATATATATATGTATATATAGGGGGCTTATCCAATGGGCCCTGTGCCCATTTGAGATGAGATGAGCCCAATCATATTTTACTAATATTTTCCATCATTTTGAGTTCAATGTTTATTTATTTACTGTTTTTATATCATATCCTTACTATTAGTAACTATTTTCATATAAAGAAAATCTTAGATTCACAAGAAATGATCATTAGTAAGAATAAAAATGAGACTATTAATACAAATAATAATACAATCATTTTTGTATGACTTTAAGGTTTTTTTCCCTGAAAATAGTTACTAGTAGTAAGAATATGATGTAACATTTGTAAACAAATACCTATTAAGCTCAAAAAAATAGGAAATAATGGTAAAAAATGAGTGGGCTCATCTCATCTCAAATGGGCACAGGGCTCACTGGATAATTTCCCTATATATATATGTGTATGTGTGTGTGTGTGTGTGTGTATTTATATAAATTTTACAAAATATGATTATTATGCACTTTTGGATTTTTTAAGAACATTTGTACCCCTAACTTTTAAGACATTTCACTTGCGCTCCTATTTTTTTTTAAATTTACAATATCATCCTTATGTTGGTATGAAATGAGAGCACACGTGTACTAATAAAAGGACACTACTATTGATTTTGTAAAAATATAGAGGACAAATGCAATTGTATTCAAAATAGGGGTATAAGTGTTATTGGAAAAACTTGGAAGGACAAGAGCAAACAAATCATCGAAAAATTTGATGTAGTATTTTTCATATTTATTTGTATGATATACCGGTCTAAGTCGGTTCGACCCGCTTGAACCATACGAACCAAACCAACAGTACGACGGTTAGGTCTTTTCTGGTTTCTTTGAACTGCTGACGTCATCACTGGTTCGATCGGTCGGTCCTATTGGTCCGACCATAAAAACCAAAAACCGGTCGGTCCTATTGGAAAAACCCGGTTTGATGTCCGGTTGGGTCTTTAAAATCTTGGGATAGACAGTGGAAAAGGAAGAAGCAACTCGCGAAACTCGAAGATGTCAAATTGTAAAAATGTGGACACGAAATTATTCTATAAATCAAAATACAAGATAAGTATTACAGTAGTACTGATATTTAAGAAAGATCACAGACGCTGTCTGAATTGGCACGGCAATATGTGAATATATTAAATTTTGTTAAATATAAAAAAGACACCAAAATGGAAAGATTTTAGCAAATGTAAAACAAGAAGTAAACAGAGATAATATATGAATGGATATCTTAAAACGAAACGATGGGCCATAATCTTATTGTAATCATGGTGCTAAATTTTATAGAAAAAATGCAAGGGGAAGGCAGAGAAATTGAGGGCATTTCCCTAAAAGTAACAAGATTAACTTCACAGTTGAAAGAAATATATAAATAAATAGAATAAATTGATTGTGTAAGTACTTACGCGCTTTTTTGGTTCATTGGAGTAGAATTACAATGGATGGGGATAAAGTAAGGAATGAAATAAAAATGGAGTGGAAGTGAATAATTTTTGCCTTTTCATTGTTTGATTCACATTGGAAATGTACTTTAAGTAAGATACTCATTCCTTTCTTCTATTTGACCAGATAAAACAAAGGAAAAATCAAGTTTAATATGTTTAGTTTGATACAACATAAATTGATATTTTTGATGTGCCATAATTTAAGAAAGAAAAAAATTTACAATCTTAATATGAAATGACCTTATGCTAACTTTAATTTGCAAACGAATATATGTATTCATATATGACAGGCTAAATTTTCTATGTTCATCTTACATTGAATACATGTACTTATATCGCTCTAATATCCATAAAATTCAACGTTCATTTTTATTTAGGGATTTTTACCCGGCAGACCCTGAAATCTTTTGCAATTACCGCTACGACCTTTGAAATATCGTAATTGCTCCCTCGACCCTGTAAACTTGCTAACCCTTACCGTGCAGACCTTGCGGTCAAGGGCCGTTAATTGACCCGTTAAAAGTAACCAGATTCTGTTATATTCATTTATATTATACCCATTTTGTTTATTAAATTTACATGGAGTGCCACTCCGTCATGGAACCCCCCCGTGGTCGCTCTACCCCCCTCTCCGGCGATGCTGCTCCCCCACCCCACCCCCGCCGACCTGCCCAAGCCTCCTCCCCCCCTCCTCGGCCCCCTTCTCCTCCCCGTCATCCACCCTCCGAATGTCTCTCTCCCCAACCCCACACCCACCCACCTCGTCTACATTCCCCACCCTTGCTCCAGGTCCGCCCCCGCCCCATCCCCCTCCACCGCCTCCTCTACCCCGCTCCTTCTTCCCTCGCCTCCGTCGACAGCCCATCGGAGACCTGCGTCGTATGCCTGAGTGAGATGGAGCCGAGCGACGAGGTGAGGGAGCTGTAGAACTGCAGCCACATCTTCCACCGCGGCTGCCTCAACCGCTGGCTCAACCACAACGACAAGGGGACCTACCCGCTCTGCCTCCACCATGGCTGCCTCGACCGCTGGCATTTCCACGTTTCCTGTGCAGGCGGTGGATGACCGGAAGCGGTGAGACGGAATCCACCACCAGCGATGGAGAGATGAGCCACACCGCTGCGGTAGAGGAGGATGCGGTGGCACAGGCAGCGGCAGAGGTGCGCCTGCCAGAGGACATAGACTGGGAGATGCTCGACAAATCCAAGTTCTTCTTCTTTGGGGCGGCGCTCTTCTCCGGCATTTCTGCGGTGCTCTACTCGTTCGTGGTGCTCAAGACCCGCCTCCAGGTGGCCAATTCCTGGGCGTGTCAAGCCTCCACACAGCGGCTGCGATCCTCCTCCGTGAAGGGCCCCGAGGGTTCTACCAGGACGATTCCAGCCAGGGGTCTCTACATGGCTGCTCTCGAGGTCACTAAGAGCAGCGTGGGTACTGCCACCGTTAGGCTTGGCTTCTCCCCTCCGCCTCCCTGCCAGGACCTCCCCTCCACCCAGGCCTCCGCCCCGCCCAAGCCTCCTCCCCTTCTCCCCTCCGCCTCCCTGCCCTGGCCTCCTCTAACACCGTTAGATGTCCATTGGTTAGATTAACTCAAGACTAACTCAAGAAGTTGACTCAAATAAAGTTAAAATTAACGGCAGGGTCTGCGAGGTAAGACGGAGCAAGTTTACAGGGTCGAGGGAGGAATTACGATGTTTCAAATGTCGTAGCGGTAATTGCAAAAGATTTCAGGGTCTGTCGGGTAAAAATCCCTTTTATTTATATATTAATACGTTAATATTGTTATATATTTTATTTTATTAGATTACCCCTTATACCAAATTTAATCCATAAAATCTGCTTTTCATATTTTTTTTATATTTTTTTTGAAATTTGTATGTGTGTCCCTTTTAAAATTGATACGGATATATGTGGATATATGTATATGTTAGATCGCCATATGTGTACCATTCAAATATGTAAATTTAATTATATATCTATTTCTATATAATAAGTGGGTATAAAATAATTCTATTCAGTATCTTCGTTTAATATGTATATCTGTTATGCCAACTTTTATTTACAAACGGGCATAAATACATCTGTATCCAATTCGTTTCCATGTTTCTTTATACAATTTTTTTGCGTATATATAGGGTAAAATGGGGCTGCCCCTAGGGAGTAGCCAACTTGGCTACTCCCACCCCTATTTTTCCCTCATTTTTTTTATTTTTTTGGAAAATAAAAATTTGTATATTCATCATTATATCCCTCTCACATTCTATTAAAATTTCGTCAGAAACAGAGACTCCTAAGCCCTCCATCCAGACGTCATTTTTTTAACGGTCGCATGATTTTTTAAATCGACCATGTTTGGATGGAGGCCGTAGGAGTCTCTGTTTCTGACGAAATTTTAATAGAATGTGAGAGGAATATAATGATGAATATACAAATTTTTATTTTCCAAAAAAATAAAAAAATGAGGGAAAAATAGGGGTGGGAGTAGCCAAGTTGGCTACTCCCTGGGGGCAGCCCCATTTACCTCATATATATGTGTGTGTGTGTGTGCGCGCGCGCGCGCGCGCGTGTGTGCGTGCATGTGTGCGCGTGTGCGTGTGCGTGTGGTGTATGTGTGGGGTGTGTGTGTGGGTGTGTGGGTGGGTGTGCGCGCGTGTGGGCGTGCGGGCATGGGGGTGTGTGTAGGTGGGTATGTGTGTGTGCGGGCGTGCTTGCTTTATTATTAAGGGTAAATTACAAAAAGGATCCCAACACTACAACAAAAATGAGTTGTGGTCATGTAATGTGGCTACAGAAACTTGTGGCCACGATAATTCTGTGGTCACTAGTTTCTCGTAGTTACAATTCGTAGTCAAAGGCTTCATACAAGAGTTGTGACCACGACAAGTTCTGTGGTCACTTGTAGTGGCCACGACATATTCGTGGTTAGAGAACTCTCGCGACGAGACTTGTAGCTATGGCTACTAGCCACGATGTGTGGTGGTCAGAGCCCAATTCTGTGGCCACAAACCCCCACATCTGTGGGTATAGTTCTGTAGCCATAATATTTTCCTTATAGTGCAATTATACCTCGATTTTTAATTAGATGCCTCGTTTTTCAATTGTTATAAATAGGACTAGAACTTTCAATTTAAGAGTTTAACGTTGACATATAAGAGTCGTTGAAGCTTATAGAGGCCTCTCTTCTAGACAAAAATATAAGATCAAGTCCATCTTTGGTACAATTGAAAAATGAATCTCTTAATTTGGAATTGAGGCATAAATGAGTTCCTTTTTTGTAAATTACTTATTATTTATTCTCTTTTTTTTGACAGAATTTATTTTTATGGATAAAGCTGAGATAAGCATGAGTTACTTTTATTCCATTTCTTTATCATTTTTTGAATTGTGAAATAAGTGGTCGTCATTGTGAAATAAGTGTTAGTATACATAAAGAGGATAGATAAGGAAAAGTGAAATATTTGTAGAATAAGAAAGAAAATGAGAAAAATCAGAGAAAAAATAAATCACGGGATTTCGCTTCCTATTCACCAAGAAAATGCCCTACCTTATTCTATTAGATGTGAGATAATTCATAGGGAATTTCTACAGTACTATCTTGCAACTTAATTGAGCAAGCTAAACGGTTTTATAGATCGATATGTGCCTAATCTCTTACTTAATTAGTCTCCCCTGTTCATTATCTCTGAGAAGAAACATGTCTTTTCCGGTAATAAAGATAAGAAGCCTCGAAAATTTTCTCTTACCCCTCCTCTTTAAATAATGACTATTATGTATATTTCATTCCCACTACTGATTCCACGTTATAATGAACCACAAAGAAACGGAGAATATAAATAACTCAAACCTGTCACGTATATCCCACCAAAATAAAATCTTGAAAAAAATGAAAATCGGAAAGAAACTCCCTCACTATAAGGAAAACATGTTGTGGCTACAAAATTATATCTACAGATGTAGGATTTGTGGCCACAGAATTGGGCTATGGTCACGTTGTGGCCAGTAGCTGTAGCTACAAGTCTCGTCGCGAGAGTTCTCTAACTACGAATATGTCGTGGTCACTACAAGTGACCACAGAAATTATCGTCGCCACAACTCTTGTATGAAGACTTTGACCATGGAATTGTAGATACGAAAAACTAGTGACCACATAATTATCGTGGTCATAAATTTTCGTAGTCAAAATCTGTGACCACAACTCATTTTTCTTGTAGTGCCTTTTTATCGTCTAACAGTATTCCAGTCATAACAATAAATGTGTAGGTACTTAATGCGCATGCCTAATCTTGTACATAATAATATTAGCGACGAATATACCTTCAGAGACCACAACCAGCTCATGGTGAGACCACATCCAGCTCATGTCAAGTATTCAAAACCAATGGACTCAACAAGAAGCAGCTTAAGCAGTAAACTATATGCAAGACTCTCTAATGGAACCAATCAAGTATGGCTTGGATATATTAATTAACTTGAGTCACTAATTAATTGCTTGTCCTAATCGCAGAAAACAAAGACCAAAACCCGAAGGTAATCATTAATCAATCCACTCACATCTGGGTTTAAAGTTAAATAAACTGAAAACGATGACCAGACCTCCATCATCTCACATGTGTATCAGTATCTATTCATCTTTCTTTATTTCTCGCAAATGAGTGGGAGTTTGCGCAGTGCATATGTGGTGATGGCAGCATTGACAGGTGGGGAGGAAGAGCAGGTAATAGTGGTGATTCCTGATCAGATTTGATGCTTCCACGGCGGCCATACGTATTTGGGTAAATTACAATTTGAGTCCTCATCTATGGGTCTGATCTTAGAATGGGTCTCGATCTTTAAATTGTAATGATTCAGATCCCAGAATCATTTAAGAAATGGAAATTTTAGGGTTCATGACGAATATGCCCTTGTTAGGAAGGGAATGAGGGTTGGGTTCCAACTTTTAAACAAGGGCATACTCGTCATTAACCACAAAAGTTCTTTTTTTCTAATAGTAAGCCCGGTAATTTCGAGGGTTCGGAGCGTCCCCACTAGGATTCGAACATGAGTCCTTTAAAGTGGAGGCACACTGCTCAACCACCATACCACTCCTTGGGTTCCACAAAAAGTTCTTTACATTAATGGCTGTGGGACTCGAATCGTTACAATTTAAAGATGAGGACATATTATAGGATCAGACCCATAGATGAGTAATCAAATTGTAATTTACCCTACATATTTTTTCTGAAAAGAACAAACTAAACTAAGATGATACTAATTCTTTCTTATATATAAACTTAAATGACGAAGGTACACGTAAGCAGTAATCAGTCCACGGTGGCTTCTTACCCTCGTGCGCCTATACTTAGACCCTGACGCGTGCACGTGAATGTTAGTTTCCCAGAGACATTTACCATATTACCCCTAAAACTGTTGTAATCATTGTTCCCGTACTATCCTCTAATCAGGGTAACAGGAGTTTTTGAATGCGTCTTTCGCTTTTTCGCCCTTTCCCTTTCCTCGTAATGCCTACCATGTCCTGTAAGGTTCAATCTCATCCATTTGGCTACACCACAACCCTGGCTTCCTACCATTCTATTCTACATAGTGAGTTCATATGGATACCGGGCTAAAGTGACTGTAAACTCCTCACATTCAGAAGCTGGAAACTTCAACAAACTGATCAGGGTTTTGTATTTGGTCATGCTAATAATTAGTTTCGGTCCTCATCTCACCCATGATTTTAATGACCCGATCACTTGCCGGGTACCGAGCAAGTAAATTCCATCATATATATAGTTAAATATATGCATGCAAAGCCCCACATGCATGCATGTTAAACTCGATATATACACGAACAGTCACATGGACATCAGGTGCGCTCCAAGTACCTCTCATGTGATCTCCTGTTGGCAGCAGCCCAAATGTCTCTCTCTCTCTCTCTCACACACACACACACACTTAAATGAGTGTGTGTGGGCTGTGGTGCACTTGCTGTCCTGTTATTATCACTGTTGTCCTTTACGTGGGGTGTTGAATCTTTGGGAACAACAGCAAACGTGAGCCAAAATGGGCAGTTGTAGACACGTCAGTACTTTGGAACTAAAGGAGAGGGGTTGTTTGTAGCCATGACCGTGGTGAGGTGTTCTGTAGAGAGAGGAGGAGGAGGTGTTCATGCAAAGGCATCAATCATGGACACTGAATAAGAAGAGTAGAGAGAGAGAGAAAGATCAGTGTCAGCAGCACTGGCAGGAAGAGAGAGAGGCTATGGGAATCAGGTCAGCCTCACAGCTGTCCCTCTGTGTGGCACTAGATTTCTTCTTGAAAACAGTGCGTGTATTAGAATTATCAGAAAAGAAGAGGAAAGGAATTGGTCATAGTCTGGCCGATGTGCTGTAGTCTGTAGACCTCTCGATCGGACGTTGCATGTGAGAGAATAATAGCTTAAAATTAGCATTGCAGAGAAGATCCAAGTCAAATCGGCCAGCTTTCTTGCTCACATAATTCTCCTTGGCGTGCCATTTTGACCGGGGTCCGGAGAGTAGCATCAGCTCGAAATCCCTATCGGAATGGCACGGGGCCATTCCTCGAAGAATCGACGTGGTTGTCTCGGTGGAAGTCGGCTTTTGTCTTCCTCCTAGTCCCAGACGAGATTGATTGTCACTGACATGGAGACAAGGGGGACGGATGGGGGCTTGGCCCGTCAAGATTCACATGTTAATAATTTTGATAATTCAGATAACTTTTATATTTATATAATTTTATCTTAATAATTTAGATTTATATAATTATTTTCTAAGATTAAAAGGTTGCATATAACATACCTTCATAGTATTTGAAACATCTTCGCTTCAAATATGAATCAATATATCTATATGAAAGATTTTTTTTAAGGAAAAGGGTGCAATGCGTATAGGCAAGCACCCAAAAAACTTTATATAAATTGGTTAAAAGTCAATATTACAAAGATCAAGAATCCTGGAGGATCCTAGCATGTTGTACTACATTTTCTACATAATATATATATATATATATATATATATCTTAAATAACATCCACTCCTTGCTAGCCATAGTGCCCAGAGGCTCGCGGTTATCAAAACCTTGACAGATATCTGGTCATTTCCTGAAGCCTCAACAAAATTCCAAAAGAATGAAAGTTCTCCATCACGACCCCAGTAAGGGCTAACCCCCTCCGAACCTCCATTGACATCGTACATTTAAAAAAAAGGTGGTCGATATCCTCCACATCTCCGGAGCAACGTTGACACAAATCATCAGAAGCATAGAACAATCTGGCCCTCCTTGCACTGATCAACACCGCTCTCTGCCCATCAGCCACATGAAGATTTTGACTCATCGTGGGATCTTCCACCTCCATATCTGACCCAAGGTCGACATATTCTTCCCCAGGAATTGACCATCCGACCAAGCCCAATGGTCACGTTTTCTCGATGGTATGCCCGCCTGAGAGAGCATCCCTCTCAAATAAAGCAAGCCCGATATACTCTCTTTAGATAATTCTGACCTAAATGTCGGTGACCAGGCACTTCTATTCCAAGCCTCGCACACCCATAATATTTGATTCTTAGATATCCCAAACAACCTCGGAAAATTATCACAAAAAGTCCCAAGACCCAACCAATCGTCAGTCCAAAAATGGAAGGTGTCTTCTTCTCCAAGACATGGTCTCATAGATGCCGAAATCCGGGGAATGATGGAGCAAAACGCCCTTCAAAAATTAGAGGGAATAGACATGACTAGGTCTCCAATATGGGACCCCTGAAAACCCATAAATCTTTCGCAGCAAAGAACAAAGAAGATCAGAATCACTGCCCCCAATACAGATTACCCATTTTGGTAGTAGGGCCTTGTTCATCGCACCAAGATCAAGAACACCTAACCCACCATCATTCTCTGAAAGAACCACAACCTTCCACCCACCCAAAGGCACCCCCTTGGAATCTCCAGCTCTTGCTGATGAATCCATGATTCATTAACTTTTCTGTCGCATTTTGTCTTAAAACCCTTAACAAATGCATGTAAATATTCACTAATTTCCATCTTTTATAAAAATTTCATTCATGAATAAATATTCACTTTTAAGCATCAAAATCATGTAAATAAATAAAGAACAAAGAAAAGAACATAAGGCAGATTGGATATATGTATATATGAACAGTATGACTTATAAAAATAAATATAACTGCAAGGTATATTTATAACCTAACCCCCGAGACCAAGTCAACATGGATTGCTCGACAAACCAATAAGTAGGGGGAGATAAGGAAAGACAATCCTAAAAATAAATTAAGACACACTTCATGTATTTTCCACTATTTATCAATTAAATATAAAATTCAATGATTTTTAATTAATTTATATGTACATATTTTTCACCACACTTTTTTCCTAATTATTTCTAAAAATGTATATAAAAATATAAAAATAAGTTAAAAATATTACCATGTACATATACTAAGAAATCCTACTTATAAATTGTCAAAATATTAACTTCCGAACATCATAACTTCTTCATACGAACTTCAATTTCATTCTACTCACCTTTAAAATTCATAAAATAAAATTCTCTAATTAATAGAGGTGGTTTCATTGAATTCGGAGTCCGTTTGCAAAAAGTCAATTTTGGGACCAAATGACAATGGGGTTTCTGGGCTATTTATTTTATGTAGAACACATTATTTATAGTTTTATTAATTTTATAATTCCTAATTATTTCCATGATCTTGTAATTTAACCCTAATTTATTTCAGAATTTTTGGAGCTTATCTGTTATTTTAATAAAATAAAAAACCCTAAATTATAGGTAAAAATGAACTGGATAACTCATACCTATATTTATTAATATATGTAAATTAATTTATTAAAATCGCTAAAAATTCACACAACCCTTATTTATTATTCTAATAATTAAGAAAATAAAAAATTAATTTTTAATTATTTATTTATTAAATTAAAAATCCAAAGCCTATTTATCTATACATATTTATTAATATAATATTTATATTTCAAATAATATTTATTATTTATAAAAAGTAATTATTCCATAATTTATATTATTTAATTACTTACATTTCTTATGTTTATACCATATTTAAAATAACACTATTTACTATTTAATATTGAATTTATAAAGAATTTTACACATCTGGCCAACCAAGTGCTGACACGTGTCAGCACCTGGTTCATCTTCCTCAAGAAGGCTGTTAGCCTTTCTATTTTGACCAGCCTTCTTCACCGAATTTGCACACACGCATTTTAACCCTTTCAGGCGACCTAAACCCTTGGATCGATCCTCCTAACAACCAAGATCCACGGACACCTTTAGATCTAACGTGGAGCTCATGAAATCGATCTATATAAACCCTGAAAGATCGCAGTTCGCAACTAACTTTTCTAACCACCTGAGCTACCCAGTTCCAGTGGCCGAACCCTTATCTTCCTCTCTCGATTCCAGCCATTCTAGGAGGTGACAGCTCCACTTCGTCGGCTCGCGTGGAGGAAGGGAGATCGAAGGAGGTTCCAAGGGTTTAGGTCGCCGTTGCCGGGGAGGCATTAGTGTATTTTATTTTTTTTACATCTTTTGTGATTTTATTTTATCTCTTCTTATTGTTTCTCGTAGTTTTTTCTTCGATTTTTCTTATGGCTTTTCTCGAGTCGTTTCTCGATTTCCTTTAATCCTACAGGATCGGCTTGTTTCTTAGGAAGCCGAGTCAGTTGAAAGAGCAGATGCCGATTCCTTCTTTACGAGTCGGTTGCAGAGGGCAGAAATTAATTAGAGTAACTTTGTAAAAGAGAGAGAAAGAGAGATAAAGTTGTATTGAACTCTAGTAGAAGGGGTCCACTAAGGATATCCCGACTCGTACCTTCCCCCCCTATTTTTTCGGGGTCTGATTCGCCGAGTACAGTGTATTTGGGGGATCAGGGCACCCACCACGGTTTTCTCGCCTCGATGGTTTTTCCGTGGCTTTTTCGGTAGATGTTTGCTTAGGAGTTTTTTTATTCTATCTGATTGTGTTTACGTAGTTAGTCTTAGGATTTGCAACCTAGGTGCATGATTTTAAGATTTTCATAAAAATAAAAATAAAAAAATAGACGTTTGTTTGAAAAAACTCAAAAAAATATAAAATCCCAAAATAAATTCGGGACTGCTAATGTATCTGATCTAAAAATAAATGTAAGATTCATTTGACTTGGGAGAGTAATCCCCGCACATTTTTCAGAGTGCGCGAGTGAGAGACGACCCTTAAATATAAACCCATTTTCTTTCAAAATACTACTTAGTCCATACACCTGATCACTGCTTTTCAGTGGGTACGTTCGGGTAGCCGGAAATGGTCCGAGTTTACTTAGCAGAGTGGGGGATTTAGAGGACACTGCATAAGGCTCATCCTCAAGCAACACGGGTAGCCGGAAACGGTCCGTACTTACCACCATACTGGCTAAGAGCAAGTGGTTTTCTGTAAGAACTCGGGACAGTATCGCGGGGAAAATTCGGGCACCTATCATCTCTCATCAGCTCATGATAACCGATTATTCTTGTTTGCTAATTACAACCCTAAAACTGACAAGATAAAAGACCGAACTCTTACAGTCATCATCGGGTTGAGTTGGTGAAAACAGGGTTTGCTTTGTGTTTGCTTGCGGGGCGTGAGTTACCGCGGCTTTACGCATTCCTCTCTATCTCTCTTGAATCACGAATCGCGCTCTCCCTTTCTCTTGATATCGAAGATGACGCCTCGACGACTTTTTTGCTTAGACTCCGTGAGCTTTCGACCATCCACCGTCATTCGTACATCTTCACAAGATTGAGATGACTCTCTTCCCAAGCTGGTCTCATCCGATCTCGAGGAGATTCAGACCCAGACTCCCTCGCCTCCTTGCCAGACTATTGAGGCAGACCCTTGTCTCAATACATCATCGAGATCTCCAGCTGAGTTTTCGCTGAGTTCTTACGAGAGCTTTTCTTTTCCAGACGATTTAAAGCAGATGGCTCGCGACAAAGGACCAGCAGACGAGAGGCCACCAGTTGAGGAACATCACGACGGAAGACCAGATCCAGCTGCAGATGTTACGACAGGTATTCTCGAGACTCTCCAACAGATGAGCATCCAGATCTGAGATCAGTTTAGAACTCAGAACGAGTTGCGGGCTGAGATAGCCGCGCTGCGAGCAGGGGCCGGGAACCAGTTACCGCATGCAGTGGTTCTCGCTACTTTACGGGAAGAGTATGACTCGGGCGCGAGAACGCTCCATCATTGGATTCGGCTACTGCCGAATCAAGGGCCATACGAATTGAGGTCGTCCTTCATCTCACTGCTTCCCAAGTTCTACGGGAATGCTACAGAGGAGCCGTTTACCTTTCTACAGCAATTCGAGATGATCTGTGGAACGACTAGTTATCCAGGAGTTACGGAGGAGGCTGTCCGCCTCAAAGCCTTTCCCTTCGCCTTAGCCGATAAGGCACTTTACTGGCTGAGTCACCTGGGAAGGGAAATTTCTACATGGGACGATCTAAAGTCCACATTCCTGCGTAAATATTTTCCTCTGTGGAGGACGTACATGATGAGGAGTCAGATCTCCTACTTTACGCAGCATCCGCATGAATCTTTTCATGAGGCATGGAATAGATTCAAAGATTTTACGGAGAGATGCCCACATCATGAGATACCGATGAAGGTGCTAGTTCAAGATTATTTCGGATGACTCCAGCCTAACATCCAGGGGCTAGTGAGTACCGCATGTGGCGGCAGTTATTTGAACAAGGATGTCGAGTCAGTCTGGACCATCTTCGAAGGGATGGCTGAGAACTCGAGAGTCGTCGACTCTACTCGAGCATTTCAGAAAACCCCGCAGCCACTACATCACCGAGACAATCACAAGGTGGCAAATATTTCAGAATCTGAATCCAACACCAATATGGGCTTTATTAGTGAGAAGTTAACGTTGGTGGATGTGATTCAGAAGCAAGTTCAGGACTTACAGCCGCTGCGAGAGTTGGAAAAACTCTCATCTCTATCTCAGCAGCTGAGTGATCTTTCAAAGAAGGTTTCTGATCTTCAACTCCAGTACCAGCAGAGCCAATCTTCTTTGACCGCACAACCTACACGGAGGATCTTACCCACTCCACCCACCTGTCAGATTCATTTCGTACAGAGCGAGCTAGAGATTCCGCAGATTGATTGGCATGAGGATCAGTCTCATACCAATACCGATCAGATCACCAGTGCTGTAGATATGGAGATTGAGCCGCAATCTACTCTCGAGATTAACGGGATTTGGTATACTTCGATTCAGCAACTGAGTATACCGTATCATTAGCATCAACCGTACGGTCATCCGCAGCATGGACGTCCACATTTCCAGCACTGGCAGAATTACATGCAGCAACAGTCTCACCAGCATGCTTATCAGAGACCACATTCATATCAGTACCATGCTAACCATTCACAGACATATCCTTATCAGCAGCAACAATCTTCCTTTACACCACAGATATCCTCTCAGCCTTCCACCTCACAGCATTACACGCCAAGGCAGGAGAGAAAAGAGAGCCAGGGCCACCACACCAAACCTGAGATGTCTTCACAGGCCCAGACACTAAATCAGATCATGGACATGCTGAGTACGCTCCAGATTGCACATAAGACCAAGATGGAGCAGGTTAACGTCGTCTGGATGAGTTAACTGCACCGAAGACCACTCTTCCAGCCCAGCCTCAGATGAACCTGAACAATAAGAGGAGGCATCCAGATCAGGTAGACAACACTACAGGTACGATCTCTTTTCCTGAATTTTTATCTAACTTCATTCGTGTCAGGAGCGGTAGATCGCCACGAGCACCTGCTGGAGTAGAGAAGAGGGCACTAGAGGAGCAGGAGCAAATCCATGAGCCGCAAAATTCTGATGCTGAGGAGGAGAACCAACATATTGATGAAGACCATTACAGAGAAGGGAGTGATGCTGATACAGTTGACATGGATACCGACGATTCAGAGGATGATATCACACCAGACCATGCAGATACTCCCGCTAAAAATATATCTTCCCCTATCTTAGAGAGTTTTGTACATAATTCTGAAACTCTCGATGTACAAGCTGATTCCAATATCAATAAAAATTCTGATTTTTTGATTCCTGACATTGTTCCTTTTCCCGATGCTCTGTTTGGAAAAGGAAAGAAAAATAACAAAAAGAATGTTGTGACTCCAGAGACAGAAAGATTACTAAAAGATCACATCTTTTTGATGATCCCGCTTCATGATGCCTTAGATCATTTTCCTACGCTTAAGAATCAATTGAAAAACCGATGCAACACGCATAGGAAAAAGAGATCCCGTACAGAGAAAGATGTTTTGACTAAGGATACATCTTGTGCTATTCAGAATAAGATACCGAAGAAGAAGAAGGACTCATGTGCACATTATGTCAGATGCAAGATCGCAAAAGCCGAATTCGATCGCACTCTCTTAGATAACGGTTCCTCGATCAATTTGATACCTCTTCTTTACTCGATAGGCTCGAGTTAGGTCCTCTTTACAAATCCTATGCGATCCTTCAGTTTGCTGATAGATCCGTAAAGAGACCTAAGGGTATATTAAGGAACGTTATTGTAACCGTGCAGGGTCTGCAATTCCCAGTGGACTTTACGGTCCTGGACATGGATTGCCCTACACAGTTACACCTTACCCCAATTATTCTCGGGAGGCCTTTCTTAGAGACCACAAAGGCTCTCTTCGATTATGATACATGGAAGGTATCTTTTTGCGCCGAGGGCGAGAAGGTACATATAGAGATGGAGAGAGATTCCAACACATCTAGTGATACATCTTCTGATTTCTTGAGTTCTTTAGCCACTTGCGACTACATGGATGAGGTCCGTCTTGATGACCTCGAAAGATATCAAGTAGAGACCCAAGAGTGCTTAACAGAGGACGGGACCGAGACTACGGTTGGAGATTCTTCAGAAGGCACTTTATATTTTAGTCTGGATGATGAGAAGCAAGGGGATCAGACTTGTGAGGAGTTTATGGCAGATCTTTCAGATTCAGATACTTTACACGATTCCTCCACTTCAGATGATCTAGAGACCAAATTTCGTTTAGCTGAGTTGTTTTCCTCTGATCAGTCTGAGGATGAGCATAGTAGCAAGTCGGATGATGTTTTGAACATCTTTTGTAGTCCGACTCTAGAGCACATTGACATGGTGGATAATCAGAATGCCGACAAATCCACAACTGATACAGATCCCATTAATCGTGCGAATGATGCTTTAGCAGAATCAGAATCTACCTTAATAGAACTAAAGACATTGCCACCAAACATGAAATATGCTTTCCTTGCGAGTCCACATCAACAGTTTTCGGTCATTATCAGTTCATCTTTGACCGACGATCAAGAATCTCGTCTGATGGAGATTCTAGAAAGAAACCGCAAGGCTATTGGGTGGACTGTATCCGATCTCCGTGGTATTAATCCTGCTTTGTGTTCTCATCATATCTATCTCAATCATGACAGCAAACCCTCCAGAGAATTTCAGCGTAGGATGAATCCGATTTTACGAGAAGTTGTCAAGAAAGAGATTACGAAATGGTGTGACGAAGGGTTCATTTATCCCATCTCCAACTCTGAATGGGTCAGCCCATTACATGTTATCCTGAAGAAGTCGGGAATTCAGATGATTAAGAATGAGAGTGGAGAGGAGATTCCAAAAAGAGTAACCATGTCGTGGCGGGTGTGCGTTGACTACAGGAAATTGTACGCCGTGACGAAGAAGGATCATTTCCTATTGCCTTTTATAGACCAGGTCATAGAACGGTTGGCAGGGAAGGAGTACTTCTGTTTCCTTGACGGTTACTCCGGATACAACCAGGTATCAATTGCTCCGAAAGACCAGGAGAACACCACCTTCACATGTCCGTTCAACATGTATGCCTTTAGACGGATGCCCTTTGGATTGTGCAATGCTCCTGCTACTTTTTAGAGGTTTATGCTTGCTATTTTTGCGGACATGGTCGGTGATTTTCTAGATGTTTTTATGGATGATTTTTCGGTCTATGGTGAGTCCTTTGACGGTTGTTTAGCGCACCTAGACCAGGATCTTAAAAAGTGTTGTGAGATAGATCTCGTTCTGTCTTGGGAAAAGAGCCATTTTATGGTTACGCACGGGATCGTGTTGGGGCATGTCATCTCCCAGCGAGGCATGGAGGTTGACCCTGCCAAAGTGGATGTCATCAAAAGACTCGAACCACCACCCAACATCAAACAGTTACGGTCATTTCTGGGGCATGTCGGCTTTTACCAACAGTTTATCCAAGACTTCTCCAAGATTGCCCGACTGTTAACTGAATTATTAGGCAAAGACATCGAGTTCTTGTTAGATGGTAAATGTCTTAATTCCTTCCTCACATTGAAAGAAAAGATTATCAGTGCTCATGTTCTACAGCCGCCTGATTGGTCTCTACCCTTCGAGATCATGACGGATGCTTCAGATTTTACGGTCGGGGCTGTATTAGGACAGAGGAGGAATGTACTTCCCATTGCCATCCACTATGCCAGCAGAACCTTAGACGATTCTCAGCGTAATTACACAGTGACAGAAAAGGAGATGTTGGCAGTGGTATTCGCTCTAGATAAATTCCGATCCTATCTTCTTGGCTCGAAAATCTCAATCTACATAGATCATTCAGCTATCCGGTTTCTGATGGAAAAGAAGGATGCTAAGGCACGCCTTCTTAGATGGATTCTATTACTCCAGGAATTCGATTTGGACATTAAAGATAAACCTGGGGTAAAGAATGTGGTAGCTGATCACCTCTCCCGATTATAGACAGATCAGACTTCAGATGAGTACACGCCAGAGATTGCAGAGAGATTTCTTGACGAGAGCATCTTTGCGGTTACCGAACTTCTATGGTATGCCGATATAGTAAATTTTCTGGTCACACAGAAAAGTCCTCAAGGTTGGCCAAAGAACCGAGTTGATAAACTAGTTTCTGAGGCACGATACTACCACTGGGAGGATCCGATTCTTTTTCGTGAAGGACGGGATTGTGTTTACAGGCGTTGTATTCCTCAGGAGGAATACAATAGTGTCCTCACTTTCTGTCATTCTTTAGAGGCAGGGGGCATCACTCCGAGAAGAGAACAACGCAGAAGGTACTTCAGAGCAGATTGTGGTGGCCAACTCTTACTAGAGATGCCTGTACATTTGTGAAGAGTTGCCCAGATTGTCAGAAAGCAGTAGGGATAGTCAGTGCTAGAGATGCAATGCCGATGCGACCTGTTATTATTTGCGAGATTTTTGACGCATGGGGCATAGATTTTATGGGACCATTTCCTTCCAGCAGCGGCTTTAAGTACATTCTTCTCGCTGTAGACTATGTTAGTAGATAGGTGGAGGCTATACCCGTACGAACCGCAGACAGTAAGATAGTTTGCAAGTTCCTAAGGGAACACATTGTTTCGCGGTTCGGGATCCCACGTATTCTTATTTCAGATGGGGGTAGCCATTTCATTAATAAGGAGGTCAAAAAGCTAGTGAAGCAATACAACATTGATCACAGAGTAGCTTCTCCTTATCACCCACAGATGAACGACATGGCTGAAGTTTCAAATAGGGAGGTGAAATCAATTCTCCAGAAATTAGTACGACCGGATAGAAAGAACTGGTCACAGCTTCTAGATAAGGTTCTTTGGGCATATCGTACTGCATATAAAACTCCCTTAGGTACTTCACCTTTTAGATTGGTTTATGGAAAGCCATGCCATTTGTCCGTAGAGATCATGCACAAATCTGATGGGCTATTCGAGAAATTTTACTGGATACACAGAAAGTAGGAGACAAGAGAAAGATAGATCTGAATGAGCTAGTAGAGATTCGAAATCAAGCATACGAGAACACTCTCATTTATAAGGACAAAGTGAAGAAATGGCTTGACATACATATTCGGCACAAGATCTTTGTCCCTGGGTAGAAAGTCTGGTTGTTCAATGCATGGTTGAGAATTTTTCCCGGCGAATTAAAAAGCAAGTGGGAAGGACCTTATATAGTCAGAACGGTGCACGATAATGGAAGTATAGCAATATCAGATGTGTCACCTGGTGTAGAACCGTTCGTGGTTAACGGGCAGATGCTGAAGCACTTCGTCGATATTACTGATCATCTAGCACGTACTGAAGTGATCTATTTTGTACAGGAATCATGATCATTCTTTCACTTCATCTCATCCTGTACAAATGCTTTTGAGCCATTCGATTTCTGGAGATCAGCAACACTTGTATATTCTTCGTAGACCACAATCGTCCCCATTTTTGCTCGTCTTCTATGCTTCGGATACCATATCCTAAGTATAGGGGGACCGATTGTTTGTTGATTGACGTTTTATATTTTGTTCTGATTCTTTTGTATATCCTTTCTTCTCCACAAATCACTGGTCCCTGATTTTTGGATACATTCTTTTATATACTTAGGATGCCTTATCCTAAGTATAGGGGGGACCGAGTGATTTCGATGATCTCGTATTCTTTATTCCTTTTGAGCTTTCGTTATATATTCTTTTCACTCAGTCATCCAGTTTTTTCTCTCCCGTTATACTTACGATTACCTGATCGTAAGTATAGGGGGAGGGTTGACTGACTTGTTTTCGTAAAGTCTTTTTCACCCACTTTTACTTAGCACGAGTTATGTCCTCCTTTTTCTCTTTTGACGCTATGGGGACATAGCTCAAGCTAAGTATTGGGGGGTGCGTATATATTGTATATATACTTTTGTCCATAACTTGTACTTTTATGTATTTTCTATATCTATAAAATCCATAAAAAGTGGGTAAGGGTTAATTTAAAATCTATTTATATATTTATTTATTATTTATAAAATCCTTGTAAATAAGTAACATATGTCTAAAACTTGTATCTAAAATCTGTAATTAAAATTTGTATTGAAAATTTGTATAAAATTTGTATTTAAAATTTGTATACTACTTATTTAAAATCCTATTTATTAAAACATGTGTAAAAATCATTTAATCCTTATAAAATTCTCTGCAGATAAAATCTGTAAAATTCATTAGATATTTAACCCAAATAAAATATATATTGTAAAATTCATGTACAAAAACTTGTTTATAAAAATAAGAAAATCCATAAAAATACAAAGTCCTAAAAGACATAAAAATACAAAATCCTTAAATCCATAAAATGAGTAAAATTCAGAAAATATACTTGACAAAAACATGGTTGCATTTGCATTCGCATTTTTCAGAATAAGTTTGATTTCTGGAACTAAGAATTGAGTCTAGTCTAAAGGATGGAGCTTGATCACGGCTTTTAACTTCCATTGTAAGGAGCCTAGTTAGGATATGGAATTTAGACTCTTCAGATCTGTGACTTAAAATCTTTGGGTTCCATAAGACCATATTCAGGAAATCAAGTCATATGTGCTTAAGTAGACCATTTGGTATCATTTGTACAACTCTACACCAGTGAACCAATATTGATCACATGCACCCAGCACTTAGCTCAACTCGCATGGAGTTACGAAGGGCAGTACATCTTGGTAGTGCGTTTCTATCCTTGTCTTTGCGGCATTGAAGTCTAAAGACAGGAGAGATTGGGGTTGCGATAGTCGCTTCGGAAGAGGGAAGTATCTGCTGACACAATTCTTCTAAGACCTCAAAAAAGGGACGGAACAAAAGATGCTATATCCGTCTCGGCACAAAGAGATGAATGCAGTGCAAGCAAATTACAAAGTCAAATCAAAGAAGAAGCCACCAAATACAAATACGACCATAATGGTCCAAGCTTCCACCAAAAATGCCTGCACATCTTAGTGGAGACTTAGCTACACTGGTTGAGCTTCACAAGGAGATGCGTCTACACTGGTCGTACTCCACTTCTTTTCTCATTCTTCTATCTTCTCTCTTTATTCGATTGTGGACATAGCACGAACTGACCTTAGAAGGGAGTACCTCCCTCCACGAGGAAATAGTAGCTGGATGAAGAAGCAATAGAAGTGTATCGCCGGGATGGACAGTTTCTTCGTTTCTCCAAGCATGAAGAGCTAAATCAATTAACACACTGTACAAATTGACTTTAAGGATGATAGAGTTTGCGATATGAATAAGTGAGTCTGAACTAGCCGATGAAGTGATCTCGAATAAGGATTTTTGGAACTTGAGGACTGTTGAGGATAAAATCCTAATCCTAGTTAAGGCTCCGACAAAATGCTTGTTTCAGGACCGATCGAGCTCTGTCCTTTGTCTGTTCTCATGAATTGGTTTAGGAAAACAAATTCATTCTAACTTTCTTTCGTTTTCACTTACTTTTTCAAATAAATGTTTGCTAAGGGACTAGCAAAGTTTAAGTATAGGGGGTTGATGAATCCATGATTCATTAACTTTTCTGTCGCATTTTATCTTAAAACCCTTAACAAATGCATGTAAATATTCATTAATTTCCATCTTTTATAAAAACTTTATTCGTGAATAAATATTCACTTTCAAGCATCAAAATCATGTAAATAAATAAAGAACAAAGAAAAGAACATAAGGCAGATTGGAAATATGTATATATGAACAATATGACTTATAAAAATAAATATAACTGCAAGGTATATTTATAACCTAACTCCCGAGACCAAGTCAGCATGGATTGGTCGACAAACCAATAAGTATGGGGAGATAAGGAAATAAAACCCTAAAAATAAAGTAAGCCACACTTCATGTATATTCCACTATTTATCAAATAAATATAAAAAATCAATGATTTTTAATTAATTTATACATACATATTTTTCACCACACTTTTTTCCTAATTATTTCTAAAAATGTATATAAAAATATAAAAATAAGTTAAAAATATTACCCTGTACGTATATCAAGAAATCCTACTTATAATTTGTCAAAATCTCAACTTCCGAACATCATAACTTCTTCATACGAAATCCAATTTCATTCTACTCACTTTAAAGTTCATAAAATAGAACTCTCTAATTAATAGAGGTGGTTTCATTGAATTCGGAGTCTGTTTGCAAAAAGTCGGTTTTGGGACCAAATGACAACAGGGTTTCTGGGCTATTTATTTTATGTAGAATACATTATTTATATTTTTATTAATTTTATAATTCCTAATTATTTTCATGATCTTGTAATTTAACCCTAATTTATTTCTGAATTTTGGGAGCTTATCTATTATTTTAATAAAATCAAAAACCCTAAATTATAGGTAAAAATGAACTAGATAACTTATACCTATATTTATTAATATATGTAAATTAATTTATTAAAATCCCTAAAAATTCACACAACCCTTATTTATTATTCTAATAATTAAGAAAATATAAAATTAATCTTTAACTATTTATTTATTAAATTAAAAATCCAAAGCCTATTTATCTATACATATTTATTAATATAATATTTATATTTCGAATAATATTTATTATTTATAAAAAGTATTTATTCCATATTTTAGATAATTTAATTATTTACATTTCTTATTTTTATACCTAATTAAAATAACACTATTTACTATTTAATATTGAATTTATAAGGAATTTTACACATCTGGCCAACCAGGTGCTGACACGTGTTAGCACCTGGTTCATCTTCCTCAAGAAGGCTGTTAGCCTTTCTGTTTTGACCAGCCTTCTTCATCGAATTTTCACACACGCATTTTAACCCTTTCAGGCGACCTAAACCCTTGGATCGATCCTCCTAACAACCAAGATCCACAGACACCTTTAGATCTAACGTGGAGCTCACGAAATCGATCTATATAAACCCTCAAAGATCACAGTTCGCAACTAACTTTCCTAACCACCTGAGCTACCCAGTTCCAGTGGCTGAACCCCTATCTTCCTCTCTCGATTCCGCCCATTCTAGGAGGTGACAGCTCCACTTCATCGGCTCGCGTGGAGGAAGGGAGATCAGAGGAGGTTCCAAGGCGCTCGTCAGCCCTTGCATCGCCGCCTTGCGCGCGTCCAGCTCCGGCGAAGATCGACCGTCGCAGCAGCTGCCGGAGGTAATACGCTTCTACATTCCCAGATCTACTCCTCCACCTTCATCACATTTCTTCTCGATCCTTGTGCCACGATTAGCGTGGCTAATCACGTAATTAGTTAGTTTAATCCTATGGCTTAGACGCTCAATCGAAATCAATTCCTAATTCTTTTCAAATAAATTCGAATCGCATTCCATTTCTCAAGTATTATGCACACACATTTTGTTTATTCTGGAAACAACTTTTCGATCTTGTAAAACCATAAACATTCAACCGATTCCTTGTGAATCGAGCACGCATACTTGTTCTTTGCAGGTTCTTCTTTCATATGGAGTAGTTACGAGGTGTCTGGAGCCCTAAATCATCAAGAAAATTACAGTTCAAAGGAGGTGCATCAACCTCCATCAAGCTCCAGGAGCAACGAGACCGCTACCTTCATCGAGCTTTCATCGCCGCTCTAAGCCATCTCCGCCTGACGTCCACCACTGGCGAGCTCGAGGGTTAGAGGAGCTAACCCTTCGGCCCCGTCGGAGATCTCAGTTCGACGCCTGTTGCCCGCAAAAATCCAGGAAGAAGCCATTGTCGCCTCCTGTGTCAACCGCCCAAGAACAGTTGAAGAACACCTAGAAGCTACAGTTGGGCGACACGTGTCCTCGAGGGGACAACCCAGATCAAGCCTGAAGATCTAATCTCTGCAGTTGAATGTAAAGCGGTGGAAAAATTGCAACTTAACTCCAGAAGCATTTCCAGAATTTCATTCCGCCTCCAAGGTTTCCAGTAATTGCTATTAGATCCCTCTGCAGGTACCTAATTGTAATAATTCATATTTTTGTTTCAAAATAGTCCGTGCCAGAGGACCTTTTTGCAAAACTTTAATACTTTTTCTTGCACTTATACACCTGGCCTGTAGGGGAGTTTTGGACCTCTTTTTGACATAATTTTCCGTAGATTTTCTTGGGGTAGTTACACAACTAGCTCTACGAGGTTTTTAATAATTTTCGTGTATTTTTGTTGCTTTTTCATCGTGTTTTGATTCATCGCAAATCGACCCCGTCTTGGTTTGTTTTTGTGTGTTGTTCGAGCCCGTTGCTCGTCCCGTTTCACCTACTATATAATATCACATTAATTTCACCTATATTTCACCTATTATATAGTAGGTAAATTGTTTGAAAAATATCACTTTGAAAAAAAAAATAAAAATTGGAAAAATATAAAATCAAATAAAAAATCTAAAAATCAAAATTCCATAAAAATCATCGATTTTACTTGATCGCTTTAAGAAGAGATAAAATAATCACAAAATATATTTTCTCTTAAAAAATCAAAGTACCCTATTTTGCCTCCTTGAGTTCGACCCAGGCACACTCACCTGGTTAAATAATTAGTGTATGTTTTCTCTAAAAACCGATTTTTGTTTGATCGACTAGGATCTCTTTGCGGTTTTCTACACCGACAACACTTTCATTTAAAAACCGCAATCGGATTTTACCCATAGATCTTTAGCGGCAAAGAACAAAGAAGATCAGAATCACTGCCCCCAATACAGATTACCCATTTTGGTAGTAGGGCCTTGTTCATTGCACCAAGATCAAGAACACCTAACCCACCATCATTCTCTGAAAGAACCACAACCTTCCACCCACCCAAAGGCACCCCCTTGGAATCTCCAGCTCCTGCTTAGAAAAAATGACGCATTAGAGATTCCAACCGTTTGCGAGTTCCTACAGAAAGAATCTTAGATGACATGTAGAAGATTGGGATAACCGATAAAACTGCCTTTAAAAGTACTAGTCGTCCCCCAATTGAGAAGTAGGAGGCACGCCAGCCAGCAACTTGTCGCTCCATTCATTCCATCATGGGCATCCAATCCGATTGTTGAGGTCGTCCATACATCAAAGGTAAGCCCAGATACTTGATGGGCAATGCTCCACACTGGGATTGCAGTGAAATCCCACACTCCACTACCTCCTCCGTCATGTAAAATGGGATGAAAAAATACTTATCCCCATTAATCTTGAGGCCTGAGATCACACCAAATAAATCCAACACAGTAGCAATCCCCTTTGCCTCACGAGCACCCACTTCCAAAAAAAAATCTATCATATGCATATTGAAGTATAGGAGTCGGTAGGTCATCAAGCTGATATCCTGCACAGAAGTTCCCATCCATTGTTATAAAAACCATTCGCGACAATGCATCCGTCACTAATACAAAGAGAAAAGGAGCGAGAGGGCATCCATGCCTGACTCCTCTTTGAGGTTGGAAAATCCACCCTCTTATGTCCATTCACCAAGACCGAAGAGGAGCATGTAGTCGCACATCTATTCACCTATTTAATCCACTCATCTGGAAAGCTTCGTCTTGAAAGAGATGCCCAAATAAATTTCTAGTTGACACAATCATAAGCTTTGGAAAATTAAACCTTCCAAAGAATCCCCTTGCTCTTCTTTCGCTTCCAATATGCAATAATCTCTTAAGCAATCACCACCCCATCCATCATATGCCTTTCTGGAATAAAAGAAGTATGTGAATATGCAATAATTTATCCCAAAACCTCATGCAAACGATTTGTGAGTACTTTAACCACAATGAGATAAATGGCATTTGAGAGGGCAATAGGTCAAAAATCCTCCACGTAGCGAGCCACATCCCTCTTGGGAAGTAAGAAGATAAGCGAACGATTCAATTCGCTCAAGCCTTGGTTCTCTCCTCTCAACTCCTCCACTACCACATATTGCTTTACCAGGTCCCACAACTCACAAAAAAAGAACACTGGAAAACCATCTAGCACTGGATATCCATCTGCGTTAAGATTAACAGTAGCTGCTCGAACCTTTGCCAGTGTAAAAGCACGAACTAAACTGGCAGACTGGATGTCAGAAAGAGCATGAATATCCCTACCAACCCACCACGAGCATCCCGTCTTGGTTCTCCTATTTGCCTCTCTAAAGTGGTCAACCATCGCCGCCCCAATGGTGTGCTTCCCTTCCACCTGGACACCACCCACCTCAATGGCTCTAATAAGGTTACGCCGCCTCCTGCCACTAGCAACAACATCAAAGAAACGAGCATTCACATCTCCCTCCCTCAACCAAGTTTGCTTGGATATTTATCTCTAGTCTATCTCACGTTTGTGATCCTCCTCTCTCAAAATCTTCTAGTTTTCTTCCCTTATATATGCTTCTCTCCTCTTCCACCAACTTATGAGAGTCTTCAAGAGCATCCAATGTCACCACCTCTGACTGAGCCAAGGTCCTCCTCTCCTCTCGAAGCACACAAATCTCCTTACGGAAAGACATTAGCATATATCTCAAGGCTTTGATGCAATATGCTATGTCTTTAGAAGAAAATCCACTAGTCAGAACCTCCTGCCAACAAGCGATAACTCGATCCAAAAACCCACCCTCCAGTAGCCAAGCGCGCTCAAATGAAAACATGCTACAAGGACGACTAGCCTCTCTAGTGATCCAACAAATAGAAGTATGGTCAGAATGTGAACGTGGAAGAGAGATAACAGAAACCGACGGGAACGATTCCAAAAGCTCCACGGAACCAAGGAAGTGATCCAGACGAGAACGATAAGAGTTATTACTCCAAGTATAGTGAGAGTTCGATGCATCTAACACCTCTAACGTCGAGTGGTCATGAACTCAAGGAAGATAAGGGAGCTAGGGCCAAACCCCCTCCCCCCCTCACGAGGCATGTTTGCAGATAAAAGTGTGACATTTAAGTCCCCACCAATGAGCCAAGGAGAACCAAGGTGTATAGACCTTGTCGAGGCTAACTCCTCCCAAAGAGGTGAACCAGAGCTCACACGAGTGGGGCCATACACTGTTGAGAAGAGAAACTATGCGTTGTTCGACTTACGATGCAGCATGACGGACAACGAGCAGCGTGCCTCAACCACGTCAACCACCTCCAGTAAGTCACCATCCCATCCAATCAAGATGCCACCACAAGTCCTAGTCGACGGGACCACTCTAAAGTCTGATAATCTACCCCTAGAGACTGCTGCCTAGGGTCTTACTTCCCATCTCTCTAGCTTTGTTTCCTGTAGAAACACTACATCAGCTTGCCACTCTCTAAGGAGCGACCCCACAACTCTTCTCTTCTCTAGGTGCCCGAGCACCCACACATTCCATGAAATAACCTTCATTGAGGAACATAGGGGGACGCCCATAGCTCTTCTCTACGTGCTTTCCTCTTGCAATGTGAACTTATCATCAAACTATCCTCATCCATGACAACCGCGACAATCCTGGGAGAGAGCCTCTACCCGTGAGTAGCTGATGAATCCATGTTTCATCATCTTTATTCTATCATTTTGACCTAAAAACCCTAGTAAATGCGTGTAAATAGCGATAATTTAGGCATTTTAGCATTCATGCATCATTGTGTAAATATTGTATAAAATGCGGTTTTTAAAGCCATAATCATAGAATAAAGAAAAGAAAAGAAAAAGAATAAAATATTGTAAATATTTTATGACCCGAAACCCCGAGACCTAGGCATCTCGATGACTAGGTCGATAAGGAATAAAGTAGGGGGAGATAAGGGCCAAAATACAATAAAAATAACTTTTAATTCATTCTTTCTTTATTCATTTTGGGACCTATTTTTGGTTCCACTTTTTATACCTCAAATTAATAAACCTTGTACATGAAAGTTGTAGATAATTCAATAAAGAAAAATACAAAATTAATTTCAATTAAAAATAATACACAGATAAAAAGTTATGGTCTGAATAAAATTCCAGAATCCCAACTTCCCAGACCTGTATCTCCCAAATAAAAACTTGAAACACACCAAACTCACTTTAATTTTATATAATTTAAAATAAGCTATTTAATGGCGGTGGTTTCGTATTTTGCGGAGCTACGGTTTGAAAGTTGAGTTTTGGGCCCCTATTGTATACTTGTACAAATTAAAATAATCATTTTATTATTTATTCATTATTTTTACCATTTTATATTTTTATAATTTTGTAAATATTACTTATAATATATATGTACATTAAAATAGGAATAAAACAAAAAACAAAACACAAAAATAAAATACTTGTATATAATACATAGGTATAATACCTATACATATACCTGTGTAATTACTACTTATATTTTTATTAAGTGTAATATATATATATATCTCTCAGAAAAATAAAATAAAAATATATTTAAGTGTATAAAAATACTTTATAAATTTATAAAATAATAAACAAAAATAAATAAATAAAATATACAAAATAAAAATAAATTATTAAAATATATAGATATGTATACCTATAAGGCTACAAAAGGTAAGTTACATTTTTATAATCCATAAAAATAATTAAAAATCATAATAAAATACCTTATAAAATAATGAACATTTTTTATTTAATAATTGAAAATTAATAAATTCATTTACTATTTTAAATTGAATTTATAAAGCAATTTTTGCGGGATTTTCCTGGTTGGTCCACATGGACCAACCAGGTGGGACTGACAGTTGACCTCCGGTCAACTGTCTGACCCCTCCTGTTCTGTCAGATTTTTGGTTTTTTCGACGATCTTTGAGGATTTTTCGAGACCATCTTTCACCCTTTGGCCTTGATGCGTTCTTGACTTTTTGTCCTCATAGATTGGGCTTTCATGCCCTAGGTTCATTTCGGTCTTTGGATCGCTGTGGCACCTGCCACATCTCAATCTTTGAGCCTCGATAGACAATTCTTCAAAAACCCCTTTGACCACCATTTTGTATTTGATCTCTCTTCCTCCATCGTTAGCCCTAAACCCCTCGCCCTTTGCATTCCTGGTGACAACAGGAAGAATTTGAGCCCGAGATCGAGCTCCGTGGAGTAGAATTGAGGTTGATCCAAGTGCCTCGCCGGAGCTCCGCCTAAAGCTTGCAGCTTCCCCTCCAATGAGTCTTCCTCATTTCTTTTTCCATTTTCTTATAGTATAGCCTTAGCTTATAATAGACTAGCAGTAAAGTAGCTTTCTGTTTCGCCTTTCGCCGTGAATCATCCTTCAAATCCACGGCGGAGCGGAGCTCCGCCTCTGCTTTTTGGCCATCCCTCTAACTGAATCCTCCCTGATCACCGTCATTTCATTCCTCCTCGCTCCCTCTCACTTCGCCGCACCTTCACTCGAGCTGATCTTGCTCAGATCGGTGTTTCTGTGAGTCGTTCTCCGCAGCTCGCCGGACTCGCCTCGCCCCGACGCATCTGCCATCCATCTCACCCTAAAATGATACCTCTTGCTTCGCATTTTTGTTGCGCGTCTAACCCTGCAGGTGTGAGCCAAAGAGAAGGCTCTCTCAAGCCTCGACAACCCAGGGAAACATGTCCCAGGTCACCGTCATCGCCACGCCTCCTCTGACCCTCTCTACCCTTGCTGAGACATCTGCTCGATGAGGGTTACTCCCAGGATCGTCTACGACCTATCAGCAACTCCTGGGACCGTGCGGAGCCGTCAGAGTCGTGATTCAAAGCCCAACGAGGACGGTGTTCTTCGTGATCATCTTTGCACCGTCAGATCAAGAACTTGTCCTAGAAGCTACAACCACCGTCCGATCGCATCTAGTCCACGCCTGTTGGATCTTCATCGCCTCGCACCCCAGCCGTAGATCTCCCTCTCCACGTTCTAATCTGGGCCGCACACGCGAAGCGTCATTGCGCGATCTGGAGTCGACACGTATCAAGCCGAGTCGCATCAGCCGTCCGATCGCGCCACTTTGGGTATTTTGCTCGTCGACCCGAAGTAGTTTTTGTATTTAATATAAAGCACTTAAACTTTCATATGCAGAGTATATATTTTTGTAATATTTAGGATAAAACCCTTAGACTTTCTCTTATTGCATTTAGGTCCTCCGCCACGTCACCTCACGTGCCTGTGCGCGTGAGGTGAGGGCATTTTACGAGGGACCCCCTGTGGGTTTGTCTATTTCCTTCCACACCCAAAACTTTTTATTTCAGTGCATTATATTTTGGAAAAATTGCAATCAGTTCCTCGCATTTTTGGTTAATTGTAGTTAGGTCCTTGCGCGTCACGTGCTTGGCTCACGTGACCCTGGAAATTTTGTGCCCATACACCTGGGTGTTTTACTATTTGTGATTGATCCAGGAAGTTTTTGATTGAGTTATATAATTTCTGGAATATTTGCATGCAGGCCCCTACAGTTTCTCTTATTTACACAAATGCCGCTAACAGTCATGTAGTTTCTCTTTGCTTCTAGTATTTATTGCATGCCTCCATAAATTACTAAAAAATCCCTAAAAAATACCATAAGCTCCTGTTGCATCCTAGTTCCATGCCATATTTTTATTTTCCATTTTTATTGTATTTTATTATTTATAAAATATCAAAAACATGCATTTTCAGCATTGTTTGCATTAGAAAACCCATAAAAATTAGTAGAAGTCTTTGAAAAATTCCAAAAAAAATCTATTTTGCGTGTCTTATCATATTTTAGTGTTAGTCCAAAAGCCACTAAAACTTTCAAAGAAAAACTCCTAAAAATTAGAAAACCCCTAAAAACTTCATAAAAATCTAAAAAATTCTAGAAAAATCCTAAAAATACCAACTCAGTTTCTGTAGCTTGCTTAGTGTATTGCCTTTACTTTAAAATTAAATTGAGGAATTTTGAATACTGTTTGATATTTTTAACCCTCATTTTAATTTCGGCTCGTAGCTCAGTTCACTGTTTTCTAGTGTTTTGACTTTTAGAAATACCAAAAACATTTATAAGAATCTCCGAAAATCACGAAAACATCAAAAAATTATAAAAAGACTAAAAACATTTGATTTCCTGATTTTTAAGCATTTGCCCCTATTTTTATAAATACCCCTTCTTCTCTCTCTCTCTTATATTGTATATATATTCTATTATTGAAAAAGAAAATATAAAAATATAAAATACAAAAGGAAAATATAAAATCAGTAAATTTAAAATCAAAATACAAAAATATAAAATTAAAAATAAAAAAATATAAAAAAACCACCAAAAATTCTATATTGGCTAAGTAGTTCACTAGACATAGGGCTTGACTTCTTGTCTACTTGCTTTACTCCGTTGCTTCCTGTGTTCGACCCCTACTTGCTTGCCACTATACATTCTTAGTAGGGTATAATAAATTTTGATCCTTGCTCTTGATTTTTTAATTAATTGTGTGGGTTAATTATTGATCAACGTGAAGGCTTGAGTAGTCGCCTCAGCGACAGTGAGTCTGATTTGTCAGACCATTATTTAGCGGCTCTCGTCTTATCGTTTTTCAAATGGCGTCGTTGCCGGGGAGCATCGGCTTGTAGAGTAGACTTGTGTCTTTTTATTAGCTTAGCCATTTTTGCTTATCTTATCTTATTGCATCATTAATTTTGGAACTGTCTGACATCTCTTTATTGTTTTCTTGCGAGGGACCACTGACCAAGGAGGATCGCCTAGGGGATCCTGAGCAGCCTTGGGAGGCGGAGCCGGCTATTCTATCCTAGCTGGCAGGAGAGAGCAGGAGGACAAGAGAGAGAGAGATAATAGTTAGGTTTTTATTATTTTTGTGAGAGAGAGACATTTTATTAATTTGTAATAATACAAGTACCCTGGACTTTGGACACTCGGGCCCAATTTCCAAGTGTTTGTTCACTTGGGGGCTCACCGCAGTTTTGACGCGTTTTTACCGCCTGTCATTTTCCGATTTTGTTTTTCTTTTCCTTACTTTTGTGGAATGAGCCCTTAGTTTTTAGGATTGCTTGATCATGTAATTTAAGGTCAAACACCTAACAACCATTGCATGCACCTATAGTCTTGGCGTTTGGACTTAGATATAATTAATTGTTGAACATAAGTCGAAACCACCGCGCCGGGAGGGGTCGTATACAATGCGTGCAAGATCTATTGTGGTGGATACCGATCAACCCCTAAGACCGGACTACTAGGTTTTGCTTTGTGTGTTTAGCATTTGGTTCTTCACGCTAGCGATTGCCTGCTTAGGACGATTTCCGTGTGCATATCGGCATATAGTATAGGTTTATAAATTCCTATTTTGCATCCCGCATGGAGAGAGCTGTGAAGACTGTAAGTCCTCTAACTGAGCATTCATCATTTAGGCACTAAGGTGAGATTTCCATCTTAGTGTCGCCTTGCATTGCTTTGCCGACCTTCTCCCTCTATTTTTGGATCAATAGGAATCAAAGAAAAGACAAAAACGTTAGGCGCTTGTATTGAATTAACTCAAAAAATAAGTGATAACACAAAAAATTAAAAAAAGGGACTGCTAAAAATACTTGACCTTAATACAATTGATTAATTGGACTCATTGCCTTGGGGTGAGCAAAGCCCTCATTTGTTTTCAGGTTGCATGGGAAGGTTTACTTCCAAGTGAGGTGAGTGACGTCGTAAGGATTAGAGCCCAAAACCCAGTCTGTGGCTGCCTTGTGTATCACCTGAATTTCCGAAGTATTGGCGCTTCTATCCTACGTAGACGAGTAGGGCTTGGTCGACAATAGTGACTTTCTATTGTGTAGAGCACTGACCTTGTCCGAAGTATCGAGCATAGGCCACGCCTTCACGGGGGTGTTTGTCTCATCGTCTTGCGTCCGAGTAGGTTCTTACATGCTCACGGGTGATTCCGTTGTGAGCGAGTTCCGAAGTATCGGTTTTGCGTATTGACTTCCTCTCTCTATTTTCTTTGGCTGAGTAGGGATCCAGGAAGGGTTACAAGGACCTTAAAAAGTACAGACTACAGGTTACACAGGAGGAGGACAAGTACGGGATACTCTTCTGGCAGTACTCTCTCCTATAGGTGTAGCGCTCTAAGAACTCATTAAAAGATAAATGCCTGAAAAACAAACCTAAAATTCACAAAGATAATTGCCGAACCTTCACGGCTTCACGGGTCGAGTTGGTGAATCCATTGTTTTGAGCTTTGATTGATTAGTCAAGTTAAGGTCAAGATCAAAAACACCACGCCTTTGCACCATTTTTGCTCTCCTTCCAGTTGACCCTTGCCCATTGTGAGCCTTCTACTGTTTTACACTCCTTTTATTTCTCGTTGACCCCCGTATCTTTCATCCACATCGATCTCCCTCTTGATCTTCGAGATGACGATGAATGGACAGTTTAGTCGAGACCCCGTCGACACCCACATCGGTTCCATTCGCTCGCCTTCTCTAATAATTCGGGGCGATTCTCGAGAACCCGGTTCAGCCTCCGTGAACCGATCTCCAGACTCCCCGCCTTCTTCAATAAATCGGGATCACTCTTGTCCCGAACTCTGCCCGTTTTGGATGGCCATTGATTTCACTCCTTACACATTTCCATCCTTAATGAAGTTCTGTGTTGACCTTAACACAGAATTTTTCTCTACATCTGGTGTTGCAATTCAGACTGATCGGGGCATTCTTCCATGTGCAGACCTAGAGCCCGATCTCGAGTCAACGAGTCAAACAGAATATGAGATGGCAGGCGGAAGAGGAAAGGGACAACAACCCCAACTAGAAGCTGAAGCCGATCAGGGGGAAGGGCAGTACACTACACAGAATGAAGTTAACAGTCACTTGCTTGCTTCCATCCAAGCCATCCAGCAGCAGTTGACAAACCAAGCCCTGGCCCAGACCGCCTTCCAAGATATGCTGAATGACCTGAGGAGGAGGGCCGATGCAATAGATGGCCGACGAGAGGATGAGCCAGGGCAGGAATTCCAGCCAGATGAAGATGGATTTTCAGTGCGAGGTTCCGAGTATGATAGAGAGGATGTAGACCCACCGCATCCAAAGCCAACACTGAAGGAAACATACAATCCCGGAGCGGGCCGAATCATTGAGTGGATCCAAATTCCACGGATCCACGCCCACTTCGAGCTGAAGCCGCAATTTTTGTCTCTGCTCCCAACTTTTCATGGGAATACCACTGAGGAACCTTACATCTTCCTCAAGAAATTTGGTTGCATTTGTGCTACCGCTCACTACCCTGGAATTCCTTTGGGGGTAGTCAAGATGACAGCCTTTCCCTTCAGCCTTCAAGATAAGGCTCTTTATTGGGTCGACCATTTAGGGAAGGTAGTCACGACCTGGGAAGAGCTGAAGTCCGCATTTCTCCATAAGTTCTACCCTCTCAGGCGACTGAATCAGATGCATGCCCGTATTTCCAGTTTTTGCCAACAGCCCCACAAAACCATCCATGAGGCGTGGGAGAGATTCAAGGATCTCCAGGAGAAGTGTCCCCACCACGAAATTCCAAAGACCAGCCTTGTGCAGCACTTCTTTGGTGGGCTGACACTTGAGAGCCAAAGACTTGTCTATGCCGCTTGTGGTGGCTCCCATTTCAACAAGGACAAGGATGTGGTGTGGAATGTCTTCGAGGAAATGGCTGAAGGAGAAGCCGCTCAATCCTCGTCCCGAATCTACGTGAAGGTGTCAACTGCCGTCAGCAAGCCAGTGAACATGGCTTCTCACACCGAAGACAAGGATGAGAGCTCCAACTTGAGCATCATTGGGAGCCACCTGTCTAAGGTGGATATCATTGAGAAGAGGTCGCAGGACCTCGAAAAATTATCTGTCATTGAGAAGAGAATCCAAGGCTTGGAGAAGCTCGACGTGATTTCTCAGCAGCTGGAGCAGCTTGTCCGTGCTCTGAACGCCAACATGTGTAACGCCGTGTCTACTACTGCTGAGCCGATCGCTGAGAAGAAAGAGCCTACACCGCATCAAATTCCTCAGCCGACTCCATCGCCGCCCCAGCATGTCCAGCATGTGTATTACATGCAGGCTCCGGAGCAGCTACCGCAGCCACAGACACAGATGGTTGTGTACCAGCCAGAGTCCCAGCTCGCTTATTCTGAGCAGTTCTCTCCACCTCCACCACTGATACAGGAAGTCAATGGTGTATGGAACAATGAAGCACTGCTGACCCGTCCTCAGGAACATCATCAGGGTCAGAACATGGGCAACCGGCCCTATCACCAGCAGCAGCAGGGTGGGAGACCCTTCTAGCCCTCATATCAGTACCAACCTCCATCCCAGGGAAACACCTGGAGGCAGAATTATCAGCATGATCTTCAGAAGTCCGGATACCGCGGACAAGGTTATCATCAACAACCAGTTATTACATATCACCAGAATTCACAATATTCCTCCAACCCTCCTCCTCACCAATTCTCTCAGGGTTACCAGTCGCAGTCTCAGCCGTCATACCAACATTCTAGGCCCCAACAGGGGGATTCTTCTGAGATTGTACCGATTAATCCATCCCTGGCATGCCTCGAACAGTTGATGAAGAATATGGCTGAGATGAACGAAAAGATCGACGACTTGACGGCTGCAAAAACAGTCATCCCTGCTCAAGTCGAGGCAAATCCGAACAACTTCCGACGCAAGGAGTAGGTAGTTGGCACTGTCCAACCCGATTCAGGTGAATTAAAATGTTTTTCATCTAATGTTGTTACTCTCAGGAGTGGTAGGACACTCCAGCCCTCAGCTACTGCGAAGGGAAAGCGTCCTACATCTGACGGTGAATCGTCAGCCAGGCCAACGCCAGGGCCACAAAGCATTTTTGAAGCAGCACCATCAACCAGAAAAGCACAAAAAAATGAAGAAAACAACAAAACACAAAAAGATAGCCGCAACCCCGGTGGAGATAGGCCAGCATTGGAGGCGCCTGCATCTACTACAGAGCCAGCTACAGACAGAAGGAATTTTGCACCTGCAGCGAGTCCAATGCCAGCACCTGACGCCGAGCCTGTCGTTTTTGGTCCACATCCTGTAGATGATTCTATTCCTTTTTGCCATCTACCTGTACACAACAATATGGACATTATTCTGAATGAAATTGGTGAAGATTTTGTAAATATTCCGTTTCCAGAAGCAATGAAAAAACAAAAAAATGAAAATTTTGAAAAATGCTTTGTCTGATCCTGCCATTATAGAAATTATCCAGAATTTGGTGTTGAACATGCCATTAATGAAAGCTCTCGAGTACATGCCAGTTGTTAAGAAAGGATTGAAAGAGGCATGTACAATCAAGCGCATACCGCACCCCCATAACTGCGGAAGCAAAGGTGGTAAGTCCGAAAAGCATATCCTCACAATGGCCACAGTTAATGCCATCAGCAACCTCCCGGATAAAAAGCCAGATATGGGAGCACCTCTACTGCGTTGTCAGATGTTTAATCAAGAGTTTGAACGAACACTTCTCGACAACGGGTCTTCCATCAATCTGATGCCAGCCTCACTGCTTACCGAATTCTGGTTAGGACCGCTCAGGCCTACAAAGATTATTCTGCAGTTTGCAGACAAATCGGTCAAGCGGCCTAGGGGCCTGTTGGAGAACGTAATAGTTATGGTTCAGGGAAAGAAGTTCCCGGGCGATTTTGTGGTGCTAGATATGGACGTCCCCGCTCCATTGCTCCTCATCCCAATCATACTTGGACGACCATTCTTGCGGACGTCGAACGCAATAGTGAATTATGGGACTGGAGAAATCACTTTTGGCACTGACAATGAAACAATCAGAGTGGAGACCCTGCCTGAGGGAGCACCAGCTGAACGAACATCTGCGTCATGCGCAAGGGTGATTGAGCATTCTGATGACTATGACTTTCTAACAGAAATTCAAGATACCAACTTATTCTTGGATGACAATGAGATTCATGAACTCCTCTGCCCCGAGGAGGGAATGGAGACCGCAGTCGAATTTCCCCTTATCGATCAGGAAGAGGTATTTGCTGACGCGCTGCATGAGACTGGCGTAGGGGTGATGTGACTTCAAAACCATGAGCAAATTTTTGAAGAATCTTGTGATGAAAAGGAAATTATCGTGTCATTCTGTCAAAATCTAAGTGAAGAGGCAGAACAGAGGTTGGAGGACACCGAACAGATGAAAGAATCACCACTTGCATTAATAGCCGAAGTCACTGCTGAAGCAGCTCCGACCCTACCAGAATTGAAACCCTTGCCCTCCAACATGAAATATGCCTTCCTTGAGGGAGAACCAAACATGTACCCAGTCATTATCAATGCACACCTGACCGAAGACCAAGAATCTCGTCTGATGGAGGTTCTTGAACGCAACCGCAAGGCGATAGGCTAGCGAACTTCGGATCTCCATGGGATCAATCCGTCACTGTGCTCGCATTGCATTTTTCTGGAAGATGATTGCAGGACCTCTCAAGAACTGCAGAGAAGATTGAATCCTAATCTGCGGGAGGTCGTTATGAAAGAGATTCAGAAATGGTGTGATGTGGGATTCATTTATCCCATCTCCGACAGCAAATGGGCGAGCCCTCTGCATGTTGTGTCAAAAAAATCAGGGATCACCATTGTGAAGAATGACAAAGGAGAGGATATCGCAACAAGAGTACCCACTTCTTGGCGAGTGTGCATGGACTACAGAAGACTTAACCTCATCACCAAGAAGGACCACTTTCCTTTACCCTTCATCGACCAGATCTTGGAAAGATTGGCCGCGAAGTAATACTTCTGCTTCTTGTATGGATATTCTGGATATAATCAAGTTTCTATTGCTCCTGAAGATCAAGAGAAGACCACGTTCACCTGTCCTTTTGGTACATATGCCTTTAGACGGATGCCGTTCGGGCTTTGTATCGCCCCAGCCACATTTCAGAGGTGTATGCTTGCAGTTTTTGCCAATATGGTGGGCAACTTTCTCGAGGTCTTTATGGACGATTTTTTGGTCTACGGGGATTCATTCGATCAATGTCTGGATTATTTAGATTGAGTCATGCAGAGGTGCTGCGAAGTAAATCTGGTGCTCTGGTGGGAAAATAGCAACTTCATGGTAACCGCAGTAATCGAGCTGTGTCACGTTATTTCTAGACGTGGCATGGAGGTTGACCCAGCCAAGGTGGAGGTAATTTCCAAACTTGAGCCGCCTACAACAATTAAACAAGTCAGGTCATTCTTGGGCCATGTCGGTTTTTACCGACGATTCATCAAAGATTTCAACAAACTGGCCAGACCGTTGACTGAGTTGCTCGGCAAGGAGAATGAATTCATTGTGGATGATCGTGTAATCCTTGCCTTTCAGCAGCTGAAAGAACTCATCACACAGGCCCCTGTCTTGCAGCCACCAATTTGGACTCAGCCTTTTGAGATAATAACCGACGTGTCAGATTATGCCATCGGTGTTGTACTTGGACAGAGGAAAGATAATGTACCATTTGCGATTCACTACACTAGCCGGACGCTCAATGAAGCCCAACAAAACTATACTGTCACGGAAAAGGAGCTGCTAGCGGTAGTTTTTGCCTTGGAAAAGTTCCGATCCTACCTCCTTGGATCCAAAGTGATTGTTTACACTGATCATTCGACCATTCGGTACTTACAGCAGAAGAAGGATGCCAAACCACGTCTTATTCGGTGGATCCTTCTCCTCCAGGAATTTGACTTGGAAATTAGAGATAAACCTGGGGTAAAGAATGTGGTGGCCGATCATCTATCAAGGCTTCTCGAGCCGGAATCTCCTGAGCTGAGCCTGCAGCCTATCACAAAGACCTTTCCAGATGAAGCAATTCTCTCAGTCACCTCGCTTCCCTGGTATGCAGACATCGTGAATTATCTAGTGACCAAGAAGATCCCACATGATTGGTCGAAGTTAAAGATAGACAGGTTCTTGTCTAAAATTCATTTCTACCAGTGGGAAGATCCGTATTTATTTCGTGAGGGGGCAGATTGTATCTTGAGAAGGTGTATTGCTCAGGAGGAAATTCCAAGTGTCCTCGCCTTATGTCATGATCAAAATTCTGGAGGACATCATTCAGGCATATGAACGATAGCAAAAGTTCTTCAAAGTGGCCTCTGGTAGCCTTCCTTATTTAAAGATGCAGATGAATATGTCAAATGTTGCATTGACTGTCAGAAGATGAGAGGAACTGTAGGAATGAGAGACACGATGCCTCTGAAATTCATTCAGATATCAAACGTCTTCGACGCATGGGGCATCGATTTTATGGGTCCATTTCCCAACAGTCAGGCTATGAATATATTCTGTTTGCTGTCGATTATGTGAGTCGCTGGGTGGAGGCTATTCCCGCCCGAACCGCCAACAGTAGGACTGTCTGTCGATTCTTGAGGGATCACATCATATCACGGTTCGGGATCCCCAAGATTCTCATATCAGACGGGGGTAGTCATTTCATAAACAGAGAGGTGAGGAAGCTGACTCAAGAATTCTGCATTGAACATCGTGTTGCTTCACCCTACCACCCGCAGTTCAATGGCTTAGCTGAATGTTCAAATAGGGAGATCAAGACAATTCTGCAGAAGCTTGTGCGTCTGGATTGCAAGAACTGGTCTCAGCTGCTCGATTCCGTTCTTTGGGCTTATAGAACAGCATACAAGTCACCATTGGGAATGTCTCCCTACCGCCTGGTGTATGGAAAGACATGTCATCTGCCCGTTGAATTAATTCACAAGTCTTTATGGGCCATCAACATCTGTAATTTGGACTCCGAGCGAGCAGGACAGAACGGAAAATTGGATCTGAACAGATTATTGGAATTCAGAAATTATGCTTATGACAACAGCCTGATGTACAAGGAGAAGGTCAAAACGTGGCATGACAAGCATATCTGCCGCAAGTCCTTCGAACCAGGTCAGAAGGTGTGGTTGTTTGATGCGAAATTAAAGATCTTTTCAGGCAAATTGAAGAGTAAATGGATTGGGCCGTTTATGGTTAGGCATGTGCGTGACAATGGAAGTGTATTGATATCTAATTTGTCAGCTGACGCACAGTCATTTGTAGGCAATGGACAGCTTCTGAAGCCTTACCTTGAACATGATACATTCATATCTGTCGTTGACTCTATTCAAGTAATCTACACGGATGAGCTGAATACTTCCAAAATATCAGAGGAAGGAAAAGCAGATAAAAATAATTTTGAATGACTTTTCTTCTTTTCTTCTTTTCCGTCTCTTCTATCTTCTTCTTTCGACATGGTGTCATCCCTTTCATCACTGCTACACTTAGGATGTACCTTATCCTATGTGTAGGGGGGATGCACATCCCGAGTTGTTCATATCCACTTTCATCTCTTTTCTCCTTTTCTTCTTTTCTTCTTTTCCTCTTCTATCTTCTTTATCTATCAAAAAGGTGTCGCCCCTTTCTGTCAGTCCTCTATACTTAGGATGTACTTTGTCCTAAGTATAGGGGGGTACGCAACCCGAGTATTTCTATTCTGTGATCTTCTCTACTGTCTCCTCTTCTTGTCTATACTTAGGGATATCTTACCTTAAGTATAAGGGGAGACAGTCTGAGTACGATCTATTCATTCCCACCCTTGACCCTCCCTTCTTTGTGTACAGTCTGCTATACTTAGGATTATTTGAATCCTAAGTATAGGGGGGACGGTCAACTTCTCATTCATTAATTCCTTCATCCCTTATTCGTTTATTCTTTAGACTTTTCTATACTCAGTACGAGTTATGTCTTCACTTTTTTCTCTGATCTATGGGGACATAGCTCAAGCTAAGTATAGGGGGGTCGTATATACTGCGTATATACTTTAGCCATAACTGGTACTTTCGTATTTTATTAATAAATATGGCTAATTACACTATTAAAATTCATTAAAACCATAACAAAAAGATGTGATTATTCCTCAGATTCTTTTTGTACGTACTGATTAATAAATCAGGTGAAAATATTTTTTGCAAAATGTTTGAAAAATAGTTTGAAAATCGTTGTGAAAAATCTTTTGAAAACTATTTGGAAAACATTTTGTTACATGTTTTCAACCTTTGTAAAAACATTTTGATTGAAAATTTCATTTTCTTTGTGTGAAATAAAATGTTTGAAAAGCGATTTGCAAATGGTTTGAGAAATGGTTGCAAAAATATTTGAAAAATCTTTATATACTGTTTGGAAAACCTTTGCAAAATAATTTTCAAAGATGTGTACATGTTTGTAAAATTCTTTGTGAAAAGTATTTTGGGACTATAGTTTTTAAAATTGTTTGAAAAACCTTTGTCAAATAAGTTTGAGGAATACTTACATCACACCAAAATTCATTATATATACTTATAAAATTGACCACTTACCATTGTAAATTCTTAAAATCCACTTCTTGTAAATACAAAATGCATCCCCGTGTAAATATTTGTACCTAGTTTTTAGCCAAAATCTTTTGATTTTCAAAAATCCCAAAAATATTTGCAAAATTAAAATACAAAAACATTTGAAAAAAAAAATCTTTTGCATCATCTTTTCAAAAACCCATAAAAAGTTCAAAATCTTTGAAAATTGCATGACAAAAATATTTTCTGCATAGCATTTGCATAGCATAAGCATTTTTCGGATTGAGTTTGATGGTTGAATGAGTCTAAGTAAAATCCGAAGATTGGAGCTTGGTTGGACCTTAAAATCTACCTAATTAACGTGAACCTTATAGGAGTTGGAATTGAGGTACTTCAGGTCTAGTTGACTTAATTCTTTGAGGATCACGAGACTTGGTTCAATGGATTATTGACTGCCTAAGTAGAGTATTTTGGAGCACACGCACGAATCTTGTTGATAATGATCTAACTTGTACACCTGCACCTTTCACTTGGCTCAACTCAGTTGGAGTGGTGAGGGGGTTGGATTTGCCGATATGAGACGCACACAGGTGGAAACACTCTCCTCTAGGGAGGGAAGTGCACCCCAACCCGTCCAGTGATGATGAGTTTCGAGTACAGAAGATCGTGGGTTGCGATAAAGCTTCAAAAGAGGGATAGTCTACTGGCTCAAGAGGAAAAACTCCCCATGTAAATGCTGTTGTATATAGTATTCAAAAAAATGCAAAAATCAAAAAACTCCAAAAAAGTGGACATGCCTGTACAAAAATAAAAATGCATGCCAGAGTGTACATATGTGTATAGTCAAATAAGCAAGCTTGAGCTTCAAAGTCAAATTATGTGAGCCTGCAGTTGGATGACTTGACTACACTGGTCTTGCATCCTAGGATAGGTAGCTACACTGGCTACTGTCCATTCTTCTCTTCACCCCCTCCTCTTGGATTGGTTGCCACTTGAACTTAGAAGGGAATACCCTACTCCTAGAGGAATGAGTTGTTGGATTGGGGAATCATTGGGTTGTCATATGGGAGAAGTCAGTCTCTTTATCATTTCAGTTGGGGAGAGCCACCATCACTTACATTGTCGAGTCAGATTCATAGTCGTAAGGTTTGCGTATGAGTTGAAATATTTCTGACCTGGCTATTAAGGGGACTTGAGCAGACTTTTGGGATTCTCGAAGGCTATTGGATTTCAAATCCGGTTCTCATTAAGGATCCGCCCACACTTAAATTTCAAAGGTCCGACTTAAGCTCCAAACTTTGATTTTGTGAAGACAAGTTTGATTGTTAAACTTAATCCAATTTTCTTCTCTTTCTTTTCTTTGTTTTTCTTTTCTGTACTTATTTCATAAGTGTTTGCTAGGGACTAGCAAAGGCAAGTATAGGGGGATGATGAATCCACATTTCATCATCTTTATTCTATCATTTTGGCCTTAAAAACCCTAGTAAATGCGTGTAAATAGTGATAATTTAGGTATTTTAGCATTCATGCATCATTGTGTAAATATTGTATAAAATGCAGTTTTTAAAGCCAAAATCATAGAATAAAGAAAAGAAAAGAAAAAGAATAAAATATTATAAATATTTTATGACCCGAAACCCCGAGACCTAGGCATCTCGATGACTAGGTCGATAAGAAATAAAGTAGGGGGAGATAAGGGCCAAAATACAATAAAAATACCTTTTAATTCATTCATTCTTTATTCATTTTGGGACCTATTTTGGTTCTACTTTTTATACCTCAAATTAATAAATTTTGTCATGAAAGTTGTAGATAATTCAATAAAGAAAAATACAAAATTAATTTCAGTTAAAAATAATACACAGATAAAAAGTTACGGTCTGAATAAAATTCCACAATCCCAACTTCCCAGACCTGTATCTCCCAAATAAAAACTCGAAACACAGAAACTCACCTTTAATTGTATATAATTTAAAACAAGCTATTTAATGGTGGTGGTTTAGTATTTTGCAGAGCTACGGTTTGAAAGTTGAGTTTTGGGCCCCTATTGTATACTTGTATAGATTAAAATAATCATTTTATTATTTATTCATTATTTTTACCATTTTATATTTTTTATAAGTTTGTAAATATTTCTTATAATATATATGTACATTAAAACATGAATAAAACAAAAAACAAAACACAAAAATAAAATACTTTTGTATAATACATAGGTATAATACCTATACATATACCTGTGTAATTACTACTTATATTTTATTAAGTGTAATATATATATATATATCAAAAAAATAAAATAAAAATATATTTAAGTGTATAAAAATACTTTATAAATTTATAAAATAATAAACAAACATAAATAAATAAAATATACAAAATAAAAATAAATTATTAAAATATATATAGGTATACCTATAAGGCTATAAAAGGTAAGTTACATTTTGATAATTCATAAAAATAATTAAAAATCATAATAAAATACCTTATAAAATAATGAACATTCTTTTATTTAATAATCGAAAATTAATAAATTCATTTACTATTTTAAATTGAATTTATAAAGCAATTTTTGCGAGGTTTTCTTGGTTGGTCCACGTGGACCAACCAGGTGGGACTGACAGTTGACCTCCGGTCAACTGTCTGACCCTCGTGTTCTGTCAGATTTTTGGTTTTTTCGCCGATCTTTGAGGATTTTTCGAGACTCCATCTTTCACCCTTTGGCCTTGATGCCTTCTTGACTTTTTGTCCTCGTAGATTGGGCTTTCACGCCCTAGGTTCATTTTGGTCTGTGGATCGCTGTGGCACCTGCCACATCTGAATCTTTGAGCCTCAGTAGCCAATTCTTCAAAAACCCCCTTTGACCTCCATTTTGGATTTGATCCCTCTTCCTCCATCGTTAGCCCTAAACCCCTCGCCCTTTGCATTCCTGGTGACAACAGGAAGAATTTGAGTCCGAGATCGAGCTCCGTGGAGTAGAATCGAGGTTGATCCAAGCGCCTCGCCGGAGCTCCGCCTGAAGCTTGCAGCTTCCCCTCCGGTGAGTCTTCCTCATTTCTTTTTCCATTTTCTTGTAGTATAGCCTTAGCTTATAATAGACTAGCAGTAGAGTAGCTTTCCGTTTCGCCTTTCATCGTGAATCATCCTTCGAATCCACGGCGGAGCTTCGCTCCGCCTCTGCTTTCCGGCCATCCCTCTACACTGAATCCTCCCTGATCACCGTCATTTCACTCCTCCTCGCTCCCTCTCGCTTCGTCGCACCTTCTCTCGAGCTGATCTTGCTCAGATCGGCGTTTCTGTGAGTCGTTCTCCGTCGCTCGCCGAACTCACCTCGCCCCGATGCATCTGCCATCCATCTCACCCTAAAACGATACCTCTTGCTTAGCATTTTTGTTGCGCATCTAACCCTGCAGGTGTGAGCCAAAGAGAAGGCTCTCTCACACCTCGACAACCCAAGGAAACACGTCCCAGGGAACCGCCGTCGCCACGCCTCCTCAGATCCTCTCAGCCCTTTCTGAGACATCTGCTCGATGAGGGATACTCCCAGGATCGTCTAAGACCTATCAGAAACTCCTGGGACCGTGTGGAGCCGCCAGAGTCGTGATTCAAAGCCCTACGAGGACGATGTTCTTCGTGAGCATCTTTGCACCGTCAGATCAAGAACTTGTCCCAGAAGCTACAACCACCGTCCGATCGCATCTAGTCCGCACCCGTTGGATCTTCATCGCCCCGCACCCCAGCCGTAGATCTCCCTCTCCACGTTCTAATCTGGGCTGCACACGCGAAGCGTCATCGCGCGATCTGGAGTCGACATGTGTCAAGCCGAGTCGCATCAACCGTCCGATCATGCCACTTTGGGTATTTTGCTCGTCGACCCGAAGTAGTTTTTGTATTTAATATAAAGCACTTAAACTTTCATCTGCAGAGTATATATTTTTGTAATATTTAGGATAAAACCCTTTGACTTTCTCCTATTGCATTTAGGTCCTCCGCCACGTCACCTCATGTGCATGTGCGCGTGAGGTGAGGGCATTTTACGAGGGACCCCCTGTGGGTTTGTCTATTTCCTTCTAGCCCCAAAACTTTTTATTTCAGTGCATTATATATTGGAAATATTGCAATCAGTTCCTCACATTTTTGGTTAATTGTAGTTAGGTCCTTGCACGTCGCGTGCTTGGCTCACGTGACCCTGGAAATTTTGTGTCCATACACCTGGGTGTTTTTCTATTTGTGATTGATCCAGGAAGTTTTTGATTGAGTCATATAATTTCTGAAATATTTGCACGCAGACCCCTACAGTTTCTCTTATTTACACAAATGCCCCTAACCGTCATGTAGTTTCTCTTTGCTTCTAATATTTATTGCATGCCTCCATAAATCACTAAAAAATCCCTAAAAAATACCTTAAGGTAGCGTTTGGTTCGCGGGTTACCTGCGGGTTAGGGGAGTTTACTCCCCTTAACCCACATCCCCCTCTCTCCCCGTGGGCCCCATTTTATTCCTTTTTTAAAAAATTAAATAATCAATTTTACATCATCAATCCTATCAAAAAATAATACATTATACCATCATATTATATAAAAAATATAAACTATTCCACTTCTACTCCCTTTTCCAAACTTCAATACAATCACATCACAATAACTACTCACCTTTTCAAACTCTAATACAATCATATCACCCCCAAACCCACTTCTAACCCACCCCCAGTTTAATCCTCTATCCATACACCAAAACACAAAAACATGTTACCCTTTACTAGTTTAACCCGCCAACCAAACACACCCTAAGCTCCTGTTGCATCCTAGTTCCACGCCATATTTTTATTTTCCATTTTTATTGTATTCTATTATTTATAAAAATTCAAAAACATGCATTTTCAGCACTGTTCGCATTAGAAAACCCATAAAAATTAGTAAAAGTCTTTGAAAAATTCCAAAATAATTCTATTTTGCGTGTCTTATCATATTTTAGTGTCAATCCAAAAATCACTAAAAATTTCAAAGGAAAACACCTAAAAATTAGAAAACCCCTAAAAACTTCATAAAAATCTAAAAAATTCTAGAAAAATCCTAAAAACATAAACTCAGTTTTTCTAGCTTCCTTAGTGTATTGCCTTTACTTTAAAATTAATTTGAGGAATTTTGGATACTGTTTGATATTTTTAACCCTCATTTTAATTCCGGCCAGTAGCTCAGTTCACTGTTTTCTAGTGTTTTGACTTTTAAAAATACCAAAACATTTATAAAAAACTCCAAAAATCACAAAAACATCATAAAATTATAAAAAGACACTAAAAACATTTGATTTCCTGATTTTTGAGCATTTTCCCTATTTTTATAAATAGCCCTTCTTCTCTCTCTCTTATATTGTATATATATTCTATTATTAAAAAAGAAAATATAAAAATATAAAATAAAAAAATAAAATATAAAATCAGTAAATTTAAAATCAAAATACAAAAATATAAAATTAAAAATAAAAAAATATATATAAAAACCACCAAAAATTCCATACTAGCTAAGTAGTTCACTAGACATAGGGCTTGACTTCTTGTCTACTTGTTTTACTCCGTTGCTTCCTGTGTTCGACCCCTACTTGCTTGCCACTATACATTCTTAGTAGGGTATAATAAATTTTGATCCTTGCTCTTGATTGCTTAATTAATTGTGTGGGTTAATGGTTGATCAACGTGAAGGCTTGAGTAGTCGCCTCAGCGACAGTGAGTCTGATTTGTCAGACCATTATTTAGCGGTTCTCGTCTTATCATTTTTCAATAGCATGAAGATGCAAGCTAAATCGTGATCGCGATTCTCTTATGTTGTAGTTGTATACATTTAATATGAATGTAGTTCTGACACATTTAGAAAAAAGGGTATGCTTAGATTAAAGTTCATATCTTATTTTGAAATGTTAGATTTGACAGTATTAATGTTATAAAATGGAGAATTTTGTAAGTATATATCTATTAGTATGATGTTTGCATAGACATTTATCTAAAATCACAAGTATACAAGGGTATTGTATAAAACCAAATTGTAAATATCATTGTCAATTTTTTCGAATCATTTCCCTTAAATAATTCGATCGATGAAACCTAATAAAACAATGACAACTAAAATGACAAGTAATGACAAATCAAGCTAGAAAAATAATACTTCAATAGCTCCCTCCCTGTGGGAATTCTGGGCTTCGTCCCTGTTGATGATTTTTAGCGACTTTGTATTATTTACCCTCCTTAAATTGTTTTTTAATATATGTCAGCATATATAATCATAATAAAACAAGGACTCTCTGATGGGCTGGAGGCAATATCATCGATCACTAGAAGAGAAAAGGCAAGAAGAGTAAGAGCGGGAGCAATCACAAGGAAGAGATGATGGCCACCGATTTGTGTTGTAGTACAAATCTTGGGAAAGGTTCTTTAGTTCATTCTCGGTGCTTTTTTGTCACAATCTCTAATTGACGAGCCAAATTTTGGTGGAATGCAATAGAATGGGGCCTCTCTCTTAAGTATTTTCTCATGCATTTTCTTGGGCTAAGCAAGTCATCGGTGGAGAAGATTCCATGATCCATAAACCTTCTTGCTTCATCTTTGATATTGCTGATGGACTTAGAGACTAAAAAGAATCAGGGTATTTGTGTTAATTTTATATTTTTATACCTATTTTTAATCAAATTTCACTTTTTCAATTTTCTATCTCTTATAATAGAGAGTACGGGTTGAACTCGAGGAGGCTTCGTTATCTTAGGTGAAAACTAATTTTAAGGCTTTCTTTTGTATTTTATTTTAATTTTAAAATTCTTTTTTAATTTTATTTGTATAGTATTTTTAAAAATCAATTAAAATATTCATAAAATCAATTAAAGGTTAAATACCATAAAAATTTATTGTACTTCATATTTTTATCTTTTATATTTAATTTTTTATAGATTTATTTTGTGATAAAGTTGCGAAAAATTTAAATACAGTAATGTCTTTCATAGTTGTCTTGTATTTTAGTTAAATAATATGATTAGTTACTTAACCTGATTTTTCCATTTTATGTATTTTACTATGCATTATTTTACATATATTATACAATAATAATTTATTTGAATTTATATATATATGGTAGTAGTAAAATCTAATAAAAGCCTATACTATAAGTTATGTATTAGATCTATTTTAGATAATTTCCACCGGAGTCTTATTGTATTAGGAAATTAGTAGTAAAAGGGTATCTTGAAATTTAAGTTCATTTAGATTATAAATCCATTGTAATATTTTTCACAAATTTAAATTAGAAAAGTTAGGTAATCTACCTACAATGAAAAATTAAGAGTGAATTAAGCTATCATGTCTCATATATTGATTTTTAAACTAATTAATCTAATTATTGCAATGAATAATACATATAAACATAATGTAATGATGGAAAGGTATAAATTAACTAGAACATAAAATGTAGTAAATGCAATCAAATGATATTTTTAGGAATTTTGGCTTGCATAAGATGCGAGAGTTAATTATAACAATTATTGTATCCTCTATTGATTGGATTTAGTCTGAAGCGTTTGAGATGGTCAATAGATGTCTAAACAAGTTAAATAAGAAGAAAGTTATAGGTCACAAGTGATCCAATAATAAAGATCCAATTGATTTAAGTTAGATTTTACTTGAGAAGCTCGGCGACAATTCACTAAGTCGATCAAGATCAAACTTAGGCTTGATTGGATTTCATTGTAGATGATTGAGGTCTGATTGTCAGAGATTGATTATGATTATCGATTCTAAACAAAATTTGAACAATTAAAAATGACATCGATCTAGAAACATTAATCAAAACAAGGGCATACTATATGTATTAGAGCTTAACCTGAGGAATAATTAAGCTATATGTGTAGCTCGACAAATATTCAAAAAATATGATTGGTAAAGTAATGGAAGAAGTGAGTAAAGGAGGTTTTTAGACTCGTGCATCGAGGAAGTATAAAATGCCCAAATCATATTCGATAAAACGTAGTCCATCTTAAGCACTGTAAAGCAGTCATGCAACATGGACTATAACTAAAGTGAAACCACATGATTGCATAGACTATTTCCAGGTTGTTTCACTATCCACATGAGTATAGAGAATACATGTTGAATGTGGTTGCTAATAACCTCCAAGAGAGGGGGCCTCCAGACTGAAGTTCGATCCAATGGACTTTATACCCACGGCCATGAAGATGACTCGTGTGCTTCACGTGAATATGAGAGATGATACTATCACATGGTGTCCATCCCAAGAGGATCCATCCCAAGAGATGATCCTCCAAGATCATCGTGCTCCTGATTTCATCACATGAAATCAATATCTTTCTTCATGATTACGAAGCACCAAGACGAGAAAACTTTTCTTGCAATCGGGAAGACTAACGAGAATAAGGGAGAAAAAATGGCGGGCAACAACTTGGTGGATGAGAGGGGATAATTGTGGACGTCCAAGAGAAACTATAAGGAGAGATTTCTCTCTACTTATTATCTTGGAGAGGAATTAGAATGTGAAGGATCAAGTGCCTTGGAGGGATGCCTCTACCAATGGACGGCTAGGATAAACATCTAAACATCTCAATTAGATGGATAAGAAAGAGTTATATACATCAAGAACATGGGATGATTAACATTAGTTTTATCTCTTCACTTTTACATAGTAAAAAGAGGAAATAGAAGTGATAGTAAGGCTCCCAATGTGTCCACCATGGAAGAACAATATGACTAGCAATGGGTCCCATGGTGAGCCCATGTTGACAGCTAAAGAAAGAGAATCTTTCTTCTCTTAATCGCTTAATTATCATATAATATCACATGTTAATTCTAAATTATCATGTGAAGGTTCAGAAGTCGTCCTTCTAAAAACGAATTGCATTCTTGATCCTAACATAAAATGTTATTTTAATATTCAGTGTGAATACAATTCTCGTCAACATCGATTTTAAGTGAATCACAATCACTCATAGATCCTTTTTATTAAATAGAATCTATACATATAATTAATTATTTGGGTATTAATATACATAATAATAACATGTCCACTATGTGAATCATATTCACATTTAATATTAATTAATATTAATATTAATCAATCTCTCAATATAAGACCCCTAATCTAATAAGGAATAATAATATGTTGCATCAACAAATAGTTGTAGACAATATTAAAGATATCATATAGCCTATATATAGTGACTTGATAATTAGATAATATTGAATATCTAATATATAATACCTAATAACATGATTCAAACCATTTTGAGTCATCTAATGAATCTGATGCCAAATCTAATCTTTTATTGACACTGAATCCTTTCAAATCAACATCCATCTGTTTGGATCAAGATAAAATTTTAGGAATCGAGATCCCATATCATTAATTTGACCTCAAAATGGAGTCACTAAAATCCATTCATGTTTCATCACTCAGAATGAAAACATCATGTGTGTTACTAAAATCCATTCATGTTTCATCACTCGGAATGGAAGAACCATGGTATACAGTATTTGAAGATCGCATCACCCTTGAGTATTCCTAATACTCTCATATAGCCTGCACATTGGAAAACCTTGAATATAATTAAACTTCAAATCCATTTTGTTTATCTTTTTCTATGGTTTATCAGTAAGTTTCTCAATTGATTAGTAGGTGATGAATCCTCATTTCATCACCTCTATTCTTTCATTTTGGCCTTAAATACCTAGATAAATGCATGTATATAACATTGATTTATGCAAAATAAAACTCAATAATTGACCAATAAATATTGTATAAAATACTGCATTTAATACCAAAATAAAAGAATAAAAGAAAGAAAAGAAAAAGAATGAACTGTCAAATACATTGAGTGAACTAGACCTTGAGAGTCATTCATCATGATGACTTGGTCGATAAGGCAGCCGATTGTACATAAAACATAGCTTATAAACCCTAATTCTATAGCCCAATAGTTGCATTTTGGGACCTATTATTTTTATACCTCAAATCAATAATCCTTCAACTTGATATTGTACATAAAAATAAAAAGAAAAATACAAAATTGATTTCATTAATGCATAGTGTGCTCAGGACACACATAATAAAAGCCACAAAGAAAAATTTACAGGCATATATCTTCTCCATACATACTCAAAATTGACCAAACTCACCTTTATTATTCATAAAATTAAATTATCTATTAATGAAGGTGGTTTCATTTAATTTAGATTCAAGATGTAAAATTGACTTTAGGATCATCATTATGCAGTATATATGTATATAATATTCAATATATTCATTCCTTATATTTTTACATTTCTTGTATTTTCAAAACTTGTAAATAATCCTTGAAGTACATATCAATAATAAAATTAGAATAAAACCATGAAAAATCATAAAAATAAATGAAGCTGTAGAAATAGGTAAACTATACATATATTATACCTATAAAATATGGGTAAAATGGGGTTGCCCCTGGAAGGAGCTAATTTACCCCCTCCCCCGCCCCATTTTCCCTGATTTTTTATTTTTTTGAAAAATAAATCTATATAATTTCATCACTCTATCCATGTATTATGTCATTCAAGATTTATGACATCCATCTAGAAGATCATTTTTAACGGTCGCAGAATTGTTGAAATCGACCTTATCTTTATGGAAGCCGTAGGAGTCTCTATTTCGCACGAAATTTGAATGAAACAATATATGGATATAATTATTAAAAACAATGAAGTATTTTTCAAAAACAAATGGGGGGAAATGGGGCGGGGAGCCAAGTTAGCTCCCCAAGGTGCAGTCCCATTTTACCCATATAATATATACACACACATAATTATCTAAGCAAATAAATAAATCAAAAAAATATAACTAAAATGTGTAAATATGTATAAATAAGTCATAAATATGGAAATGATATTTATGTAATAATAAAATACACAAATACAAAACAAAATAATATAGGACAAATACATGTATATATCTGTGTATATACATGTCAATATTGGCACATAGTAAATTTGTTTGTAACAATAAATCAAAATCAGAATAAAATACTACATAATTACAAACATTTGTTATATTTTGACCAAAAATTAAATAAATCGATTAATATTTTAAAATGAATTCATAAGGGATTTTAACATTCTTATTTTCTGGTTCGTCCACGTGGACCAACCAGAACCCAACATTAGTTGACCAGGTGGTCAACCATACGCCCCCTGCACCTCCTTTGTCAGAGGTCTCGTAACCTTTGACTTTCTCCAATTTGTTGGAAGGGACCCATGGCTCGATGGCCCTCGATCTCTTCACTGAACTTCTTCATCATGCCTCCATCTACCTCACGCACACCTTAGCCCTCATCTACCTCCTTCACGCAAGCTCCCCTCGAACTTCCCCCTTCACCATGTTTATAAAATCCCTCTTTCTACCCATTTGACTTTTTGATGCGAGGAACTTTTTAAAATAGGAGAGAGAGAAAGAAAAGGTGAATTAATAGACTTCTCTCCTATTTTAAACCTTGCACTATTTTATTTAGCCAGGTAAGTGTGCATGGGTCGAACACAAGGAGACAGAATAGAGATACTTTGATTTTTTTAAGTGAAAGGATATTTTTGTGATTTTTTATCTCCTTTCTAATCAAGTTGATTTTCAATTTTTTGTTTGATTTTATATTTTTCCAATTTTTAGTTAATTTTCAAAGTAATATTTTTCAAACAATTTACCTACAATATAATATATGAAGAATAGGTGAAATGTAGGTGATATTATATAGTAGGTAAATCGATCGAGCAATGAGCTCGATGAACACTCGAAAACAAATCAAAATGGAGTCGAGATTCGACAAATCGAAACACGACGATAAAGCGACGGAAAAACACAAGAAATACTAAAAAACCTCGCTGGGGTAGTTGTGTAACTACCCTAAAAAAATCTACGGAAAATAGTGTCAAAAATGCGTCCAAAGTCCCCCCTACAACACAGGGGTAGAAATGTAAAAAACGAGAAACTAAGTTCTGCAGTTCGATCCTTCTGTCAGGGAGTAGAATGTAAGGAAAATAAAAAGTTATTACAATTAGGTCCCTGCGGAGGGACCTAATAGCAATTTCTGGAAACTTTGGAGGCGCACTGAAATGCTGGAAGTCTTCTGGCTTATTATGCAAAATTTCCACCGATTCGGTTTGAACGACGGAGATGAAAACGTTAGGCACGATCTGGGCCGTACACTCGAGGACACGTGTTGACAGACTGTATCTCTGTTGTTCTTGGGCTTTTCTTCAGGCGGTTGATCGGCTGATGAAGGCGCCTCCTTCTTCGATTTATCTCCGACGGTGGTTGCGCACTTGGGCCTCTGGCGGGGCCAGAGGGGTGGCTCCTCCACCCCTCGAGCTCGCCCGTAATGGTCACGGCTTGAGGTGGCTGAGAGTGGCGGCGAAAGGCGGAAGAAGATGACAGTTCACTGCTCTGATCCTGGAGCTAAGTTTGTTGCTCCTTCTTTGCTGACGATTTACGTGAAGATTGAAGACTCCAATTGACGTGAGATTTCTCCAGATGCAAGATGAACCTACAAAGAAGATGTATATATGCTCGATTTGCTATGAAATCGGCCAACAAATTATTAATTGCAAGATCAAAATGGCGTTTCCAGTATTAAAATCAAACGGCGGGAGAATATCGTTGAAGAAGATGATCGTTTCGGATTGATTTGATTAGGTTTGCAAGACACCTAAGATATGGAGTCTAAGGTGAATGATTAGGCTACCTAATTACGTAGTTAACCACGCTAATCGTGGCATGAGGATCGAGAAAGAAACGTGCAAAGATGGATGATTACCTGTGAAGTTGCAGGGTGTAGAACCACTGCGGTCGTCACTCAACGGGCCGGCTTCCCGGAGCTCCACGCGCACACGGCGGTGCGCAAGTCTCCACTAAGATGTGCATGCATTTTTGGTGGAAGCTTGGACCATTGTGGTCGTATTTGTATTTGGTGGCTTCTTCTTTGATTTGGCTTTGTAGTTTGCTTGCACTGCATTCATCTCTTTGTGCCTCGGCGGATATAACATCTTTTGTTCCGTCCCTTTTTTGATGTCTTAGAAAAATTGTGTCAGCAGATCCTTCCCTCATCCGAAGCGACTATCGTATCCCCAATCTCTCTCGTCTTTAGACGTCAATGCTGCAAATACAAGGATAGAAACGCACTACCAAGATGTACTGCCCTTCGCAACTCCATGCAAGTCGATCTAAGTGGAGAGTGTATGTGTTCAAGATTGGTTCACTGGTGTAGAGTTGTACGGATGACATCAAATGGTCTACTTAAGCACCTATGAATTGATTTCCCAAATATGGTCTTATGGAATCCAAAGATTTTAAGTCAAAGACCTGAAGAGTCTAAATTTTAGATCCTAACTAGGTTCCTTACAATGAAAGTTAAAGGCCGTGATCAAGCTCCATCCTTTAGACTAGACTCAATCCTTAGTTTCAGAAATCAAACTTATTCTGAAAAATGTGAATGCAAATGCATGTTTTTGTGAAGTCTATTCTCTGAATTTTACTTATTTTTATGGATATTAAGGCTTTTGTAATTTTTGTGACTTTAAAGACTTTGTATTTTTATGGATTTTCTGATTTTTATTATCAAGTTTTTGTTTATGAGTTTTACAATATATTTTTTTATTTGAATTAAATATCTAATTATTTTACAGATTTTATCTACAGAGATTTTTACAAGGATTAAATGATTTTTTACACATGTTTTAATAGATAGAATTTTAAATAAGTATCATACAAATTTTAAATACGTATTTTAATATATATTTTATCTACAAATTTTAAACATATTTTACTTATTTGCAAGGATTTTATAAGTATAGATAAATGTATAAATGGATTTTAAATTAACCCTCACCCACTTTTTATGGATTTTATGGATATATAAAATACATAAAAGTACGAGTTATGGACAAAAGTATATATACAATATATACGCACCCCCTATACATAGCTTGTTGCTATGTCCTCATAACGTCAAAAGAGAAAAAGGAGGACATAACTCGTGATAAGTAAAAGTGAGTGAAAAAGAATAAGAGAATACAAGTCAGTCAACCCTCCCTTACGACCAGGTAATCGTAAGTATAGCGGAAGAGCAAAATCGAGATGACTGAGTGAAAAGAATATATTACGAAAAGCCAAAAGGAATATAGAATACGAAATCATCGAAATCACTCGGTCCCCCCTATACTTAGGATAAGACATCCTAACTATATAAAAGAGCGTATCCAAAAATCGGGAACCAGTGATTTGTGAAAAAGAATGGATATACAAAATTGATAGAACAAAATAGAAAACGTTAATCAACGGGCAATCAGTCCCCCATATACTTAGGAATTGGTATCCTAAGCATAAAAGACGAGAAAAAATGGGGACGATTGTGGTCTACAAAGAATATACAAGTGTTGTGGATCTCCATAAATCGAATGGCTCAAAAGTCTTTGTACAGGATGAGATGAAGTGAAAGAATGATCATGAGTCCTGTACAAAATAGATCAGTTCAATACAAGCCAGATGATCAGTAGTCTCTACGAAGTGCTTCAGCATATGCCCGTTAACCACAAACGGTTCTACACCAGGTGACTCATCTGATATTGCTATGCTTCCATTGTCGTGCACCGTTATGAATATGTAAGGTCCTTCCCACTTGCTTTTCAATTTGTCAGGAAAAATTCTCAATCTTTCATTGAACAACCAGACTTTCTGCCCAGGGACAAAGATCTTGTGCCGAATATGTCTATTGTGCCATTTCTTCACTTTGTCCTTATAAATGAGAGTGTTCTCGTATGCCTGATTTTGAATTTCTACCAGCTCATTCATATCTATCTTTCTCTTAGCTCCTTCTTTCTGTGTATCAAGTAAAATTTCTCGAATAGCCCATTCAGATTTGTGCATGATCTCTACAGGAAAATGGCATGGCTTTCCATAAATCAGTCTGAATGGTGAAGTACCTAAGGGAGTTTTATATGCAGTACGATATGCCCAAAGAACATGATATAGAAGCCGTGACCAGTTCTTCCTATCCAATCGTACTAATTTCTAGAGAATTGATTTCACCTCCCTATTTGAGACTTCAGCCATGCCGTTCGTCTGTGGGTGATAAGGAGAAGCTACTCTGTGATCAATGTCGAATTGCTTCACTAGCTTTTTGACCTCCTTATTAATGAAATGGGTGCCCCCATAAGAAATAAGAATACGTGGAATCCCGAACCGTGAAATAATGTGTTCCCTTAGGGACTTGCAAACTGTCTTACTGTCTACGGTTCGTGCGGGTATAGCCTCCACCCATCTACTAACATAATCTACAGCGAGAAGAATGTACTCAAAGCCGCTGCTGGAAGGGAACAGTCCCATGAAATCTATTCCCCATGTGTCAAAGATCTCGCAAATAATGACGGGTCGTATAGGCATTGCATCTCTAGCACTGATTGTCCCTACTGCTCTCTGACAATCCGGGAAACTCTTCACAAATGTGCAGGCATCTCTACTAAGAGTCGGCCACCATAATCCGCTCTGAAGTACCTTCTGCGCTGTCCTCTTCCCTGAGTGACGTCCTCCTGCCTATAAAGAATGACACAAAGTGAGGACACTATTATATTCCTCCTGAGGAATACAATGCCTGTAGATACAATCCGGTCCTTCACAAAAAAGAATCGGATCCTCCCAATGGCAGTATTGTGCCTCGGAAACTAGTATATCAACTCGATTCTTTGGCTAACCTTGAGGACATTTCTGTTTAACCAGAAAATTTACTATATCTGCATACCATAGAAGTTCAGTAACTGCAAAGATGCTCTCATCGAGAAATCTCTCTGCAATCTCTGGCGTGTACTCATCTGAAGGTTGTTCTGTCTGTAATCGGGAGAGGTGATCAGCTACCACATTCTTTACCCCAGGTTTGTCTGTAATGTCCAAATCGAATTCCTGAAGTAAGAGAATCCATTTAAGAAGGAGTGCCTTGGCATCCTTCTTTTCTATCAAAAACCGGATAGCTGAATAATCTGTATAGGTCGTGATTTTGGAGCCAAGAAAATAAGATCTGAATTTATCTAAAGCGAACACCACTGCCAACATCTCCTTTTCTGTCACTGTGTAATTACGTTAAGCACCATCTAAGGTTCTGCTGGCATAGTATATAGCAACAGGAAGTCCATTCCTCCTCTATCCTGATACAGCCCCAACCGCAAAATCTGAAGCATCTATCATGATCTAGAAGGGTATAGACCAATCAGGCGGCTGTAGGATAGGAACACTGATAATCTTTTCCTTTAATGTGAGGAAAGCATTAAGACATTTTATCATCTAACAAGAACTCAATGTCTTTGCCTAATAAATCATTTAACGGTCGGGCAATCTTGGAGAAATCTTGGATAAACCGTCGGTAAAAGCCGACATGCCCCAGAAATGATTGTAACTGCTTAATGTTGGATGGTGGTTTGAGGCACTTGATGACATCCACCATGGCAGGGTCAACCTCCATACCTTGCTGGGAGATGACGTGCCCCAACACGATCCCGTGTGTAACCATAAAATGGCTCTTTTCCCAAGACAGAACGAAATCTACCTCACAACATTTCTGAAGAACCTGGTCTAGGTGCGCTAAACAATCGTCAAAGGACTCACCATAGACCAAAAAATCATCCATAAAAACATCTAGAAAATCACCGACCATGTCCGCAAAATAGCAAACATACACCTCTGGAAAGTAGCAGGGGTGTTGCACAATCCAAAGGGCATCCGTCTAAAGGCATACGTGCCAAACAGACATGTGAAGGTGGCTTTCTCCTTGTCTTCAGGAGCAATGGTTACCTAGTTGTATCCGGAGTAACCATCAAGGCAACAAAAGTATTCCTTCCCTGCTAACCGTTCTATAACCTGGTCTATAAAAGGCAAAGGGAAGTGGTCCTTCTTCGTCACGGCGTTCAATTTCTTGTAATCAATGCACACCCGCCACGACGTGGTTACTCTCTTTAGAATCTCCTCTCCACTCTCACTTTTAATCATATGAATTCCCGACTTCTTCGGGACAACTTGTAATGGGATAACCCATTCAGAGTTGGAGATAGGATAAATGAACCCTGCATCGCACCATTTCGTAATCTCTATCTTGACAACCTCTCGTAAAACCGGTTTCAACCGACGCTGAAATTCTCTGGAAGGTTTGTTGTCATGATCGAGATATATATGATGAGAACACAAAGCAGGATTAATCCCGTGGAGATCGGATACAGTCCACCTAATAGCCTTGCGGTTTCTTTCCAGAACCTCCATCAGACGAGATTCTTGTTCGTTGGTCAAAGATGAACTGTTAATGACCGGAAACTGTCGATGTGGACCCGCAAGGAAAGCATACTTCATATTTAGTGGCAAAATTTTCATCTCTGGTAAGGTAGATTCTGGCTCTGCTGAAACCTCATCTATATGTATATTGGAATCTTTATCGGTTGTGGATTTGTCTGCAATTTGGTTATCCACCATCTCGATATGTTCTAGATTCGTACTACAGAAGATGTCCAAAACATCATTTGACTCGCTACTATACTCATCCTCAGAATGACCAGAGGAAAATAAATCAGCTAAATGAAATTCTATCTCAAGATCATCTGAAGTGGAGGAATCGTGTAAGGTCTTTGAATCTAAAATATCTGCGATAAACTCCTCAGAAGTCCGATCCCTCTGCTTCTCGTCATCCATACTGAAATATAAGGTACCTTCTGAAGAATTGCCAACTGTAGTCTCGGACCCGTCCTCTGTTAAGCATTTTGGGTCTCTACTTGATACCTTTTGAGGCCGTCAAGACGAACCTCATCCATGTAATCGCAGGTGGCTAAAGAACTCAAGAAATCGGAAGATGCATCACTAGATGTGTTTGAATCTCCCGCCATCTCTATATGTACCTTCTTGCTCTCGGCGCGAAAAGATACCTTCCATGTATCATAGTCGAAGAGAGCCTTCGCGGTCTCTAAGAAAGGCCCCCCAAGGATGATCGGGGTAAGGTGTAACTGTGTAGGGCAATCCATGTCCAGGACAGTAAGTCCACTGGGAATTGCAGACCATGCACGGTGACGATAACATTCCTTAATATACCCTTAGGTCTCTTTACGGATCTATCAGCAAACTGAAGGATCGCGCGGGATTTGTAAAGAGGACCTAACTCGAGCTTGTCGAGTAAGGAAGATGGTATCAAATTGATCGAGGAACCATTTTCTAAAAGAGTGCGATCGAATTCGGCATTTGCGATCACGCATCTGACATAATGTGCTCCCGAGTCCTTCTTCTTCGGTAACTTATTCTGAATAACACAAGATGTAGCCTGGTCAAAACATGTTTCTCCGTACGTGATCTCTTTTTCCTACACGTGATGCATCGGTTTTTCAATTGATTCTTAAGCGTAGGAAAATGATCCAAGGCATCGTGAAGCGGGATCTTCAAAAAGATGTGATCTTTCAGTAAACCTCAGTTTCTGGAGTGACAACATTCTTTTTGGTGTTTTTCTTTCCTTTCCTAAACAAAGCGTCAGGAAAGGGAACAATGCCAGGAATGAGAAAATCATTTTTTTATTGATTTCAGAATCATCATTTACATCGAGAGTTTCAGAATTACGTATAAAACTCTCTAAAACAGGGGAAGACATATTTTTGTCGGGAGTATCTGCATGGTCTGATGTGATATCATCGTCTGATTCACCGGTGTCCATGTCAATTATTTCAGCATCGCATTTTTCTCTCTGATCTTTATGGTGGTCCTCATCAATGTGTTGCTTCTCCTCCTCAGCATCAGAATCTGTCTGTTCATGGATTTGCTCCTTCTCCTCATCAAATGCCCTCTCCTCTACTCTAGCAGGTGCTCGTGGCGATCTACCACCACTGAGATGAATGAAGTTAAATAAAAATTCAGGAAAAGAGATCATACATGTAGTGTTGTCTACATGATCTGGATGCCTCCTCTTATTGTTCGAATTTATCTGTGGCTGGGCTGGGAGAGTGGTTTTCGATGTGGTTAACTCATCCAGACGACGATTAACCTGCTCTATCTCTGTCTTGTGCACAATTTGGAACGTACTCAGCATATCCATGATTTGATTTAGTGTCTGAGCCTGTGAATTCATCTCAGATTCGGTGTGATGACGCTGGCTTGCTCCTCTCTCCTGCCTTGACGTGTATTGCTGAGAGGTGGGAGGCTGGGAGAATCTCTGCGGTGTAGAAGAAGATTGTTGCGGCTGTTGATAAAGATATGACTGTGAATGGTTAGCAGGATACTAGTATGATTTCGGTCTCTGATAAGCATGCTGGTGAGACTGCTGCTGCGTGAAATTCTGTCGGTGCTGGAAGTGTAGACGTCCATGCTGCGGTTGGCTATACTGCTGCTGCTGATGATGCGGAATACTCGGTTGCTGAATCAGAGTATACCAAATCCCATTGATCTCAAGAGTGGCATGAGACTCAACATCCATGTCTGCAGCACTGGTGATCTGGCCGGGATTGGCATGAGACTGATCCTCATGCCAATCAATCTGTGGAGTCTCTAGCTCGCTCTGTACGTAATGAATCTGTCGAGTGGGTGGAGCGGGTAAGATCCTCTGTGCAGGTTGTGTGGTCGAAGAAGATTGGCTCTGCTGGTACTAAAGTTGAAGCTCTAAAACCTTCTTCGTAAGATCACTCAGCTGCTGAGGTAGAGATGAGAGTTTCTCCAACTCTCGCAGCAGCTGTAAGTCCTGAACTTGTTTTTGAATCACATCCACCAACGTTAATTTTTCGCTGATGAAGCCCATGTTGGTGTTGGATTCAGATTCTGAGATGTTAGCCACCTTATGATGTTCTCCGTGATGTTGTGGCTGAGGGGCTTTCTGGAATGCCCGAGTAGAGTCGACAACTCTCGAGTTCTCTGCCATCCCTTTGAAGATGGACCAGACTGACTCGGCATCCTTATTCAAATAACTGCCGCCACATGCGGCACTCACTAGCCCCTGAATGTCCTGCTGGAGTCCTCTGAAATAATTCTGTATGAGCACCTTCATTGGTATCTCATGATGCAGGCATCTCTCCATAAGATCTTTGAATCTATCCCATGCCTCATGGAAAGACTCATGCGGATGCTGCGTAAAATTGGAGATCTGACTCCTCATCATGTTCATCCTCCCCAGAGGAAAATATTTACACAGGAATGTGGACTTCAGATCATCCCATGTAGAAATTTCCCTTCCCAGGTGACTCAACCAGTAAAGCGCCTTATAGGCTAAGGCGAAGGGAAAAGCTTTGAGGTGAACAGGCTCCTGCGTAACTCCTGGATAACTAGTCGTACCATAAATCATCTCGAATTGCTGTAGAAAGGTAAATGGCTCCTCTGTAGCATTCCCGTAGAACATGGGAAGCAATGAGATTAAGGATGACCTCAATTCGTATGGCCCTTGATTCGGCGGTAGCCGAATCCAATGATGGAGCATTCTCGCACCCGGGTCATACTCTTCTCGCAAAGTGGCGGGAACTACTGCATGCGGTAAATGGTTCCCGGTGCGGCTATCTCAGCTCGCAACTCGTTCTGAGTTCTAAATTGTTCTCTTATCTGGATATTCATCCGTTGGAGAGTGTTGAGAATTCCTGCCGTGACATCTGCGGCTGGATCTGGTCTTCCGTCGTGATGCTCCTCAGCTGGTGGCCTCTCGTCTGTTGGTCCTTTGTCGTGAGCCATCTGCTTCAAATCTTTTGGAAAAGAAAATCTCTCGTAAGAACTCATCGAAAAATTAGCTAGAGATATCGATGATGTATTGAGACAAGGGTCTACCTCAATAGTCTAGCCGAGAGGCAAGGGAGTCTAGGTCTGACTCTCCTCGAGATCAGATGGGACCAGCTCGGGAAGAGGGTCATCCCGAGCTTGTGAAGATGTACGACGGACGGTGGATGGTCGAAAGCTTACGGAGTCTGAGCAAAAAATCTATCGAGTTGTCATCTTCGTGTCAAGAGAATGCTCAGGAGAGCACGATTTGGGATTCAAGAAAGATGGGAAAATGTGTAAAGCCATGGTAACTCACACCCCGCAAGCAAACACAAAGCAAACCCCGTTTTCACCAACACAACCCGATGATGACCGTAAGAGTTCGGTCTTTTATCTTGTCGGTTTTAGGGTTGTATTTGGCAAACAAGTATAATTGATTAACGCGAGCTGATAGGTGCCCGATTTTTCCTCGCAATACTATCCCGAGTCCTTACAGAAAATCACTTGCTCTCAGCCAGTATGTGAGTAAGTATGGACCGTTTCAGGCTATCCATGTTGCTTGAGGATGGAGCCTTACGCAGTGTCCTCTATACCCCCCTCTCTGCTAAGTAAACCCGGACCGTTTCCGGCTACCCGAGCGTATCCACTGAAAAGCGGAGATCAGGTGTATAGACTAAGTAGTATTTTGAAAGAAAACGGGTTTATATGTTTAAGGGTCGTCTCTCACTCGCGCACTCTGAAAAATGTGCGGGGATTACTCTCCCAAATCAAATGAATCTTACGTTTATTTTAGATCAGATACGTTAGCAGCCCCGATTTCATTTTGGGGTTTTATATTTTTTAAGTTTTTTCAGACAAACGTCTACCAATTTTTTTATTTTCCTTTTATAAAAATCCTAAAATCATGCACCTACGTTGCGAGTTCTAAGACTAACTACGTAAGCGCAATCAGATAGAATAAAAGAAAACTCCTAATCAAGTACCTAGCCTCGAAAAAGCCGCGGAAAAATCATCAAAGCGAGAAAACCGATGTGGGTGCCCTGATCCCCTGAATACATGGTACTCGGCGAATCAGACCTTGAAAAAAATGGGAGGATAGGTACAAGTCGGGATGTCCTTAGTGGACCCCTTCTACTAAAGTTCAATACAGCTCTCTCTCTCTCTCTCTTTACAAATTTACACTAATCAACTTTGCCCTCTGCAGCTGACTCATAAAGAAGGAGTCGGCCTCTTCTCTCTCAACTGACTCGGCTTCCTAAGAAATCGGCTGATCCTGCAGGCCCTGTGAAATTGGTTAGCGGCTAAAGAATATTGATAAACGACTCGATAAAAGCCGTAAGAAAAACTGAGTAAAAATCACGAAAAATAAGAAAAGAGATAAAAAATCACAAAGTGTGTAAAAGAAATCGAAATAACACTAACGAATCCCCAGCAACGATGCCATTTTGATGCGGCTCGGCTCCGATTGCGGTTAATTGATGGTGTTGTCGGTGTAGAAAACCGCAAAGAGACCCGAGTTTACATCAAACAAAAAATCGATTTTAAAATAGGAGAGAGAGAGAGAAAGAAAAGGTGAATTAATATACTTTTCTCCTATTTTAACCCTTGCACTATTTTATTTAGCCAGGTAAGTGTGCTTGGGTCGAACACAAGGGGGCATAATAGAGATACTTTGATTTTTTTAAGTGAAAGGATATTTTTCTGATTTTTTGTCTCTTTTCTAATCAAGTTGATTTTCAATTTTTTGTTTGATTTTATATTTTCCCATTTTTTAGTTAATTTTCAAAGTGATATTTTTCAAACAATTTACCTACAATATAATATATGAAGAATAGGTGAAATATAGGTGATATTATATAGTAGGTAGATTAATCGAGCAACGAGCTCGATGAACACTCGAAAACAAATCAAAGTCGAGATTAGACAAATCAAAACACGACGATAAAGCGACGGAAACACACAAGAAATACTGAAAAACCTCGTTGGGGTTGTTGCGTAACTACCCTAAAAAATCTACGGAAAATAGTGTCAAAAATGCATCCAAAGTCCCCCTACAACACAGGGGTAGAAATGTAAGAAACAAGAAACTAAGTTCTGCAGTTCGGTCCTTCTGTCAGGGACTAGAATGTAACGAAAATAAAAAGTTATTGCAATTAGATCCCTGCAGAGGGACCTAATAGCAATTTCCGGAAACTTTGGAGGCGCACTGAAATGTTGGAAGTCTTCTGGGCTTATTATGCAAATTTTCCACCGATTCGGCTTGAACGGCGGAGATTAGAACGTTAGACGCGATATGGGCTGTCCACTCGAGGGCACGTGTTGACAGACTGTATCTCTGTTGTTCTTGGGGTTTTCTTCAGGCGGTTGATCGGCTGATGAAGGTGCCTCCTTCTTTTATCTCCGGCGGTGGTTGCGCACTTGGGCCTCCGACGGGGCCAGAGGGGTGGCTCCTCCCCCCCCCTCTAGCTCGCCTGCGGTGGTCACGGCCTGAGGTGGTTGAGAGCGGCGGCGAAAGACAGACGAAGATGACAGTCCACTACTCTGATCCTGGAGCTAAGTTAGTTGCTCCTTCTTTGCTGACGATTTACGTGAAGATTGAAGACTCCAATTGACGTGAGATTGCTCCAGATGCAAGATGAACCTACAAAGAAGATGTATATATGATCGATTTGCTATGAAATCGGCCAACAAATTATTAATTGCAAGATCAAAATGGCATTTCCAGCATTAAAATCAAACGGCGAGTGAATATCATTGAAGAAGATGATCGTTTCGGATTGATTTGATTAGTTTTGCAAGGCACCTAAGATATGGCGTCTAAGGTGAATGATTAGGCTACCTAATTACGTTGGTTAACTAATCGTGGCACGAGGATCGAGAAAGAAATGTGCAAAGATGGATGTTTACCTGTGAAGTTGCAGGGTGTAGAACCACTGTGGTCGTCGCTCAACGGGCTGGCTTCCCGGAGCTCCACGCGCACATGGCGGCGATGCAAGGCAAGGTTGGCGCCTTGGAACTAATCCCCTATGATCCTCCTTCCACACGAGCACCTTTGGGCGGAGCTGTCACCTCCAGAGCAGGTGAAGCAAGTCTAGGAAGAGAGGGGCTCGGCCATTGGATCTGGGTTCTGGTGGTTTTGGAAAAGTTGTTGAAAACCACCAACTTTGGGGGTATTTATAGAGAGATTGCTTGATCTTCAAGTTTAATCTAATGGTGGCCGAGTGAGGTGTTTGTTAGGTGAACAAGATAAAGGGAGTAGATCGCCTGAAGGAGTTATAGGATGCATGGGAAAAATAGGCGAACATGGCTGGTTAGAACAGAAGTACCAGCTTCTTGGAGAAGAAGCCCCCGGTGCTGACACGTGTCAGCACTTGGTTGGCCAGATGCATAAATACCTTATAAATTATCTAATAAATAGTAAATAGCATTATTTTAAATAGGTATAAAAATAAGAAATGTAAATAATTAAATTATATAAATTATATAAATTATCTAAATTATAAAATAATTATTTTTTATAAATAATAATTATAATTCGAAATATAAATATTATATTAATAAATAGGTATAGATAATACTTGATAAATAAATTGTGGATTTTTAATTCAATAAATAAATAATTAAATACTAATTTTGTATTTTCTTAATTATTAGGGTAATAAATAAATTTTATGTGAATTTTTAGGGATTTTAATAAGTTAATTTAGATATATTAATAAATACATGTATAAGTTAACTAGTTCATTTTTATCTATAAATTAGGGTTTTGGATTTTATTAAAATAATAAATAAGCTCCAAAAATTCTGAAATAAATAATGATGAAAATAAAATATCATGAAAATAATTAGAAATTATAAAATTATAAATAGTTTGTTCCACATAAAATAAATAGCCCGGAAACCCCGTTGTCATTAGGTCTCAAAACCGACTTTTTTGCAAACGAACTCCGAATTCAATGAAACCACTCTATTAATTAGAGAGTATTATTTTATGAACTTTAAAGGTGAGTAGAGTGAAATTGGAGTTCGTATGAAGAAGTTATGAGGTTCGGAAGTTGAGAATTTGATTGTTTAAAAGTAGGATTTCTTGGTATATATACATGAGAATATTTTTAACTTATTTTTCGTATTTTTATATACATTTTTAGCAATAATTAGGAAAAAAGTTTGGTGAAAAAATATGTACATATGAATTAATTAAAAATCAATGAAATTTTGTATTTATTTGATAAATAGTGAGAAATGCGTGAAGTGTGTCTTAATTTATTTTTATGGTTTTCTTTCCTTATCTCCCCCTACTTATTGGTTTGTCGACCAATCCATGCTGACTTGGTCTCGGGGGTTAGGTTATATAAATATACCTTACAGCTATATTTATATTTGTGAGTCATATTGTATATATACATATTTACAATCTGCCTTATTTTCTTTTCTTTGTTCTTTATTTATTTACATGTTTTTGATGTATAAAAGTGCATTTTTATTTATGAATGATATTTTGATAAAAATGGGATTTAATGCATATTTACATGTATTTGTTAAGGGTTTTAAGATAAAATGCGACAGAAAAGTTAATGAATCATGGATTCATCACCCTCGTGTTTATTGTATGCCACTTTTAAGTCCAATGCTTGCTCACCTCATGTGAGGTGGGCAATTTGCAGAAAGATCCTCTTGGCTTCAATTATTTAGTTTTAGTATATAAAATTTGTAATACGTTGTTAAACTTTCAATTTTATTTGCACTTTGCCCCCTAACTTTATTGATTATTGTAAATATACCCTTATCAGTGTTGTAAATTATTGTATGGCTTTTTATTTTGTTTAAACAACTCCTGTGCATGTAAAATCTTGGGAAACTTGTAGTAAATGCCTAATATGTTGCTTGTTCACACCATATTTTTATTTTAACATTTTCTTGCAATTTTCCATTTATTAAAAATCAAAAGAAGCCTATTTATTCCTTATTTAGATATACAAATACAAAATAGTATACAACATGTTCTAACAATTCCAATATATATATATAATTACTATACTATATAAATCTGGACTAAAAATCACAAAAAATATAAAGAGAACCTTTAAAATTAAAAAACCCACGCAACCCAATAAAAATTAGCCAAAATTCTGTAAAATAAAAAAATAGTTTTCTATTGTATATTTTTATCTATATTATACAGTATATATTTAGATAGTTTTGTGGACTTTTGAACTTATTGTATTTCAAAACTCTAAAACACTCAGCATATTATTATATCCTTGTTTTGTCATATTTAATCAATTAAATTTCCTAAAATTAGAAAACAATTGTAAGAAAAATCAAAAAATAGAGAAAAATATTAAGAACACAAAATAATTATTTTATAAATTTCAAGTATAGATAGTTATATTTATAAATATGAAACCTATATAGATTATTTATATTATATATACGTGTATACTTATTATTATTATTTATAAATACCTTAAATATATTTAAAACCATTAAAAAAGATTGTACTTATTTGCATTTCATGATTTTTTATATATTTAGTATCGGTTCAATGGGACCCCATTTTCAGCACTTTTTTATTTTTTTAAAATATCATCATGTATATTCATCTACATATCCCTCCTATATGTCATTTGAGTTTCGTCATAAACAGAGACTCATATGCCCTCCATCTAGAATAGGTCAATGACAGCATTGCTTAGACCGCTAAAATTACATGTTATAGATGGGGGCATAGGAGTCTCTGTTTTTAACAATATTTGAATGACACATTAGAGGTATACATAGATGAAAATACATTATGATATTTTTCAAAAAATAAAAAAAATGCAGAAAAATAGATGCATGGGTAGCTCCATTTTTTTCTTAGTATATATACATATATATGATTTATATTATACATACGATATTATATAGATAAATATATATATACTTATTACAGCCTTAAAATAAAAATAAAAAAATTCGAAAAATCTAAACATGAAATAAATTTTTAAAAACATAAAATATTATAAAATATTAAAAATCTATAAAATAATTTAAATATAATTTAAAACCCACAAAAATAATATTTTTTGAAAAAGTACAAAAACAATTGTTGTTTATTTTTATTAATTAATAAAAATCACCTACCCGCGTATTCGCTCTTAGTGATTCGACCCTTGCACTTGTTTGCTATAAGTAAATTTTATTCTTTTCTTTTCTTTATTCTATAATTTTGACATTAAAACAGTATTTTATACACAATTTATACAATGATGCATGAATGTTAATTTACCTAAATAAGGGGTATTTACACACATTTACTAGGGTTTTTAAGGCCAAAATGATAGAATAAAGTTGATGAAATGGGGATTCATCAATCGGTTACCTTGTCTTCATCTCACACCTTCCAAAAGCATCCATAGATTCCTCCCAAACTTGTTCATATGGCAACATCGTATGAAGAATGGAGAGATGAGAGTTCCATCCTCAACATCATTGGGAACCATCTCTCGAAGATCGATATCATAGAGAAGTGGTCATAGGATCTTGAAAAACTAAATGTGATCGAACAAAAGGACCAAGTAGTCGGACAAGCTAGACCAGATCTTGAAGTAATTAAAGCTTCTGGTGAGTACCATTAACCCCTATAACTCTGTGGCAACACAAGCTGAGACTGCCGCTGAACCTAAAGAACTAGCACCACAGCAATCTGTGCAGTGGAGTCAAGGGAAACCCTAGTCAGTTTAGCATGTGTACTATGTGCAAGCATCATACCAGGGATCACCGTCTCCTGGAGGTCCCAACTTTTTTTGAACCCTTCTATCCACCCCCACTTCAAATCCAAGAGGTGAACATCGCATGGGGGAAACAATAAGAACATGGCCCATCTAGGTGGACAAAATCTGGATCAGAACTTGGTAATTCGACCATATCACCCACAACAGGCTGGAAATGGCTTCCAATAGAATTAGAACCATCAGTCTCCATAGCATGCCCAACCAAGGAGATAAAATTACCATAACTAGCATCAAGCATACCAATAGCAGGGTGCTTATTATCAAAACTAGCATCAGTCCCCTCAGCATAACTACCAATCTTCCCTCCTCTTCCGTATTAGAGTCACCAGCCACAACTGATGAATCCATGATTCATTAACTTTTCTGTCGCATTTTATCCTAAAACCCTTAAGAAATGCATATCAATATCCGTTAATTCACATTTCTTATCAAAACATCATTCATAAATAAAAACACATTTTAATACATTAAAAAATAAGTAAATAAATAAAAAAAGAAAAAGAAAGAAAATAAAAATAGAGGAACATTGTAAATACATGTATATGTACATTATGACTAAATTAGATATAAATATAACGGAAGGATATATTTATATAACCGAACCCCCGAGACGAAGTTAGCATGGATTGGTCAACAAACAAATAAGTAGGGGAGACAAGGAAGAAAATCATAAAAATAATTCATTATTCACTTTACACACTATTTATTATTTATCTAATAATTACCAAAACTTCAATTATTTTTATTTAAATTATATATATATATATTTCACCAAAATCTTCTCCTTTTATTTCTTAAAATGTATATAAAAATATAAAAGCCCTAAAAATTCCCAACCTGTATTTACGTCAAGAAATCCAACTTTCAAATTGTCAATTTCTCAACTTCTGAACATCATAAATTCTCCATACAAACTTCAATTTCACTATACCCACTTTTAAAGTTCATAAAATAATATTCTATACTTACTTAAGATGATTTCACAAAAATCAGAGTCTGATTTTAAAAAGTCGATTTTGGGACCTATTGATAACTAGGTTTCTGGGCTATTTATTTTATTCAGAATACACAATCTGTTTTAATGATTTTATATTTATATTTATTATTTTGATATGGTAGATTGCATATAAATTATTTCAGATTTTTTAGACATGATTTAGTATTTTAAGTAAATCAAAGACCCTAATTTATAGATGAAATTGAACGACATCACTATTTGCAAATATATATATAAATTGATGCATTAAAATTTATAAAATTTCTGAAACATTTTTTTATTATCCTAATAGTTAATAAAATATAAAAATGATGTATTATTTATTAAATTACTAAATTAAAAATCAAAACCCTATCTATCAAGTATACTATATAATTATCTATTAATATAAAATTTATAATTCATTCAATGATTATTACTTATAAAAATAAATTATACAATAAATTAGTATATTTAATTATTTACATTTTTATCTTTATACGTAATTTAAATAACATCATTTTCTATTTATTACTTAATTTATAAGACTATTTAAAATCTATCCTACCAGGTGTTGACATGTGTCAGCACTTGGAACCATCTTCTCCAAGAATCGGTTCGTTGACACTTGTTCGTAGTATGCCAGAATCATCGATCTTTGATTCTTACTCACATCAGATCTTAACCTCAACTCATTTCACATCTGAACATTCCCTTCTAGAATCCTTTTATTTAACTTGTAAATTACCTCATAATTTTGGTTGATTTCCCTTCGAATCAAGCAAGCCCTTTAATTGCAGGACTTGCATGCTAGAGTTTCATCATCAGGTCAACCTGGTACATGCATCAACATCAAAAAAATTGAGGAAGAATCAGAGGTTGTAGCTCAAACCCAAGAACCACCTTCCCCTCAGGACCTGCAGTGGAATACCTTCCATGACTCCTTCTCTCGCAGTAGGAGTGCTCGAAGGGGGAGGAGCCCCCTTCTGGCTCAGCCTCCATGTACCATCGATGTTCAAGAGAGATCAGAGGCCCACCGACCTTCTGTTCTTCCCCAAATTGGGGAAGGACATTCTTCATTGCCAGAACGCACAGATGTGTGACACGTGGTGTCAATCGACGGACCAGATCACACGGGATTCTTTTAATCCCTCGAGTTTGTGTGAAGCAGTGGAAAAACTTCAAATAAGTCCCTACCATTCTCCAGAACTCGATGCCATTCTAGAATTTTCTATTTTTACATTTAGGTCCTCATGTGGGGACCTAAGTGTAAATTCTAGGAATTATTCTTGCAATAAGTTCCTTGATCAGGGACATGATTAAAAGAATTATCTTTTCGTTTATTGTATTTTTTACATACTTCTACATCGACCTTTTGGACATTATGGACTCACTGACCTTATCGTATCACTGATTCATCGTTGCATTTTTTACACTTTATTTGCTTCAATTTTTTAAGAATTCACCACATTCTATTTGGATTCTATCCTTCGAATATTGAGTCATTTTTATTTCTTTTCATGTCCTTTCTTCAAGCCCGTTGCTCGAGTTTTTGTCGTGTTCTTCTACTATGCAGTACCACCTATATTTTCTATCACATTTATACTATATATTATATATCTTTTATTTGGAAAGTACTCACTTTGAAAATTAAATAAAATTTGAAAAAAAATACAAATAAAATAAAAAGAATAAAATAAAAAAACAGAAAAGTTTTGTCACTGAAGAAAAGGAAGACAAAAAGTATATATCACAAAAATTATTTTCTTCTCTCGAAATCACGAACGTGATTTTCTACCTCCTTGTGTTCGACCCAGACATACTTACCTAGATTAATAAATAGTGAACGCAACACCGAACTAATCTCTATACTGATTTTTTGTTTGATCAACAAAATTTTGTTTTAAGCAATTTTTCTACAACTGACACCATTTTAACCGCAGAAAAAATTCACTTATCAGCAACCTCCCCAACAGTACTAGCCTTAGCGATCGCATCATGATGAGAATTCTGAGGTATCTCCCATAAATCCCACACTTGACTACTTGGCACGAATGGTGAAAAGTTTGGATGAAATGATCTAGAAGCTATATGACCTTATCGTGGCAAAGACAATTATCCCGGCACAAGTGGAGGTGAATCCAAACAATTTCATATACAAGAAGCATGTAGTTTATAATGTCCAATCCTCGATTGAGACATGCATGAATGATTTGATTATGTTATCTAACTCTTTGACTCTCAGGAGTGGTAGGACACTGCGACCGTCTACTAGTGTGAAGGGCAATAATAAAGCTTCACAGGGAAAATCATCATTGATTGCGCCTACATCAAGTATTGGAGGAGCGGAAAAAGAAAATCATGCAGCACCAGATGCGGAAGAAAGACAAAAATGAAGAGTCAAAAATCAAACTCCAACAATAAAAGCCAAGGATGAGTCGATGTAGCCAAGGAGACGCTGATGAATCTCATATTCATCACTCTAAATCTCATTTATTAAGCTTAAATCCCTCAAAATCATAAGCATTTCTTCATTTATTCTGCATAATTAGCATTCAAGCATATTTTGATAAGAATTGCATTTTATCCATTATTTATGCACAAAATAAGAAGCCAAAAATACCAGCCAAAATTGACCTGTAAATAGCATAACTTCCCTAATTTTTAACTCATTCATGCTAACTCCGAATAACCCAAATCTACCCCCACTATGTACATATCACTGACAAGAATAAATAAAAATACAAAAAAAATCATTAACCCAAATAAGTGGACCAAAAACCTAAACCCTAGTTCTAGGATTTCTGGACTAAAAACCACATATCTTCTTCATCCAGTGTCCATTTTAATCCTACTCAATTTTGAACTAATGTACATTCAATTACCTTCAAAACAAGACTAAGTTCAAGTGAATCAGAGCTCGTATGTGAAAGTTGGGTTTTGGACCTCTTTTGTACATTTTGTATTTTAGCAGTTTTTGACCAATTATTTTATGTACAAAATTAACATATTTTAGTTCACTTCTTTTTTATTTGTCTTCTTTGATGAAAGTTTTATTAAAATGCGCCAAAATCCAAATCCAAGCTGAGCTTGAAATCAAAGAAACAAATTGATTCCGAGTCTTCACTAACTGTCTGTACAAAATTGGTCGTTTTCGTCTTTTATTTTATTCATTCTCTTTCTTCATTAATAAAAATAAAAAAATCAGATTAATGTGTAAATATTTATTTTTGATTTTATCATATTTTTTTATGGATTTTTATCTGGTTTAAAAATGATAAAAAATTATAAAACCCAAAAATCAAGGTATTCTATGTATATGGGATACCCCAAAAATATCACTTTCTGCATTTGATCGATTTTGGTGTTTGATGTGTTCATGAAAGTTGTAGATCTCATCGAGACGAACAATTTCGTGAAGAAACTTTTCCGATCCGAGGCCATTTGCTATTTATTTTTGAATTTACAAAATATTTATCTTCGATTTTTTGTGGTGCTGACACGTGGCAGCTCCTGGAGCCGCCATATGTCAACCGTTTTTGGGGGTATTTCTATTCATTTTTTATAAAAATAATAAAGATATAATAAAATAATACAAAAATTAAAAGATCCTGCACGTGCGACGCCCGAGCCTCCCAGACACGCGCAACGCACGTGCAACCGTGCCTTTATCCCCTTGACGCCACGTGGCACTCCACAAGTCGTCCGATCGTGCTCGATCGGACGGCACCTGTGCTTCTTCCTCAACAACCCTTCCTTGCCAAACTGCGCCACCAGCCCCGAAGTCCTCGCCGTGATTTCCTCCATCGACGATCCTCCGCCGCCTTCGAATCCCTCCAATCTCCTCGCCGCGAACCTCGCATCCTCGAATCCGACCTCATCTCCGAGCAGTCGAATCCGATCAAATCAGTCCCCGATCCTTGTCATGATCAAATCCACGACATCCCCCTTTACTCTTCCGGCCTACTACCCTTTGCTATTAAAACACCGCCGCACCACCAAGAACACCCATCCGTCGTTTGCACGAGTGTACGGGGGACCTCGGTGGTGACAGCCTGGTACCCCCATCTTCCCCGACGAGATCCGAGTCCAGCAGGACTCGTTGCAGCATGACTCCTATTGTCGTACTACTTCAGCTCCGGTGCACCACTGTAGAGCCTACCACATTCTTCAACGACCAACCGCTTCAATCTTCGCCGACAGCCCCACGACTTCGACGTCATCGATAACCCCCTGGTCGCCCCTCCGCCAACGCACAGTCAGGAGACCCCCCGGCCCTCCACCAGCTCCACCCGATCCTTCACCGGCTTCATAGTCGGTCACCTGGAGCCCCTCCTCCGCAGCCAAGGCTCCATGCGCCTCCAGTAGTGGCCACTTCGGCCCTCCCCCTCCGCCTTGGCTGGGCTACACCTCGGCACCCCATTCAACCACCTCCGACCGGGCACGGAGCCCGAGACACCCCCGCACGTGAGCAGCACGTGTGGGGGGGGGGATGACGTCATCTGACATCATCCCCACGGGTCACGTGCTCTGCATGTGACCACGTGGGAAAATTGCGCAGGACCCCCCGGCCATTCCCATATTTGCAGATTCATCCAAGGCCCCAAGGAGCATGTGCGTAGCACGTGCTACCTTGGGAACTTTACGCTCTTGCCCCCCAAGATAGCGGTAATTACAGAAAGGCCCCCACTGCAATTTTTTTATATATTTACTCTATTTATTGTAAAATCACTTTCACCCCTATGTTCCCTTATTATTCTAGACCTCTTCATTACATTATTTTATTTATAAAAAATAGGCACTTCGTTTCGCATTTAATTCTCTACATTTTGACACGTTGTAGACATTTTTGTGATCGATGGTTATTTAATAATTAATTATTTTGTGAAAAATTGCATAATTTGCCCATTTCTTGCTCTGAAATTCATAATTGCTTAATCGTTGCTCTAGAAATTCCCGAAAAATCAGATATTGTAGAATTAATTGTGCTTGATGTTGTGCCTAAAAAGAATCGCATTTGCATGCATAGTTTGCCCTGTAAAAATCATTTTGCATATTTCAGTATTTGAATTTTAATAGGTATTAGATCTCACATTTTTGAGGTCTAGGATTTTTCTGAAATCAGTCACCTAGTGATAAATCTTAGATAATTTTGTTCCTTGAAAATAATTAGGTTTAATATTTATTATAATTAAATATTGAAATTCATTCTGTTTGCATTAAAAATTCATTAAAAATCATTTTGCATCCAAGAATTCCAAAAAATTACAGTGCATTCATTTCATCATATTTTGCATAGTGGCATGTTCCGTATTTCTCGGATATCGTTTGAGCGTAATTTACAATTTAGTCCCTAAAACAGGTCGAATTTGCATTTTGCATCCTCTATTGCATTAGAAAATACACAAAAAAACTGCCTCGAAAACCATGTACGAATTTTGATAGACATAATTCTAAGTTGTTCCATTGTCTCCTTGTGTTCGACCTTAGGACTTGCCCAAGTAAAATAAACATAAAACCACATCCATTAAAATTGATAAATATTTTGTGTGGTTATTTTCTTTACCGATTTCGATTGCCGCCTACAACGTAACGACTAATCAATCATTTTTTAAGCGAACAACAAACGATAAATACACATCTTTAACACAACTAATATCGGACTCGTCAGATGGATGTAGCCAAGGAGACGCCGACACCAACTTTGGATCTTGTGCAACCTAATGAAGCTGATGTTTATTTTGTTAGCTTTTCCATCGGGGCAAATTATTATATCCCTTCTGATCATTTGCATGTAAAAGTTGATCCTCATGAATATTTTTTGAATGATGATGTGCATATTCCATTTCCTGAGCGAAAAATAACAAAAAAATAGAAAAAAAAATAAAAAATGCTTTGTCTGATCCATGTGTGATTAAAATTTTACAAAATATTTTCTTGAAAATGCCACTTCTAAAAGCCATGGAATACATGCCCACTATGAAGAAAGGTTTGAAAGAGGCATGTACTTCGAAGCGTCAACCCTGTGAAAATAGATGCAATCGTACTGAAAAACATACTCTTATCGTGGCCACTATGAGCCATCAACAACCTCCCAGCCAAGAAGAAGGACAAGGGAGCACCTCTTGTTAGATGCATGATTTTCAACCAAGAGCTCGAATGGATACTTCTTGATAGCAGGTTGCTTATCAATCTAATGCCTGCTTCTCTACTTAAAGAATTTGGGTTAGGACCTCTTAAACCAACCAGAATGATCCTACAGTTGGTAAATACTTGAGTTAAGTGGCCAAGAATATTCTTGAGGATGTTATTGTCATGATCCAAGGGATGCAGTTCCCCATGGACTTCATTATCCTTGATATGAACACCTATGTCCCCTTACTCCAAACTCTGATCATATTGGGACAGTCATTCCTTTAAACTGTCGAAGCAATAGTGGACTATGGCACGTGAGAGATTACCATTCGCTCCAGAAGTAACAAGGACCAGATCGAAACGATCCAAGTACCAAAGCCAATAGAATCTGCATTAGATGAAAGTGATCCTAAGAAGATTGAAGCAAATGACAGACTTTTTTTTGGCAAAAATCAGATACATTGCATTATTTCTAGATAATGATGAGACCCTGGAATTTCTCTCCCAAGAGGAATGTCGGGAAAGCACAATCGAGTTCCCCCTATCCTTGAAGATGAGTTGGATGTTGATATGCCAACCATGTTTTTTTGAGAATCGTTCATCCCTGTCAGAGCAAGAAGAATTCATTATAGATCTTTGTGACACACTAAAATGAAGCCCTTAAGTCATCATGGTGGACAGTGAACAATCATCCGATCTTACACCTACCACTATTGCAGAGATCACCACTAAGTCGATTTAGACCCCACTAAAGCTTAATAAGTTAACCTCAACATTGAAGTATGCCTTCCTTGTGGGAGAACCAAACATGTTCCCGATCATTATCAAGGCTCAGCTGATTGCAAACCAAGAATCTTGTCTGCTTGAGGTTTTAGAAAGAAAATGCAAGGCAATTGGCTGGAAAATATCAAATCTTGATGGAATTAACCCATCATTGTGCTCGCACCACATCTACTTGGAAGAAGTCAGCAAGCCTTCACGTGAATTTCATCACCGTATAAACCCTAACCTCTGGGAGGTAGTAATGAAAGATGTCACAAAATGGTGTGAGGTAGGTTTCATATATCCCATCTCAGATTTTAAATGGGTGAGTCTATTTCACGTAGATCCTAAGAAAGCGTGAATCATGGCTGTGATGAATGACAAAGAGATGAGATTCCGACCCGAGTTCAAACATCATGACACGTGTGTGTGGACTATAGACGCTTGAACCTAGCCACTAAGAAGGATCATTTGCCACTTCCTTTCATCGACCAAATAATCAAAAGGCTGACCACAAAGGAATATTTTTGTTTCTTGGATGTCTACTCAGGGTAATCAAGTTACAAATACACTTAAAGACCAGGAGAAGGCCCTATTCACCTGTCTATCTGGGACGTACACATTCAGATAGATGTCGTGCGGACTGTGAACCGCCCCTGCTACATGTCAGAGATGTATGCTAGCCATATTTACAGACATGGTGGGAAGTTTCCTAGAGTTATTAATAGATGATTTCTCGATCTATGGAGATAGCTTTGATCATTTCCTAACATATATAGACCGAGTCATTCAATGTTATTATGAAGTCAATTTGGTGCTCTCATGGGAAAAGAGTCACTTCATGGTGACCAATGGAATAATGCTAGTCTACATCGTCTCCAAGCGAGACATGGAGGTCGACCCGGCCAAGACGGAGGTCATTTCCAAGCTCAAGCCACCTACATCACTTAAGCAAGTCAGGTCATTTCTTGGGCACATGAGTTTATAGAAGTTTCATTAAAGATTTCAGCTCAATTTCCCGACCTTTAACATAGCTTCTAGGCAAGGACACCGATTTCATTTTATATGATACAATGTTCTAAGCCATTAATCAGCTGAAAGAAATTATAACCCAAGCTCATGTCCTACAACCACTGAATTGGTCTCTACCATTCGAGATCATGATGGATGCTTCCGATTATGTTATTGGGGCTATGTTGGGACAATGACAGGATGGATTTCCATTTCAGATTTATTACGCTAGCAGAACAATGGATGAGACCCAGAAGAACTACATTATCATAGAGAAAGAGCTGCTAGTTGTAGTGTTTGTGTTGGATAAGTAGGTTGCATTTGCTCGGCTGACCACTCTGGCATATTGTACTTTCAAAGAAGGAAGGATGCTAAGTCATGTTTACTGTATTGGATCCTTCAACTACAGGAGTTTGATTTAGAGAAACATGATAAACCTGGAGTCAAAAATGGTGTAGCAGTTCGCCTTTCCTGAATCATTGAGATAGAAACTCTTGAACAAGAAATCATTCCAATTACTAAAACATTCCTAGATGAAGCTATCTTTGCAGTCACCTCTCTCCTCTGGTATGCCAATATTGTAAACTACCTTGTCTCCAAGGAAGTTCCACGAGATTGGCCATAGCTGAAAGTGGACAAGTTCATGTCTAAAATATATTTTTACCAGTGGGAGTATCCATACTTGTTTCATGAGGGGTGAATAGTGTATCTGATGAAGATTCATTCTTAAGGAGTACGCAAGTGTCTTGAACCATTATCACAAATTAGAATATTGAGGACACCATTCTGGAAAGTGTATAACAACAAAAGTTCTCCAATGCGGCATTTGGTGGATGACTCTTTTCAAGGATGCTATGGAATACGCTAAAGTTTGTATTGACTACCAGAAGATGGGCGTCACCATCAGTGTAAGAGAAACCATGCCTCTCAAGTATATTCAAATATCAATTGTATTTGATGCATGGGGTATTGACTTAATGGGCACATTCCCTAATAGTCAAGGCTGTGAGTACATCCTACTTACTACTGATTATGTTAGTCGATGGGTAGGGGTTATCCTAGCTCGATCCGTAAACAGTCGCACAATGTGTCGCTTTCTTAAAGACGACATCATCGTGTAGTTTGGGATGCTGAAGATCCTCATATCAGACTAAAGTAGCGACTTATCAACAAAGAAGTGAAGAAGCTGATTAATGATTATGACATTGAACACCGTACTGCATCTCCTTACCACTCGCAAACTAATTGCTTGGCCGAAAGCCCTACCATGCCGATCAAAATGATTTTACAAAAACTTGTGCATCCTGACATAAAAAACTAGCCACAGTTTCCCAACTTGGTTCTTTGGGCTTCTCGTACATCTTACAAGTCTCCTCTAGGAACGTCTCCATATCATTTGGTATATGACAAGCCATGTCATTTACCCGTGGAACTCATTCATACATCACTATGGGAAGTCACTATATGCAATCTCGACAGAGAGAAAACCGACAAGAACATAAAGCTTGACTTGAATCGATTGTTGGAATTCAAAAACTTTGCATATGATAACAACCTCATGTATAAAGAGAAAGTCAAGAGATGGCGCGATAAGCATATCAGATGAAAGACTTTGAGCTGAATTGGAAGATGTGATTGTTCAATGCAAAGTTTAAGTTGTTTCTAGAAAAATTGAAGAGTAAATGGTCAAGACCCTTTATTGTCAAAAAAAATTGCATACCAATGGAAACATCATTATATCCGGGTTATCAGTTGACGCACAACCATTCATCATGACCGGACAATTGCTGAAACTATATATCAATCATGATACATTCTTGTTTGTGGTATATTCAATACAAGTGGCATTTCAAGATGAGCTCCCAAAAGAAGGTGGATCAGACACACAAGCTCCAAAACATATTTGATTTTTCTTCTTTTCTTCTTCCTTTCAATTCTTTTTCATTTCTTTTGTTCTTCTGTTATTTCATTCATCTCATTCATTTATGTTATATTCAGGATATACTTCATCCTAAATATATGGGAATGGGTATCTTCGGATTGTTCTTATTTTACTTCCTCGCTTGCCTCCCAACTTGTTGATACCTCTTTTCTATATTTAGGGATATTTCATTCTAAGTATAGGGGGACAAGCCGAGTCGTTGATTTTTTTGTACATCCTCATCCTCCATCATCCACACGTGGTGTACGGTCTGCTATACTTAGGATTATTTGATCCTACGTATAAGGAGGATGATCGACTTCTTATTCTTCTAGTCATTGTAGTATAGATTTCATGTACTCAACATGAGTTATGTCTTTCTTTTTCTCTTTCATCACTATGAGGATATAGTTCACGCTAACTACAGGAGAGTCGTGTATTTGTTGTATATACTTTAGTCATAACTCGTACTTTCATATTTTCAATAATATGCATAATATACTATATCGGATAAAGTTATACGATAAATCAATTGTAAAGAATACACTCTAATTATGTATAATTTTTTTCAAAATTCTTTAATAAATAAATTGCTTAAAAATACTTTGCAAAATGATTTGAAAATGGTTGTAAAATAACTTAGAAAATCTTCTGAAAACCATTTGGAAAACTTTGTAATGCTTTCAAACTTTTCAAAAAAAATCTTTTGTAAATGTTTTCAAATTTTGATTTATTTATTCGAATAAAATATTTTGAAAATTACTTTGCAAATGATTTGGAAAATGGTTGTAACATTATTTTGATGTATACCCTTGAAAAATCTTCGCAAAATAGTTTTAAAATTTTGTAATTGTTTATAAAAGTGTTTATAAAATTATTTGCAACATAAATTTTCAAACTGTTGTGTAAAAATATTTTTAAATTATTTTGAGAATATTATATATAATCATCAAATAAAATTTTTTATATAACCCTTTTATTGTGCATAACTGATAACTAACTTTTGTACAAATTCTTACTAGAAAATATACAACCAATTCCTTGTAAGTATGCACTCACTCCCATGTTAATATCTTTCCACACACCTTCCACTAACCTTTATCGAAATCCCTAAAAATTTCAAAATTTCCAAAACCACATAAAAATTTGCAAAATGTTTTTTAAATAAATATAAAAAATAATATATTTCATAAAAAATGTAAAAACATTTTGAAAACCCCATAAAAAGCTCGAAATCATAAAATGTGTTTCACAAAAAGATTTTCTTACATTACATAGCATTTGCATTTTTTGAATGACAAAGACAATTGAACAAGTCTAAATGAAGCCTGAAGATTAGAGCTTGGTCTAGACCTTAATCCACTTGATTTTAGAGAAATCCATTAAGGACTGGAATTGAGATGCTTCAGGTCGCCTTAAATCAATCCTTTAAGTTCCATGAGGCTATGTTCATGAGTCGGTTCAATGTGTCTAACTAGAACCTTTCATGTCCTCTTAGGACAATGATTGACTTGAGACCTCACGCTTAACACTTAGCTCAATCGAGATGGATTGTTGAAATATCATGGATCTAGGTCAGGATTATATTAGGTCGCTTCGTCAAAAGTGGCTCAAGAACCATTCTTGGGGACTGCTGAAATCAGGCATTCAACCCATGTTTCTCTAGTAGCATGGACAATTAATGACTAAAGATTGGATTGAAATAAAGCTTTAGATGAGGAGTGGTCTACTAGCATAAATTTTCTAAGACCCCAAAACATGGGCAGAACATAAGATTCTATATCCGTTTGGGAAAAACAAGAATGCAGAGCAATGCCGAACAAAGAAAATACCCAAAAGAAGCATATACCAAAAATTCCAAAAATCTTGAGCTTCCAAAAAATGCATGCTTCTTGGTGAAGACCTAGTCACACTGATTAATCTTCACATAGAAATGCGGCTACATCGATCTATTTCCACTTCTCTTCACCTTCTTATAGCCTCTCCCATATTCACTGTGCACTAGCATGTACCTGAACTTAGAAGGAAATATTCATCTCCCGAGGATGAGTTGCCAGAGGAGGAGACCACCTAGTAGTTCAACTACTTGTCTAGGAAGAGTTAACTCAGTTTGCACACATGAAACCTGCCATTTCAAGGTTATGAGAATATACATTTGAAAGGACAGTTATGGCCAGGTGATTGAGTTCAATTGGATATAGGAACATAGAACCCGAGGGTTGTTGAGTCACAAATCCTAACCTTAATATGATTCTAAACGAACTGACAATCTAAGGGTCTTAATTGAGCTCCAAGTTCTGAAGACAAGTTTAAAAATCATTATCATTCTAACTTCTATGTTTTCCTTTTCTTTATTTTCTCTTGTGCGTCACTTATTATCTTAGTAAGTGTTTGCTAGGGACTAGCAAAACTATGTATAGGGAGTGATAAATACCCATTCATGCACCTTTATTCCTTTATTTTGTCTTTAAATTCCCATACGAATGCATGTAAATACATCTAACTTGTACAAATTAATACATTGGTTAGCATCTGTAAAGTGTGTAAATACCTATATTTAAATACAAAATAAATGAATAAAGAAAAGACAAGAAGAATAAAGAAAGTATTGTAAATACTAACTGACCCTAAAACCTGAGACTAAATCAATATTGACTTGATCGACAAGGAATAAAGTTGAGGGATAAAGGCCAATTTACTATACAAATACACACACAAAACCATAATTTAATAACTCAATAAATAGCCATTTCTACCTTATTTTATTTTCAACTCAATAAATAGCCATTTCTACCCTATTTTATTTTCCTTTATACACACCTTAAATAATAAAACCCTCACCATGAAACTCGTACATATAAATACATATAAAAATATATAAACAATTGCACACAAATATAATGCACAATGAACTTGAGACACGCAGATGAAAAAGCCACAAATAAAACTTCACTGACCAATATTTGCTCCATATGCACTCCAAGTTCATTAAACTCATTTTTGTTGTACTCTAAATTAAATTATCTATCTAATGAGGGTGGCTTCATTAAAAATAGAGTTAAGATACAAAAGCTGGCTTTCTAAGACCCCATTATCTTATATGCCTACATATTTAATTCTTTAAATTCATTCTTTATATTTTTACATTTCTTATATTTTTATATACTTGTACATATTATTTGAAATGTATAAAAAACAGAAAATACGCAAAATATTAAAAATGCATTAAAATAAATAATGTATATAATATATAGGTGAACTATACATATAATATATATCCCCTATTTATTTAAATATATAGATAAAGTCTAAAAAATACAATAAAATATGTAAATATGTATTTAAATTAACTATAAATGTATAAAATATATACATATATTAAAAAAGTCAAAAAAAATAAATAAAAATAATATACCTCAAAACATATGTAAATATACCTATAAGTGTACATGTAAAAATAAACATCAAACAAATAAGGTTTTAAAATATTAAAATCGTATAAAATAGTACATAAAATAGTTAACATTTTTATGTTTTAAATTTTATTTAATTAATTCATTTTTATATTTTATTTTTATTTATTCATTCTTTTTCCTTATTTTGTCCTCATTTAGTCATATGTGGACCACTGAGGGCCTTCCGTCTGTTGACTTCCAATCAATCGTCCCTTCGCTTCCTCTGACTTATCAGACTATCTTGAGATGCACACTTCCTACTTTTTCCAGCACAATCCAATGATTAAAAGGCCTTGAGCTCTGAACACAAATTGATGATGTGATCTCCATGTTTTATTGTGTAAATTCATATTCCATTGATCTTCATCGATTTAATTAAGATCCTTGTTGGAATCCCCCCTCTCAACTCTGTTATAAAAGTGACTCTCCAAGCTTCAATTCATTTTTAGTCCCTCATTGCATATTGGAACCCCTAGGATTGTGTCTCCGGAGCTATTATCTCGTGACAGGAGGAGTCTATTATCTGAGGCGAGGAGAAGGCTTGTCTTAGGCGATTCACCATCTCCGGCAAATCTCTGTCATGAGATTCTGCACCCCTCCATTCTTTGGTAAGTGAGGCACTATATTAGGCCCTTTTACCTTCGCATTCAATTTCTAGTGAAGGATATGGAATTATCCTCAAGCGCATTATGGAAGCATGATCGTCGTATCGGATACGACGAAGAACGACTAGTCGTACTAGTTGTTCAGTGCAGCGGAATTTAAAAATTTTTTATTCGATGAAACCACATGATCCGAGAACCATTCTCAGATCGTTTCATCTATAATCACAACAAGTATAACGCAATACCTCTTGAAGCGTGGTTGATCAAGTCTCTAAGAGAAGAGACCTCCTGTCTCAAGTCCGATCGTCGGTGAGACCGCTTGCGAGCGCGGGGATGAATCACGCTGTCCTCGCAATCCAAGAAGTTGATCCAAGCGTAGTTGCTCCTGATCTTGTCGCACGAGATCAAACGTCTCCTTCGTGGGCGGAGCACACCAAGAAGACAAAGAACCGAAGAACGTCGAAGCGGCGGTGCGGTGGCGAGAGCGTCGATGATCCTCTCCACTAGGGTATGGTGGACGGCCACCAATATTAGAGGAAGAGAGGGCAGTCGTGTATGAAGAGAGAGAGAGAGAGAGAGAGAGAGCTCCAAAAATGCATGTAAATAGAGAGCATGGTATGCCTCTCTATTTCTAGGGTTTTGGGATCCATGGATCTCAATCCATGTGACATATAAAATCAATGGATGAGATTGATTTATGTCAATCCAATGGTCAAGATTGTTGTTGGTAAAACCAACAAATTTAGGTTAAAATATATTTGACAAAATCAAATATAAATTAGTCTTAAATCAACCCAATAAATAAGGAGAGAATGTACATGGAGATTTCATCTCCATGCACCTTCCATGTGGACGGCCACCCTTTCCTATTTGGAATAGGGTGCCGCCTACTATTTCCATGGGGAGAGCAATCTCATGATATTTCATGAGATTGCATATCTCCATGGAAATCTCTCTTTATTTATTTGCAACAAATTTGTTGGGTTTTATTCTTCAAAAATAATTCACAATTATATTTGAGAATATTGCAATCTTGCCATGGAAAAATTGTGAATCATATTCACAACCCAAAACAACATATAATTTACATTGTCAATTAATTACACAATGTGTATCCAATACACATAATAATTAATCAATACATATAAATTATAATTTATCTCCCTCTAATACATTATAAATAACCTTTATAATCTATTATGAATAATTGGATATTTCTATCCACATTATTCTTATCCATAATAATTAAATCACATTTAATTATATTGGATGATTTCTTCATACTTCAAGATGATTAAATCATATTTAATCATCATTTCTTCATTGCTTAGATCTTATAGAATTATTCTTGAACCCTTCAAGAATAATGCAATCTCTCCGCAGATACTTGGAGATAAGGACAAGGCGATTGTATTGTTCCACGTATAGTGACATGGATATTGAGATCATATCTCAAATCCAGATCGCGGGCCTCCAATAGATGCTTGATTAAATCAATACCGTAAATCTAATCTTCTCATTGTATCTGAATCACATTCAGATCAATGTCCAACATTTGGACCAAGATCATATCACTTCTCTACCGAGAGGAGTTACTAAAATCCAGATCCGTTTCATCACTCCCTAGGAATGGAAGCGTCATGGTTATACAATCGTTTATGATCACATCACCCTCAGGTATTCCCAATACCTGTACATCCTACATACTGGAAGACTCAGATTAAACCTGAAGTATTGGATCAACTTTATACTGTCTACTTCATGGTTTTATCAGTAAGTTTCTCATTTGATCATTGGGAGTTGGTATCAATCATATACTTTCCAAAAGCGTATATCATACCTAGGTCTTGATCATATACTTTCCAAAAGTATATATCAAACCTACAAATTCAGTCAAGCTTCCAAAGAGAGACGACCATGCGCATGGAATTTGATTCTTCCCAATATCTCATGAGTTAGCTCATGCCTTCCGGTTCAGTAACTGAACCTGTATGATCCCTTTGAGAGATCGTATTACTCATATGCCCTTATATGTACACCATCACACCAGTGTATAGACCTTTGGTTAGGTCATCAACCTATTGGTCTACCAAATGTACATACTTAGACATATAGTAACACATCTGTCTCTGGTCAGAGGATGCGTGCCTATATCATGACAGCATACGATATAGGACTTTGGTTATCTCGATCTCGTTAAGTCAACTCTTTGGCCTAACTAATCTGACACCTCCGAATCTCTATTCCTATGCAGAGGACCTACATCAAGAGGTCGGTCAGATATCAGCCTTCAAAGATAAGGATTGCCATCTCCTACTCAGGCTGGAGATCATCTCTTAATAGTCATTTGACGGTGCTTGATGAGTCCTCAATCTAACCCTTTAGATATTCATCCAAGCACCAGCCTCTATGATTCAATAGTTGAATCAATAGCTGTATGATTATTAAGATGGCCATGGTACATAACCCTAATTGTACTAAGGGACCTATTATGCAAATTATTCATTCTTCATTTAAGATCAGGGAATGATATATGCAATAATATTTATTGCATAATGGCTCGTCGTGGGCTCGCATGTCCAACTATCTCCCACTAGCCCAAAGAGTCATTAATGGACTAATCATTTAAACCCGCACTCATGTGACAATCATAGGCTATTTAGAAAATAGCTAGGTAAGATGATCAGTCACTCTGTTCCCGTGAGACTATGCCAAGTCCTTTTACGGCACTTACATATCCCTAATAACAGTGCTCACATCTAATGCGAATGTTGCATCTCATGCAACCAATACTCAATCTAGTTGGTTATAGTGTCCTTGACACTACAGCTTAACAATTATCATAACCAGTATTCCCATAATCCTTATCAGAATACCCTTATTCCTGGAGATCACTATCTCTTAAGGTATCCACAGTTAAGACCTTTTAGATCTCTATCTATAAAGTCTTAAGTTTTTGAAGATAAGACTTTGAGATCACTATCTCAAAAATCTTGTCATCTATGAAGATTTTGTTATTACTGCAACCAAGTATTTTATTTCCATAGTAGGATTAGTAACAGTTTACTACTCCCACTGTATGGCAACCATCTGGCTTTTGTACACATCCAGCACACACCCGGCTTCTCAGAACTGATGCCCAAGGGCAACTAGTTCTAGCATTCACTTCCTCAACTCTTTGAGGTGCTATCCCTTTAGATAGGTCAGTACCATATCTTAAGGGATGGAAGCCTTTCTTGGAATTTTCCATAAAATGGAATATGTCCAAGGTGTAATATTAATGTGACAGTCCCAATACTCTTTTCTCTTTGCTTCTGAACACCTTCAGAACTAAGATCTAAGAGGTATCTTTGAAATCATATTTCAAGATATGGAATAGCCAGTCTACAAAACACTTAATTATCATCCTTATATCATTCTAAATGATTAGGATATTATCTACATCTAGCACGATGAACACAAAGGCACTCCCACTAAGCTTCATATGGTTCATCAAGATTCTATCTGAAATCATAACATTTATAATTTCATCGAATCTTATGATCCAACTTCAAGAAGCTTATTTGAGTCCATAGATGGATTCCTTAGCTTGCACACCTTGCTTTCCTCAACCATGAACCCCGGAGCTACTTCATGTGAATATCCTCAGAGAGGTATTCATAGAGGAATGCAATATTGACTTACATCTTGAAGATGCAATAGTCAAGTTGTGTTGCTAAGGTTAGCAATATTCTGATGGTTTTTAAGCATGACCACCGAAGAGCAAGTCTCATCGCAAGCAATGTCTTCTCTTCCGGTGTGTTGCTCATGGCTACGAACCGTGCTTTGAAGGTCTCTACCTTCTCATCAGGTTCCCTTTCTCTTGGAGATCCATTTACACCTTTTCAGGTATTACCCATATAGGTGGATCCTCGAGGGTCCATATACAACACTTGTATATGATGTCTACATTAGACTTTTATTGCTAACATCCATCTATCCATGCTATGATCTTCAGAAGCTTCATCACATGAAGTTTGATTATTGTCAGATTTCTCTGACACATGGAATCCTTCCTCAAACTCATTTGAAGAGGTATTAGTGTTTCATCTTTAATTGTCCTTTTAATTTCCAATTTCAGGAGCCTCATTATCTTCTCAAGATTAAATGAGTTCCTACACTTCATTTTCATCTTGATTCTCAAGAGTCTCAACCTCTAAGAATCACATTCTCAGAGATGAGATACTTTAAGAATCTCAAGGTCATAAAGTAGGTATCCAGTACCATCCTTTATTTTCCTAATGAAGCAGCACTCTCAAGTGCTAGATTCCAACATACATGGAACCTTATTAAGGATATACATTGTAATCTCTACTACACATATATATATGGAAACTAAGGGATAATTATGCTAAAATTCATCATTGATAAGATCATGTCACACATGATCCAATTATATCTCCCTATAACTCTATTGAGTTAAGGAGTGTTAGGAGGATTGAGATAGAAATGATATTCATATCTCCATAAGGTATCCTTTGAATTCATCTAACAGGTACATGCTACCTAGATTAGATCAAATTCATTTTATCTTCCTTCAAACTTTGATTCTAAACCAAACTTGTGAAATCTTTGAACTTTTAAAAGGTTTCTAAGTGAAGAGAAGAAATCTCATATCATACATAATCATCAACAGATATCATATATCCATAATGTTGACTATGATATGGATGATCTGCATACATCAATATGTATGAGATCCTGAATACCTTGACATCTAACACCTTTCCAAGGAAGGGTGCATTGGACATTTTTTACTTTTGAATACAATATTCACAAGTATGTAAGATTTGAACCTTTAGACAATCTAAAGATTCATCTCTCACTAGTCCATTGATCTCATCAACAGACATATGTCCAAAACTTGATGTCAGATCATTGTCAAATGATCTTCCTCCTCCAATTGATCTTATAAAGGTTTTAATTTACAGTATTAGAAATCTTAACGAACCATTCATTAATTTTCTAATTTTGTGGAGTCCACTAGATGTTATATTACTATCTAAAATATATATCCATCATAACTCTTTATGATAGTTCTATCTTAGAATTCATGTTTATTTCCAACATTTAGAAACAAACAATGGGTGTATTCTTATATCTAGGTCATAGAGACATTCTCTACGACTAAGGGCTCTCCCACTGAAATTAACAAGTCTATCAATCCAACAAAGATTGTTGCAACAATTGCATCAATATACATGTGGATAACTATAAACCTTTAAGATCAAGTTTTTTCAGTCTTCTAAAACATATGCAACCCATTGCAAGTGTTGTCAGAAGATTGAGATACAATTATTAGACTTTATCTTATTCAGTAAGTAAGTCAATATCAATTATTTATGTAGATTATTCTGATGCTCCATCCGAGTCCTTCTCTAAGGATTCTAGACAGACTTGATAGTCGTACTATCAACACATCAATTTATTGCAGTATTGGCATTCATCTAACTCTTTGGATGTCATATGGAAGTCACAGAGGTATAGTCAACTCTTTGACTATACTTCTTACTTGGGTCCAACCCATGCTTCCATTGCGCTCCCTTTATCTGTGAGCAACCATTGCTTAAGACTAAGGATCTCTTACGTTAAATTCAAAAAAAAATCAATGTAAGATCATTTCAACACTTATACATGCTTCATTAAATTCATACAATATGAATATTATGAAGCTTCATGAATGACTAGAGTATAGATAGTAGAATGATGACACTCATCATCTACATCCATCTAAACTCTTAAAACATAGGTTCAGGTAGGTACTCAAACAATTTGAATACATCATCTCTTATAGAGCCACCATTCTGCATGATGCAGTGAACCATCATTCATGATAAATGTCAAGAGCACATATGTATGCCAGAATGTCTTCATTAATTTTATAAGGATTATTTGACAATTGCGATCATCATCGACATGTCACTTCCAAAGTAGAACCGATGAGAGATCAAGACTATAGAGACATACAAACCCTAGGGTTGTTGTCCTATTATCTATTTAATTGTCATTCCTCAATATTATGAGGAAACTTGCACATTGCAACCACATACATTATGTGTCCAACTGCAAGTACAATATCTGGATCATGAATCCAATCCATGATATTTTACTGGTTATTATTGAGTATACCATTGAGTGGGTTTAATGAAGAATTATCTGAAATAAGACATTTGCATAAATTTATATAAATATATATATATATACACATTTTACTTTGATTTAGGAATTTTTATATCAAAGTTGTCTTGTCTTGTCAACACTGAAAGTTCATTCCCTTAATCACTTTCAATGTAAGAGATATACTTACCATTATATCTCAACAAGATCTGGGATCTCCTTCCTTATCTTTGTTACATCTCAATAATATGAGAATCTGCAACTCGGATAAAAAGAAGCGGGAACACATTCCGCCTTGCAAGACCAACTTGCATTCCCAATTCGGTCTTTAGCACCCGGGCCTACCACCCCTAAGGCGATGTTGACCCGTCGTTAATTGAACCAACCGTCAACAGGAATAGTACTCACTGTGCGCAATCCAATATCGCCCCAATAATATGAGGATCCGATATTGGGGTCCCTACGTATACGGCCTTACTCTTTCGAGAAGCAAAGAGCCTGATCCAGATGCGCTTGCATACAGGAGTTGTCACTTCGGACAGGCGTCTCCTACATACAATCCCTGGTGACGGAACCCTTCACCTTGACGGGAGACCATGGATGTCACTTATGTGATCCTCCACCTCATATTCAAATTTTAATTAATTATCATGAATCACATTCACATAATTAATTCTTCCAAGGGAAATTATAACTCTATTCATAATAGAGTATCTCAATTGGACATAATCAATTTAATCACATTAAATTAATTATCAATCCAATTAAATCAACAAACTTGATTATTTTACTTGAATATATATATGGTAAAATCTCAAAATACGTGTTAATTCGAATTTTAATAATTAGAAAATACACCTTAATTTTCTCCGGCATTATACAGTCCCTACCCGCTGTCATGGCCAGTACCGACGAGAGTGGGACGGACCACATACGTTCCAACCGCAACCCCAATGCTCTCCGACTAGACACCATATCCACCTCGGGAAAGCATAATGCCAGATATATCAACTCGTATTTGAGATGATCATCGGTTTTTCAACTGAAATTGTACCATATAGTAATAATCAAAATATTTTTTATTATAAGGAAATTTGATACACAAATTCCCAAATCCTATTCAAACATCAAGTTTGAAGATTGTGTTTCCAATTAAGATTTAGATCAAATCTAATCAATTAATTGGTTGAGGCCAAGTCAATTATGTAAATAATCATCTTCCAATATTTCAGATATTTGTCATGATTATTTCACGAAATTAACAATTAATTTCACTAATTGACAATCACTTGGTTCTAGATTAGGACTGTAATTTCAGTAGGGACCCCTTCTCACTAAAATTAACATATCTCGATCAATTTAAATCCAAATTATACAAATTCAATTTTTCAAAGATTGCTAACTTGATTTAGGACAAAAGCCAATTGATGTTTCACGTATTTCGAGGCAGATGATAACAGTAATTAACTCTTTAATCATGTTAAAATCTATTGTTCCCGCAATAGTGCATACATGTTCATTAAAACAACCATATCTAGAGCATACGAAATCCGATTCACGCAAACTCAGATCCTATGATTTCCTTATTTAATTGGTAACAAAATCCAAGAAATAATACGTGCTTAAGTATTTTAAACATGGCCGAAATTATTTACTAAACAGATCTGCGAAATCAAATGCGATAAAAACTTTCGCAACCTTAACGAACCCAAGTCGTCCTCGGTTTTCGAATCATATTCGAAACCATCAACCTGGATCTGATACCACTTGAAGGATATGGAATTATCCTCAAGCGCATCACGGAAGTGTGATCATCGTATCAGATACGACGAAGAACGACTAGTCGTACTAGTTGTTCGGTGCAGCGCAATTTAAAAAATTTTTATTCGATGAAACCACATGATACGAGAACCATTCTCAGATCGTTTCATCTATAACCACAACAATTATAATGCAATACCTCTTGAAGCGTGGCTGATCAAGTCTCTAAGAGAAGAGACCTCCTGTCTCAAGTCCGATCGTCGACGAGATCGCTTGCGAGCGCGGGGATGAACCGCGTTGTCCTCGCAATCCAAGAAGTTGATCCAAACGTAGTTGCTCCTGATCTCGTCGCATGAGATCAAACGTCTCCTTCGTGGACGTAGCACATCAAGAAGATGGAGAACCGAAGAACGTCGAAGCAGCGGCGCGGTGGCGAGAGCGTCGACAATCCTCTCCTCTAGGGTATGGTGGACGACCACCAATATTAGAGGAAGAGAGGGTTGTCGTGTATGAAGAAAGAGAGAGAGAGAGAGCTCCAAAAATGCATGTAAATAGAGAGCATGGTATGCCTCTCTATTTACAGGGTTTTGGGATCCATAGATCTCAATCCATGTGACATATAAAATCAATGGATGAGATTGATTTATGTCAATCCAATGGTCAAGATTGTTGTTGGTAAAACCAACAAATTTAGGTTAAAATATATTTGACAAAATCAAATATAAATTAGTCCTAAATCAACCCAATAAATAAGGAGAGAATGTACATGGAGATTTCATCTCCATGCACCTTCCATGTGGACGGCCACCCTTTCCTATTTGAAATAGGGTGCCGCCCACTATTTCCATGGGGAGAACAATCTCATGATATTTCATGAGATTGCATATCTCCAAGGAAATCTCTCTTTATTTATTTGCAACAAATTTGTTGGGTTTTATTCTTCAAAAATTATTCACAATTATATTTGAGAATATTACAATCTTGCCATAGAAAAATTGTGAATCACATTCACACCCCAAAACAACATATAATTTACATTGTCAATTAATTACACAATGTGTATCCAATACACATAATAATTAATCAACACATATAAATTATAATTTAGCTCTCTCTAATACATTATAAATCACATTTATAATATATTATTAATAATTGGATATTTCTATCCACATTATTCTTATCCATAATAATTAAATCACATTTAATTATATTAGATGATTTCTTCATACTTCAAGAATCATCATTTCTTCATTGCTTAGATCTTATGGAATTATTCTTGAACCCTTCAAGAATAATGCAATCTCTCTGCAGATACTTGGAGATAAGGACAGGGCGATTGTATTGTTCCATGTATAGTGACATGGATATTGAGATCATATCTCAAATCCAGATCGCGGGCCTCCCATAGATGCTTGATTAAATCAAGACCGTAAATCTAATCTTCTCATTGTATCTGAATCACATTCAGATCAATGTCCAACACTTGGACCAAGATCATATCACTTCTCTACTGAGAGAGGTCACTAAAATCCAGACCCGTTTCATCACTCCCTAGGAATGGAAGCGTCATGGTTATACAATCGTTTATGATCACATCACCCTCAGGTATTCCCAATACATGTACATCCTGTATACTGGAAGACTCAGATTAAACCCGAAGTATTGGATCAACTTTATACTGTCTACTTCATGCTTTTATCAGTAAGTTTCTCATTTGATCATTGGGAGTTGGTATCAATCTTACACTTTCCAAAAGCGTATATCATACCTAGGTCTTGATCATATACTTTCCAAAAGTATATATCAAACCTACAAATTCAGTCAAGCTTCCAAAGCGAGACGACCATGCGCATGGAATTTGATTCTTCCCAATATCTCATGAGTGAGCTCATGCCTTCCGGTTCAGTAACTGAACCTGTATGATCCCTTTGAGAGATCGTATTACTCATATGCCCTTATATGCACACCAGCGTGCCGGTATATAGACCTTTGGTTAGGTCATCAACCTATTGGTCTGCCAAAATACATACTTAGACATATAGTAACACATCTGTCTCCGGTCAGAGGATGCGTGCCTATATCATGACAGCATGCGATATAGGACTTTGGTTATCTCGATCTCGTTAAGTCAACTCTTTGACCTAACTAATATGACACCTCTGAATCTCTATTCCTATGCAGAGGACCTACATCAAGAGGTCGGTCAGATATCAGCCTTCAGAGATAAGGATTGCCATCTCCTACTCAGGCTGGAGATCATCTCTTAATAATCATTTGACGGTGCTTGATGAGTCCTCAATCTAACCCTTTAGATATTCATCCAAGCACCAGCCTCTATGATTCAATAGTTGAATCAATAGCTGTATGATTATTAAGATGGCCATGGTACATAACCCTAATTGTACTAAGAGACCTATTATGCAAATTATTCATTCTTCAGTTCAGATCAGGGAATGATATATGCAATAATATTTATTGCATAATGGCTCGCCGTGGGCTCGCATGTCCAACATCTAGTGTAGCTATGCTGTTTTTGTTTATTCCATTTAAAAATTGAAAATCCCCAAAAAATTCATATCTTGGAGCTCTTGAGGTCTAGGTCTCTATTCTCGGTTAAACTCTACCGTTCCCATTTATTCAACATATCACTTCGCATATCTTCACGCTCTCTATATACTGACCACTCCTTCCACCCTGATTTTGCATGAATCATATCCCTTTGATCTCATCCTTTATCCTGGTTGGAGATCATTCCATCACGCATCATTTGATCCCTATTTTCTCTGACAAATGGTTGAAGTAGCGTCCCATCGAGCTGCGATAATTTTTGCATAGGTCCCAGAACATGAGAATCCCATCTAAGGGGTTCTCATATCCAGCTTTCGCCTCCAAGTGGTTGGACCAACAGACCTCTTCTCAACGAGGTCTAGATCCTGTTGATACTGCCAATAGTTGCATACACCCTCCAAGATCCTCAAGAACCAATCTGAAGTACGAATCCTCACTAGAGTGATAAGAATCGACTAATCGAAGCAGAGAAAACTTGATGTTCTTCCATTTTCTTCATGAGCAGCAACAACCTTCAGATCTGGAGCACGACATGGTTTTAATCCCAATCGTTCGGTGAAGCGCACCGAGAGTCGTCTGATGGCGCCTAAGATCTGATCGAGATCCTTTATTGTCAAATGGGTATTAGCGTACGCAGACCGTCAGATTGACTTAAGTGAAGCATCGATGGTTATTCGTCTCCATGTGCTTGAGCGAAAAATTTCAGCCAGCCCCCTCCTATTTTATTTATTTTGTTTTAATATCTGAAATTTCAAATGACATGTAATATTATTTGTAATATTTGCATTTATGACCCTAGACTTTTCCTATTTTGCACTTTGGTCCATGACATGTCATCTCACGTGGCTTCACAGGTGAGGCTTTGGGTATTTTGCAAGGAAGCCCTCCCAAGTTCTCTTATTTTTCTTTGGTACTAGAGCTTGCAAATTTAGTGTAAAAACTTCTGTGATAATTGCATTTATGTTCCTAGAAGTCCTTATAATTACAAAAATGCCTCTACTATTGATTTTCATTGTTATATATTTGGGTTATTTGCAAATTTGATCTTGAGCTCTCATATATTATTAAAAAATGAACTGAAACTTCGTGGAAATTGCATTTTGGTCCTTTAATTTCTGAATTAAAACATTTTGTGTATTTTTAGTGTTTTAAATAGCATTTTGAATATGAAAATAGTAGGAAAAATGCCTTAATTGTATGGAATTATATTTTATCACATATATTTTTCTGAGAATAATTAATGTTAATTCCTATTTATAAAATATAAAACATTTCATATTTCCCCATTTTGGCTTAGAAAAATTATAAAAATTTCAAAATGTCTCCGAAAATTTTCCAAAAAAATATAGTATCTTTATTTCATAGTATTCTAACATATATCCAAAAATCATGAAAAATATAAAACCAAAAACTTAAAAATTACAACACTGAAAATATTATAAAATCTTAAAAATTACTCAAAAATCCAAAAATAGTGTTCTAAATATTTAATTTTTCTTCTATATGGTTTGCAGGAAAATTAATTTTAGTCCTATCTGATTTGTTAGATATTTATTAGGCCCATCTCAATCTTCTGATTTTCTGATTTGCACTATTTTGTTTTTTTATTATTAAAAATCCATAAAAATTATCAGAACCTCAAAACCCACAAAAACAAAGAAATTCCAAAAAGCCCAAAATTATTTTATTTTGAGAATTTTGACTTTATTTGATAATTTAAACTTTTAGAAAAGGTAAGTTTTCTTTATTTATATTACTAAAAGTAAAATTCAATAAAATTCATTAGCCTAATAAAAATTAAATGTATCCATATAGAAGAAACTCTCAATGAGGTGGGCCTTCCCTTGATGCATTAAAAGTTGTACTGATTTAAGTATTTTTTCTATTTATTTTTTAATTTCTAACTTCATAAATTTAATAATAAATATTAACATAATACGTATATCAAGAAAGATGTAGAAAATATTATTATATTGGACACAAAATGTTAGATACAATATTGATGATATATTTTTACAAAACAATGTGATCATCATTATTTTACAATGTGTAGTTTATATTTTACAAATTGTAACACAATTAACAAATTTGGTTATGGCTTTTTAAATTTTAGGAAAGGTCCATCTCATTGGAAGGGTCTCTTATACATATAATTAATGACCCACAAAAATATTGAAAAACAAAAACCCCAAAATTACCTAAGTGGATTGCTCATTTTTTGTCTATACTCTGCTCTCAGTGGTTCAACATTCTATATACTTGTCACTATACACACATTTGGTAGAATTATAATAAATTTTATCTCACATTCTCATTGTTCATCTATTTGTGGTTTGATTGTTGGTTGAATTGCATTGATCGGGTATTTAGTGACGTGAGAGCAACCGACACAGCGATTGTCAGATCTGACTTTTCGGACAACACAAGCCCTCCAAGATCGGACGATAGATACCCCGTTCTTTGCGTTGCACCACATGGGCAAATGAGATTGGTAGCAGAATTCACATACATATTACATTCTGATCACAAATATGTGTGCATCCTCTTTTTGTGGATTCAATTTTCTATATCATTCTTTTTCTCGTGGAGGTTTACGGGTCCTAACTGCTCGCATATTAGAGGGGGGTTATGAACTTCTTCTTGTAATGGACCTTCTCTTGTGTCTGCTTTCCTTTTCAGATTTTGCATGGCCTAGTTGGACCGAATCGACCAAGCAGAATTCTCATCGAGTCTCATTGTTTTTGCTCTTCTTAGATCTTTTCCAAGTTGCCCGATCTTGGAGTATTTGTATCCACATTACTTTGCATCATAAACCTTCTTTATAACTTGTCTAATGTTGTACTTAAAAATCATACAATAGAAAAACTCAAACAAACAAGGCGCATTATATCCAATAGTAAATTTCAAAAAAAGTCTTGCAAGTGCAAGAGATGCTTGATATCCATAAGATCAACTTTTTGCAGTCACACCTTTAAAGTTACAAATAAATGCAACAGAAGCACCAGTAACCTACCTTGTAACCTTGTCGCTGTGCATGGCGTCTCCCCGCCCTCCTGACCCTACCTTCTCCCCCCTAACCCTCCCCCCTCCCCTCTCTCCCAGTCTTGCCCCTCTTCCTAACATCCTCACCCACCTCCTCCATCCTATGCTCCGGTTTTGACTGATTCTGCTTCTGCCTCCAACAACCAGGCTCCTCCGCAGCCTCGTGGGCCCTCCCTTTTAGGTTGTCCCCATCCTATCCCTTCCTGGAGGGAGGTCTGCGGTGAACCCCCGGTTGTTGCGCCTCCTTCACGTCGCATGGCCTTCACTTCCCCGTTTGTCGTCAACGGGGAGGAGGTTGCCTTCGTCACTGCTGACGATGTTGCCCTTCTTGACAAGAAGTGGGAAAATACCCTCGTCTTCTATGTCCTTGGCAAAAGGCCCTTCCGTAAGCTGCTTGACGCTTTTGTCCAAAAGGTTTGGAAGCCCTCCGGGAGCTACAAGCTATTCCCTAGGCCAACTGGCTTCTACTTCCTGCAACTTCCCTCAGAAGCCGACTGCCAACGTATTCTCGCTGGAGGCCCTTGGCTCTTCCAGGGTCGCTTCATGGTCATCAAGCAGTAGGAGGCTGGTTTATGTCTTGAACGTGAGCTCCTGTCGGAAATCCCTATATGGGTGCGCTTCCACGGCCTAAGCCTGGGTCACTACTCCGTTGGGATTCTCAATAAGCTCGTAAGCCTACTTGGTACGCCCCTTTTCATGGATGCTCCAACAGCTTCTGGTATGTGTGATGGATACGCAAGGTGTTGCATCTCCATCCATGCAACCAAGGATATCCCCAAGGCTATACCTCTACTCTTCTTCACCGGAAAATGCCAAATGATTGAGGTGGAATTATAGTGGAATCCCCCTCGATGTGCTGGGTGTGCATCCTTTGGTCACTTTCCGAACAATTTCCCGTTTGCTACCACCCATCCTACCACCACCAAGGAATTGGGCTTTGCATCTCAGGAAGTGGGCTTTGTTGCTCAGGGAACCGACTTCAATCTACCCTTGCGGCTCCTTCATCGGCAACCACCATTGATGCTTAGCTGAACCAATCTCCTCAGAGACCCGATGCTTCCTCCTCCCCGGAGCCCCTGGCATCGCGGACTCGTGCCAAAGAAGGCCCTCCACAACCGGGTTGTTCTTCATCCTCAGGCGAGTGCTTTGGCCGCTCCTTATCCAAATATCAAAAGCGTAACCCCCCCCGTTAGTAAGCCTTACCCTGCTTTTCAGTTGGGTCCTAGAGGCATTCTTTAGCGAAGACTCTCGGCAGCCAAAAAACCTCCGGCTCGCCTTGGAAGGACCAACGAGGAAGCTGTCCCGGACCTCAATCGCCCGTCAGACGATAATAGTCAACAATCCGCTCAGCAACAGATTCCTGTGTTTGAAATGGAGCCAAACAACTCGATACCATCTGTACTCACAATCCAAAATACGGCCTGGTCAACCGCCACCCACAAAAAGAAAAAGGGCCCCAAGGGCTCCCCCAAAACCCCGTGCCGACGGCACCCTCCCAACAATAGTTTTAATGCTTGTTGCAGTACGCAACACTAGGGGCCTTAACAAGCCCAGGAAGTTCAAGAAATTGTTACGGGACATTCAAGCCAAGGATGTGGAAATAATTGATCTCGTGGAAACAAAGATTCGCCCACAGAATAGGGACAAGTTCGAGAAGTTGATTCCTAGTGGCTGGTCTTACATTCACAACAACACCAATTTGGGAAGGATTTATATCCTTTGGAATGGTACTACCTAGAATTGCTCCACTTTGGACATCTGCTCTCAGTCGATTACTATGGAATGCTCCAATCTTGGGGGTTTCAATTGCATCATTTCTGTTTTTTATGGAGAGAATTGCCCGCTGCTTCGTAATGAACTGTGGGATCATCTCCGATGGCATTCTTCCCTCGCCTGAAGTCCCCTGGCTGGTCCTGGGGGATTTCAATGTCGTGCACTTTGTGTCGGAAAAGTTGGGTGGTCGTGCTCCACCATGCAAACCGTTGGATGACTTCAACCGCTGCATCGATGACTGTGGTCTATCGGACATGGACTCGGTTGGAAATACTTGGTCTTGGTCCAATTCGTCCATTGGCCCTACGAGAATCGTGGCACGTCTTGACCGTGCTCTGGTTAACGCTTCATGGATCTCTTCCCTGCCTACCGCAAAGCTAACTTACTCCCCGCTGCAGTCGAGTGATCACCATCTTCTCACGGTGGAGCTCTCTCGTGATGCCAGACGGCCAAAACCATTCTGTTTTGACTATTGGGTGGCCAGGCCGGGTTACATGGAGGTTGTGGATATGGCGTGGTCCATGCCTATCAGTGGGAATCCACTCTTTGTTCTTGCCCGCAAGTTGGGTTACGTCAAGGTGTCGCTTAAGAAGTGGGCCTCTAAGGAGGCAAATGTTTTCTCCGAGGTTAAGCTGGCGGGAAACTTCTTGGACAGCATCTGTAATGCCATGTCCCAGGCCCCCTTGGATCCATTTCTAGCGCAGCTTGAGCTGGAAACAAAATCATACATTGACATGCTAGCTGCGGACATGGAATGGGCTTGGAAGCAGAAGAGTCGGATTAATTGGCTCAAGCTTGGGGACCGTAACACTAGATTCTTTCACCTTTCTGCTAAAGCGAGGGTTGCAAGGAACCACATTAGCTCTCTCCTTGATGTGCATGGGAAAGCGGTTGACAGATCGGAAGAGATCAGTAACACAGCCTTGGTGCACTTCTCTGCCTTGTTGGGTCCGGAGCAGAATCGCCCCCTCTTGACCCCCCCTCTTGCACCTAAAAGTGTCCTCTCTGACCAAGCAAGGGTTTGGTTAGCCAGGCCCTTCAATGTTGATGAAATTTGGAGGCGATTCGCTCTATTCCCTCCTCTGGCGCGCCAGGTCCAAATGGGTTCAATGCTGCCTTCTTTAAACGTCACTGGTCCACCGTCAAAGATGATATTTGCTTAGAGATATCATTCCTTCATGGGGGAGGGAATATGGTGCGGTAGGTGAACCATACATTCTTGACATTAGTCCCTAAGGTTCCGTCTCCAAATGGAATTGTTGATTTCTGCCTAATCTCCTGCTGCAACGTAATTTACAAAATATTTGCAAAACTACTTGCAACTAGGCTTGGGGTTGTACTCCCGCAACAATCTCGCTGAACCAATATGCTTTCATAAAATGGCGATCCATCAGCGACAATATTCGCATGGCCCAGGAAATTTTACATGGCTTTGATAGGCAATCGAGTGTCAACAAGGCTTGCCTAAAGGTGGATCTTTCTAAGGCCTTCGATTCCGTTGACCACACATTCCTCCTGGACTCGCTAAAGGCAATGGGTTTCTGCAATAAATGGATCAAGTGGATCGAGGAATGTATTACAACTACTTCCTTCTCTATTATGGTGAATGGTTCTCCTCACGGATTCTTCAAAGGAACGCGTGGTCTGCGGCAAGGTGACCCGCTTAGCCCCCTGCTTTTCACTGTGACCATGGAGGCTCTTTCTTGTTTGGTGGACAGGGCTACGGCTGCCGGCCACATTCGGCCTTTGGGAAGAGGTCGCACGGTGGCTCCGACCCACCTCATTTACGTAGATGATCTTCTTTTCTTCTCCAATGGCAACCTCCGCTCCCTCTTGGCCATTAAAGAAGTCCTTGAATCCTTTTATAATATGTCGGGCCTTATGCTTAATGCCAGGAAGTCGTGTGTCTTTCGGCCCAAATATTTCCATGATGACTTCTCTACTACCCTCAGAATTGGCTTCCTGAGCCGCTCTCTGCCCACCCAGTACCTTGGCCTACCGCTAGCCTCCTCCAATGGAGGAGATCTGACTTCCGTGTTCTGGAAGACAAGGTGAGGGCCTTGCTTGGCGGCTGGAAAGCCAAGGCCCTGTCTTTTGCTGGCCGCATTCAACTCCTTAACTCGGTCATTCGTGGTGTCAATCTCTACTGGATTACTGGTATCTTCATCCCTATCGGCATTTGCAAGTTAATAGATAAGCTGTGCGCGGACTTCCTTTGGAGCCGCTCTAGACATGATATTGCTTGGGCCACGGTTTGTATGCCCAAGGCGGAAGGTGGCCTCGGTCTGCGCAATCTGACCTCTCTTCGATCGTCCATGATGGCCTCTTGGTCTTGGAGGGTGTTGTCCTCGGACTCCTCTATTTGGGCATTGTTCATGAGATCTAAATACTTGCATTCACAAACTTTTTGGGCCCTCCAGCCGTCCTCCTTCGACTCCAGAATTTGGAGGGCTATTTTGAGGAACCGCGAGTTTATTCGCTATGCTATTGGAGGGGATTCCCCGCCGTTTCGATGGCTCTACTACCCGAGGGGATTCTCCTTCCAGGATGCCTACGACCTACTACGTCCCAGGGCTGCTCTGCAATCGTGGTCGACTATTGTCTGGGCGAAAGGTACCCCGCCTAAATACTCGTGTACGCAATACCGGGCGATTCTACAATGTCTACCAACCACCGATAGGCTGGCATCTTGGGGTATCTGCGAGTCGATGAACTGCTATCTATGCTCTTCGACGCCAGAAAGCCATGGACATCTTTTCTTCTGCTGCCCCATGGCCTCGTCCCTATGGAAGGATGCATGCTCCGCCTGTAGCTTACCTTCCCCGCCTAGTCTTCCGCTGGCTGATACTGTTGCTTGGATCTCCTCTTCTCCCGACCAGGCTCAGCGCAACTTCTTGTCTTCTCTGTTGGCCATGGTTGTGTGGGCTCTTTGGAACGAAAGGAACTGTCGTTGGACGCTGAGAGGCTCCTATCCACTGGACGTCATCCTCCATGATACTGTGCGAAATGCAAAGACTCTTTGGGGGGGTCTTCACGTATCACTGTTGTCCTGAGATTTTGCAAACTTAGGATATACCTTTCTCCTCTCATAACATTGCATCAGTCATCTTATAATTTTTATTTTGTCAGGAACATGTGGAGCTATTAAAGCCTATGTACACCTTTTTGGTTATTTTTGGAATATACTCAATACTTACCTACCAAAAAAAGAAGCACCAGCTATATATATAGTTAATAGGTTGATGGTCGACTGATGTTCCCACCTACTTACGGGTGGTATACTGTAAGGCATCACCCAAAAAGATATAGAGAAGTTTTCGGAGACCTACTCTCTCTTGCACACACACTAACGTAAAGGTAAAATAAAAACGATCTGGAATGGGCGTGGAAGCAGAAGAGTAGGATTGATTGGCTCAAGCTTGGGGATCGTAACACTAGATTTTTCATCTTTCTGCTAAGGCGGGGATCGCAAAGAACAACATTAGTTCTCTTCTTGACGAGCATGGAAGATCGATTGATAGGCTGGAAGAGATTGGTACCGCTGCCTCGGCGCACTTTGCTGCCTTACTTGGACCGGAGCAGAATCGCCCCCCTTTGGTCCCCATTCCTCCGCATAAAAGAGTCCTCTCCGACCAGGCTAGGGATTGGCTCGCTAGGCCCTTCCATGTTGATGAAATTTGGGAGGCGGTCTGCTCTATCCCCTCCTCTAGCGCGCCGGGACCTTATGGGTTCAACGCCATATTCTTTAAACGTCATTGGTCCACCGTCAAAGATGAAATCTGCTCTGCGATCTCTTTCCTTCACGGGGGAGGGAACATGCTGCGGCAGGTGAACCACACATTCTTGACTCTTGTCCCCAAGGTGCCGTCTCCAAGTGGAATTACTGATTTCCGTCCGATCTCCTGCTGCAACGTAGTATAAAAAATATTTGCAAAGCTACTTGCATCTAGGCTTGGGGTCGTGCTTCCGCAACTCATCTCGCTAAATCAATCTGCTTTCATTAAGGGGCGGTCCATCAGTGACAACATTCGCTTGGCACGGGAAATATTACATGGTTTTGATCGGCGGGCGAGTGCCACCAAGGCATGTCTCAAAGTGGATGTAGCTAAGGCCTTTGATTCTGTTGACCACTACTTCCTCCTCGACACCCTAAAGGGAATGGGTTTTTGCAATAAGTGGATCAAGTGGATTGAGGGTTGTATTACAACCACCTCCTTCTCTGTTATGGTGAATGGTTCACCACATGGCTTCTTCAAGGGAGCGCGTGGACTGCGGCAGGGTGACCCGCTTAGCCCCCTTCTTTTCACTGTGGGCATGGATGCTCTTTCCTGCCTGGTGGACAGGGCTACGGCTGCCGGTAAAATTCAGCCTTTGGGTAGAGGCCGCACGACGGCTCCGACCCACCTCATTTACGCCGATGATCTTATGTTTTTCGCCAAAGGAAACCTCAGCTCCCTCTTGGCCATTAAAGAAGTCCTTCAATCTTTCTATAATATGTCGGGCCTTAAGCTAAATGCTAAGAAGTCTTGTATATTTTGGCCTAAATCATTCCGAGATGACTTCTCTTCTACACTCAGAATTGGTTTCCTGAGCCGCACACTACCCACTCGGTACCTTGGACTTCCACTCGCCTCCACAAATGGGAGGAGAACGAACTACAGATTCATGGAAGACAAAGTGAGGGCCTTGCTTGGTGGCTGGAAAGCCAAGGCCCTCTCCTTCGCCGGCCGCATTCAACTCCTTAACTCAGTCATTCGGGGTGTCAATCTCTACTGGATTGCTGGTATCTTTCTCCCTATTAACATTTGCAAGACAATTGATAAGCTCTGTGCTGAGTTCCTATGGGGTCGCTCGAGGCATGATATTGCTTGGGCCACAGTCTGTCTACCCAAGGCGGAGGGTGGTCTTGGTATGCGCGACCTTGCTTCTCTTAGATCTGCCATGACTGCCTCTTGGTTGTGGAGGGTGCTGTCATCGGACTCCTCTATTTGGGCATTGTTTTTGAGATCTAAATACTTCCATTCGCAATCTTTTTGGGACCTGCAACCTTCATCATCCGACTCCAGAATTTGGAGGGCGATTTTGCGGAGCAGGGAGCGGCTACGTCCTGCCATTGGAGGGGATTCTCCTCCGTTTCGCTGGCTGCACTCCCCGAGGGTTTCTCCTTCCAAGATGCCTTCGACCTTCTTCGGCCTAGGGCTGTTCTGCAATCATGGTCGACTGTTGTCTGGGCAAAAGGAATACCACCTAAATTCTCGTGTACGCTCTACCGGGCGGTCCTACAACGTCTTCCGACCACCGATCGGCTGGCTTCTTGGGGAATCGGCGTGCCTAAGAACTGCTACCTTTGCTATTTGGCGCCGGAAAGCCATGGGCATCTCTTCTTCTGTTGCCCCATGGCCTCGACCCTTTGGAAGGATGCCTGCTCTGCCTGTGGCTTGCCTTCCCCGCCTAATCTTCCGATGGCTGATACTATTGCATGGATCTCCTCCATTGCCGACCTGACTCAACGTAACTTCCTGTCTACTCTGTTGGCCATGGTTGTTTGGGCGCTTTGGAACGAAAGGAACTGTCGATGGACCCTCGACAAGCTCATGTCTACCGGACGTCATCCTTCATGATATTGTGCGAAATGCAAAGATACTATGGGGAGATATGTATCACTGCTGACCTGAGACTGCTGGACTGTGATTTTGTTTTGCTAAATCCCTTTTTCTCCTCATAATATTGTTTGTATTCCCTTTAATTTTTGTTTGGTCAGAAACGTCTAGGGCTTCTATAGCCTCTGTATAACTTTTTGGTTTTGAAATATACACATTACTTACTTACCAAAAAAAATAAAAACGATCACCACCACAAGGAAAAAGGCGAGATAAAAAGGCACAGTAAAACCAGCAAAAGTACAGGATTTTTTACACGCAAACGGCAAAAGAATATCCACCGATCCGCCCCTATTCACCAGTCCCCCCTTATCCTGGAATAATCAAGGGCAAATCCGTCCTTTGAGTCACCGCCCCGCACGGGTATAATATCCCCATCTCGTAATTCCTACAAACAACATGGGCATTCACGTCCTCCCGTCCCCCTGCTTTGACCACAGTACTTCCACCTCCCTCCTTTCGATCTCGCCACGATCGATGGCCCATTCGACGGCCGCGATCTCCTCGTGTGGTGGATCGTACGGCCTCGCAGAGTTGTCGGCTTTCCGCTCTACGTGCGGGCATCGACCCTCTCGCCACCACCTATTAAAGGCCCTCCCTCTCTCTCTCTCTCTCTCTCTCTCTCTCTCGTGTTCTCTCTGCCTTCGATTCCCCGTTCGCCGTTCGATCCAACCCAACTCCAGTCGCTTTCTCACTCACGCGCCAAATCTTCGGGTTCCAGTCCCCCTCTCTGTAGTCTTCGACTTTTTGTGGGTAACAACTAACTTACCTCCTTTCTCTCTCTGTGTTTGTCCGCTCTATGATTCGCGTTCTGGAGATGCTCCTTGGTCTCGGTGTTGGTTTCTGCTTTGTGGGTTCTTCTCGGAAGATGAGTTTTTGATGGAAAGGTGACTCCTTTTTACGTCCGGCGAGGAAGGCTCTGAGGAGGTCGTTTTGAGTCTTATTTGAATTTTGTAGCGAGGATGGGCATTGGGTTGGTAGTTTTCCGGGAAAGGTTGGATCTTTTTCGGTATTTTCTGCTTGTTTTAGATTGGAAACGTTATGTGTGTGTTGTATTCTTAGTTGGGCTTTGTTTGGAGAAGAGCAGTTCCGTGCATTCTTCTCCTTCCTTTGATATTGCCTTTCTTCAAGTTTTCAGTACAACGATCGCGTTGGTGTTCTTTGTGGATACACGGTGGTGGGTTGCAGCATGTTTTTTCTTTGTTGGGAGTCTTCCTGTGGGATTTGTTGGAATTGTTTCGTGGATTCGGTAATCGTTTTCTTTGAGTGTTTTTTTTAGATTTATTTTGTTCTTCATGCCGATTTCGTGGTCCTGATACGATTTACAGTGTTGCAAAGGCAGTCAGGCCTCGTGCTTTGTTTCTTCTTTTGCAATTTTGTAGAACTGATTTTGATGCTTAAAGAATCTTCCATCAAGCATGGGGAAAATGAGTTTTTTGGTGTTGGAATCTGGATAGTGATTTGAAGTTTGTTTTGACTGTCAATACTATTGGAAATTTCTACTCTAATAATGAAGCTGCATTTTCAGGACATTTTTGTTCTAACTGTTATCAGTAAATGAACTGATTAGTATGCCTATCAATTTTCAAGCCTTCTGTTTTTTTATTGTCTGGATGTTTAAGAATGTCTTGATGGTTATGCTTAACTGGTGTTCCCATTATGATGATGGCAAAGACTACATGTCCTTTTCTTTCAATAATTACATGAACTTGATTTTTCAAAATTCAGATTGTGCAGACAAACCAATAACTTAAAGGTATAGCATGGAAATAAATGGTGTAAGGAATGCTGGACGTGCAGCACACATAGTTAAGGGCAATAATGAAGTGGGGTCGCGTAGCAATGTGGATGACCTTGATCCGTGGACAGCATGGGCTTATAGGCCTCACACGATCTCAATGCTGCTTTGTGGTGCATGCCTTCTAATGTGAGTGCCTACCATGCCTATTGACATATGATGCTCTTATCTTGCAAATTTCCAAGAATGCTTTCAATAATTGTGGTGACCACGTTCCTTCCTTCTTGTCTTTTTCCAATACAAATTGATATATTTTCCATGTTTTTGTTATGGTTACTAATTAAGTTAAAGTAAATGCCACCGACAACTGCATATGTATACACATGCTTGTACACACAAATGTATATCTCTCAGTAAGCACGTGTATTTGCATATCTCCTTAAGCATGTGTATGCACACATATGTACATGTATGCACAAGATCTACTGGATACCGTGAGGGCAGTGCCTGATGTTGCTTTTTCAGGTGTATAATTCAATATTTATATGAAGTCCAATCAATGGTTTTATTAGAGTTGCATCTTTGAACATTTTTTTAAGATATGCAGGTCGGATATTAGAAGTCAGAAGAAGAAAATAGAAGTAAATGGGGATTAAGAGGATTATCCTGTTATCCACTTTCACCTTAACGTTATGCATGTTTCCATGTGGACCAAAATTTTGGATTTGAGCTCAACAATGTTTAAGAGAAAAGAGGAACACATAATGACTAAGAATAAGAAGTGAGCGTGCTCTCAGAAGCCAGAGCATCTGCTTGGTAGGACTGAAAAAACCAGTTATTATTGGCATGAGGAAACTTGAGGGACTAGTGAGGAAATGGCGGTTCATAATAAAGAAATATTAGCATTAACTTTCTGAATGTTTCGTGGCAAAATAACTTGTTCTCAAAGCAGTACATTTCTCTTTCAAGTTTCTCATATGCAGCAAGGACTTGGGGGAGTTTTATTCTGTGGATGAATTAGTTTGATCACGTAAAATAAGATTCTTTGACATTTCTCATTAAAAGTGAACAGAAGTAATTGGAACTGTTTCCATGTGGACCAAAAATAAGAGTCAGTACATTGGGCATTTTTTTATCCAGATGGGCCAGTGGAGCGCTTAATCCAGAAAGCACAGCTTATTATGACAGCATAACATCCATGAAGAGGTAATTGGAACCTCTTTATTCTTCCCACTTTTACCCGGATAACTCCGGTTTCTCATAATATTGCTGGTTTCTATTATCTGTGCTTTCTTATAGGGGATGCTGTGCAATGATCGCCGTCTTTCTTGCTTACTGCCTACTTCAAGCACCTTCGACGTGAGTGAGCAGTTTTTATGAGCACCTACTCATTAGTTTACATGGAAGATCTAATATTATAATTTGTGAATAATCTGCTTAATCATGTTATAGGCAATTTTAGATAATTTTTATTCTTTTGTAGATACTATTTTTTATGATATGTGGTTTCCTTAATTTTGGAAGAGCTGCATTTCTCGATTTCCATCGGAGTGGATATGGTCCTTCTTTGTTTATATGTCAAATCTCTAAGGCTCTAAATAGGATATGATATAGTTCATTGATAAATTGGTCTAGAGAGCTAAAATCCTTTGAATAATAAATGCTAATGGTCATTGAGAAGGCAAGTAATTAAAAATTTAGTTTTGTTGCAAGAGTTGGGAGCTATGAAAATGTTTATATCTTCATTAAGCTAGTTCCACTGTCTCTGTTACACTTCAGAAACAAGATCAATATGTGTTGGCATTTACAGAGCACCACATAGACAGATTTCAATTATTCAATTACAATGATTTATACATATTGAAAAAAAGATGAGTTGTCTTGGGGGAGAAATGGAGACCTTTATATTTTTTATTTAAAAATCATCTTTCTAGGTGGGTTTTTAATTCTCGCGAACCTACAGCTGCTATATTGATTCTGAAATGATCAATAAGAAAAATTTACAACCTGAATATATTTCTTTCCAGGGTGCTAATTAGACCACATCCTGCAATTTGGCGTTTGGTTCATGGCTTGGCTGTTGTTTACCTTGTTTCTCTCACGTTTTTACTATTCCAGGTATATGATCTCTGCTGGTAAAGACACTTTTTGCTGTGTGCAAACTTTATTTTTCATATTGGGAGTACTAATCTAAATGAATCCATAACCATGTAAAGAAGTCAAAATCATGGACTTATGATACGTTTTATCAATGACAAATTTAACTATAATCTTATTCTTAGTTCATATTTACACATATTTAATGTGTGAATGTTGAACTGACTGAATGTGTAATATTTATATACCTAATAGTTAACATAGGAATGTGATATATTTAGTCCTTACTAAAATCAGCTCGCATAATCATTAGTGGTGTCAATTAATTCTCCATAGCATGAACTCAAACTCAAATTTGAGTATTCTTGCCTTGTTTCTTCCTCCCACACTTTCCTCCACCGACCTGTCTGCCCATCCATTGAACCCTTTCCTGAAGTGATAAACAGCATCCTTGCGGACTTCTCCATGCCTCTACCAACTTGCTCCCTAGCAGCCACCGATGCCGTCAATAAGAGTTTGGAAGACCTGAACGAAGAACCATAGGTACTCAAAATATGCAATGCAATATCCACTAATTTATACCAACATACTGTGGCCAGGCGGCAGAAGTAAAGGAGCACTAAATGCGGTTCTTTCAACCAAAAAATTAGACTATGCATTCTGTGGTTCTCATAAGTAAAGAGTGGTTGAGATTCAAAATGGTAGCTCCCTTTAGGTAAACATGTAGTCTATATGTTGTTTATGCGGTTCTCCCATTTGATTTTTGGATTTATAGACGGTATCTTCGGCCACTTGAGATTCCTTTTTGTAATGTTCTTGGTTGCAGTTTCTAACTGATTTTGTATTTTCAGAATCGTGATGATGCTCGGCAATTTATGAAATTTCTTCACCCTTATCTTGGTGTTGGTATGCCTTTTCTATCACTTCTGGTTTTAATTTACAGTCATCTTGTGGTTCATTAGTTGAACTCGCTACTTTTTTCGCCAGAACTTCCTGAAAGATCTTATGGTTCTGATTGTCGAATTTATGTCTCAGAGAATCCAAAAAGCAGGTTTAACAATGTTTATGTACGGTGTCTGTTTCCACTATCCAGACATTTCTCTGTCTTCAGGCATTTTCGGTTTTGTATGATACTGATACGATGTTTTAGATGTTTCTAGGAGACTATATTCGATGAGTTTGTTCTAGCTCATATATTTGGATGGTGGGGCAAGGCCATCATGATTCGTAATCAACCACTTCTTTGGGTGTTATCCATAGGCTTCGAGTTGATGGAGGTAGGATGTTGATTATCCAAAGATGATAATTCCTCGAACTTCCATTCTTTATTATTCTTGATTTTGTATTGGAATCTTGCAGCTAACTTTCCGGCATATGCTACCTAACTTCAATGAATGCTGGTGGGATAGCATTATTCTGGACATTTTAATATGCAATTGGTTTGGTGAGATTCTCTATACCTATTTAAGACTGTCCACTTGATGATATTGTTTGTATTGTTGGTACCATTAGATTAAGATTAATTGCAAACTAGCAATCATTGCACATGCATTGTAATGAAACAATGATTGTTATAATCCAAATGGATGCGGAGATCCGCTCATCTGATGAATGCTGCCTCATTGATGGTGACATGGACGAGGATGGCAACGAGAAATAGAATCAGCAGGCATGTGAAGGTTCACTTAGAACCATATCAATGCTTTTTGCACTTGATCATTATAAAATATGAGCAGCACCAAGATTCCAACATGGCAATTTCTGTTCCCTTTGACTCGCTGATTGTGATGGACTCGCACAATCATAATAAATGATGATTCTTTTTTATTGACTTGACAGGAATTTGGGCAGGAATGTGCACTGTCAGATACTTTGATGGGAAAACATACGAGTGGGTTGGCATTAGTCGGCAGCCTAACCTTCTTGGTAAGGTACGTTCCACTGTTCTTTTGAAGATTTGTTTTCTGATATGTCGACGCCTCTATAGAACCCTAGTTAGTATGCTGTAGATGCTGCTTTTTTGTGCTTAGAATTGGTGTATTGGAGTTGCAGTCGAACCATCTGTATCAAACTAATTTTATTGTGTGTGGTTAGGTGAAACGCACGTTGAGCCAATTCACTCCGGCTCATTGGGACAAAGATGAGTGGCATCCATTGCTTGGTCCGTGGAGATTTATTCAAGTTCTATGCCTCATCGTCGTGTTTATGACCGTGGAACTCAACACGTTCTTTCTCAAGTTTTGCCTTTGGATACCTCCTCGAAACCCCTTGATCGTGTACAGATTGGTCTTATGGTGGCTAATCGCGATTCCAACAATTCGCGAATACAATACTTATCTGCAAGACAGGTAAGCTTCGAGTTTCTTAGTTTTTCCATGATTCATTGTTTCTTACATTGATAGCATTCTTCTTCCAAAACAGAACACCTGTGAAGAAGGTTGGGACATTTTGCTGGCTGTCGATTGCTATCTGCATCGTCGAGCTCCTTATCTGCATCAAGTTTGGTCATGGTAAGACAAATGAGATAAAGAAGTCTCAGTGTATTGGATGACTTAACCTGAATGTGTTTTTACCTTATTAATAGGCTTGTACCCCAATCCGATGCCGCTATGGCTGGTGATCTTCTGGTCAGCGGTCGGGACGGCCGTTGCTGTTTTTCTTGCGATGTGGTCGTGGCAGAGTCATAGACTTTCAGCTAGGAAGAGGATTTAACGATTGGATAGGAAGATTGCTATTGCTTTTTATCATTCTATATTCTTTTTTCGTCTTCTATTCTCTTCTATGTTCATATAGTTCTGTAGATATCATGGCCTTTGAAATCTGTAGATGCGGGAAATTGTTGCATGGATGGGAATGGATTGTGCAGAAGATGCTATTATTATCAGCCTGGATATCTTTTCATAGTTCCAAATCTCATGCCAATTTTCCATCATTTGATATTTTAGGCATATTTGTGTAACAAAACAGGGATCCTTATATTCTTTTTATTTCAGATGATATTATTTTCTTTATCAAGGCCAAAACCAACAGTTCTTTCATTGGTTAAAAAAGAGTAGGAAGTTTGAAAGGTTGTAAGAGGTCTATAGAAATGACGAGAATTGTATTTTTCCAAAGATATAAAGCTAAAAGGTCTATAGAAATTATGAGAATTCTATTCCAAAGAGGTATAGAGCAGGCATGATGTAATAATTCGATTATGCAAACCTTGCGTCTCTCAATAAATGCAAATAAATACATCTTAAGTAGAATTCATGTCATGCATGCCAACATGGTTACTATCAATCGTATATTGCTAAATTTGAAGGTCGATGTTCGAAGATGATACGATTTTTTAGCTTTTGCAACGATATTCTTTCGGATGTTACAGTGGTCAATGGGAGGAAATGGAAGATCTTCCGTGGTCAACTTTAAGCAATTATGGGATTTGCCCCCCTAAACATGAAATAATAATAATCTTAGATCATAAGCCTATTTTAGTAATCAGACCATCAAAAGTCTTAAATGCAAAGATAGAGTAAAACATAATCACATCTTATTCTGATTCTCATTAATTTGTGATTACCAAGTGGGAACATCATTGGTAAATCAGCAACCACGAGTACATCTGATCACCAATTTAAATAATATTGCATTAATATATACGGTGGTAGAGAGTAATAAAATCCACTCAAACCCTACAATTGAAGTGTGTTGAATTAATAGTAGACGATAAACATCTTTATTATGGGCTTTTCATTGCGGGAGATATCCGATGGGGATCGGGCGACCCTTATAGGGGTCTGGGGATGGTCGGCCCCCTATGAGGACCGTCCGATCCCCATCGTATGGCTCCCGCGAGTACAACATATGCTGCACTACAGCAGATGATCCACTTTGATAGTTGAGAGGGTACCACGTGAGTACCGGGCGATATCAAGTATTGAGGAATATGTACATGAAATTTTAATGAATTTGAAAATAAATTGTATCAAGAAGTAATTTATATGGAATTGGAGACTCATGATTTTGCATTAAACGTCCATAATATATAATTGCTTTAGATACCATCATGTTGTTGTCTATGTCTTACGGTCTCTTCTTGATTGGGAGAAAAAAGTAAAGATTATTTTTATGTGCATCTCTAATACTTCGAGTTATTCTTGCGTGACTTTGGCAAAACAGATTGATTCATTCGGTGGATGAGATGGTCTAGAAGATGCTTGCTAGTGGTTCGCTATTCATAATACCTCCCATTTGTCTCAATCATTTCCTAGTCTTGTTATACCAGCACGTTTGGTATTCTTAAAAATGCATGCTTAGACTTCATTACACATGACATTTCTCGTGTGTCTCCATCATACTCGAGTCTCAATAAACAAACATATCTGATGTATGTTCATGCATGGAAGTAGATTAAAGATGTTGATTTAATGGGATTGGGTAATGATTGAGACAAGTAAAGAGCTATCTGATGAGTCTTAAACTTATCAACTCGTGAAAATCATCATCTTGAGCTATCCTCAGCAAATACATATAACTCAGCTAAATTTATCTTGTTATATATATCTATTCGTGAAGAAACCTCTTATTATTACAAAAACTAAATAAAAGGATTAAAATCTGAAAACTCATTCACTACAAGAAAAATATGGTGTGGCTACAGAATGTGACTACGGAAACTTGTGACCACGATAATTGTGTGGTTACTAGTTTTTCATAGCTACAATTTCATGACCAAAGTCTTCAAAGATGTAAATTTCGTAATTGTGGCCACGACAACTTCTATGGCCATAACATATTCGTGGTCGAAGAACTCTCACGATGAGACTTCTAGCTACGTCTGCATGCCACGAAGTGCTGTGGTCACAAGCCCCACACCCGTGGGTGTAGTTCTGTGGTCACATCTTGTTTTCCTTGTAGTGATTCCAAAAAGAGAAAGTCAAGAAAACTTTATCATATGCGCATATGTATATATATTGGCAAATATGACATCTAATCTTAGCGACTCCAATAGATTGATTGAGTCGACAAATAAAGAAAAATCGAGAAGAAAATATCAAAAATAGGTTAACACATGTACATATTATTTTATGCATGGCATATATATTTGTCTGACTCAAAATAATTTCATATCAAGCCTAAGAAAGATCTACCAAACATACTAACTTGTATATACGAGGAATGATCTCAAACTCTAATGTAGCATATCTCAATCTTCCCAATCTTATACTTCAAGCATACAAGGTCTTATGACCTCAATTCACTTTTAAGCAAGGTCTTAAATCTCGATTTCGATTTCATTTCGAGATGCTGAAAAAACGAGACAATTTCGAAATTTCGTCGAAATTTCGACGAAATTTCGCCGATTTCGGCCAAAATCGGCCTAGATTTGTGAAGGAAGGGTATATATCGAGATTTCGATTTCGGTTTCGGTAGGCTGTCGAAATCGAAATTTCACCGAAATTTTGTCAAAATTTCGCGAAATTTGAAACAATGCCTTTAAGGTAATGGATATTCAAATACATGTAAATCAAGATCACTTTCAAGGTAATTAAAAGCCATATGTGTCTGTTTAACTTTCGTTATTTTTATAAATATAGTTTTAACCTAACAAAGTATTAAAAATACAAAATTTAAAAAAGGCAAAAAGGGGAAAACAAAAAATAGAAGGCAATATCAATTGATATCTTATACTATTGAATGTATTTTTCTAGTTTTCTACGCAAGTAACCTAATCCAAAATCCACAAAAGTTAGAGTAACATGTACAATATGTTGCATTATTATAATATAACATAACATGTATAAAAAAGTAAAAAACTAAAATTAAAATAATAAACCCTATAAAAACATGCATTTAATACTCATTGAATACCTTTAAAATTCTACAACTACTAGTATTTAGCCTCTTTTACTTTTAAGAGCTTCATGAAACTTGTAGCTCTCATTGACATTTCTCATGAAAGGCATTTTTCCATTTGACTGTGTTTTCATTTTTATCTATTTTATATTTTCTTGTATATATCTTATAACACCACCATGCATGGCATCCCAAGGGTGTTCCGCCACAATGAATTTTCTAATTCGGTCAACTCACGGTGGACTTCGGTCAACCCAGTCTATTGACGGTCCAATACTTTGCCCTTGATTACCCAATACTTTGCTTATTGAATTCAGTATGCCTCTTTGTAGTTGAGAAGTCCTTGACCATTGTACTCACGTAACATCTCTCTCAATAGTGACCAATAGATTATGATCTTACTAAATACTTTCATGCTCTAACCTATGACACCTCGTAAGGCTAAGAAAAATTTGAAGTGGAGAGTTTGAGCAAATCCATCATGCTCATGTACCATAGTTCTTAGCTGTCAATGATGCTTGAGTCATTGATCCAACTCAAACTTTTAAACCAAGACATGGATTGAGAAAAGGACAACTTCTCAGCCATCCATCCTTCTCAAAAGCCCCACCTAGTAGGCACGAGATCCGCACCAGGGGGTTAAGATTGTTAAGTTAGAGCATTAACTCACTCCATGTCGAAAGCAACCTTTTCCAATTGTGTGAATGCTTATGAATCAGATTACAACTTCCTTCAGCCCTTTCAAAATGTATGAATGTTTATGAATCATATTACAACTTCCTTAAGAATATTAGCAGTGGTTAGCCATCTTCTTCCTAATAGATTGCATCATCTACGCACTTCACAGGAAAGTGAATTTAGCTTCTAACCCATATCCCTTTACTTTCTTATATATCACTGCATATGGTATGAAAAGCGATGAACAAGTTGGTCGTGTGTGTTAGTTATGCAAGTGCCCACAGAGCTACATGTGACCTAAAAGCATTATGGAACCAGCCGAGGTCTCACCCTTGATATATAATTGCGGCTCACATTGCATACACGAGTGGGAACCCACCTTGAATTTCATTGTTTTTTTCGTATGTCCAATCTCTTCCTTCACTTCGCTTTGAGTTAGTGGGGCTTCAACGCCTAGGTTGAATCCAAGGCAACGTGTCTTGTGTCTTTTGTGGAAGTATGTGGTATGATTTGGGTTGACATTAGCACATGTCTTTAACATATGAGGGATTTATGGGATAATAATATTGGATGCATATGTCCATAGATTTTACCTCCTCAGCTAGAGAGAGAGGGAGAGCAATGCATCCAAGACGGTCGTGTAAAAGGAAGTTCCTCCACTTGGCTTCACACTAAGGGGTTGTTCGACTAGAGGAGTAAACCCCTCTTTGTGGGGTTTACCATCTTTAACCCATTTTTTCTCCCTCTATATGGGTCACACTCTTTATCTTTTTTTCTAATACATTAAATAAATCATTTCTCTTTCATCAATACCATCGAAAAATAATATATCACACAATCATATCATATAAAAATTATAAACTACTCCACTTTTACTCACTTTTCTAAACTTCAATACAAACATATCACAATAACTACTCACTTTTCCAAACTTCAATACAATCATATCACAACAAATCCACCACAATTTACACCAAAAACACAAAAATAAACCATTTAACCCGGAACACATACTAAAGTAACTCTACCTTTCGCCTTCCCGACGTCACGGCAGGTAAGTTCCCGTTCCTTCCCGCCTCCACCGATCGTGCGCGCTCTTCCCTCCAAACCCTCGCCCGGTATCACTCCTGCTCCCGCAATCCAATCCCCGCGCCTCTTCGATTTCCAGGGTTTCTTCCTCTCATCCCTTCCAAATCACCATTCTCCGGGTCGATCGGGGGATCCCAGCTTCCACCAGATTGCTTCGCATATCGACCACTGCGCTCAACTCTGATCTTCCAAGGCGTCGTGTGACCGGGGACAACGCTCGTTTTGCCGTTGGACCGTCTCTCGAGAAGCGAACAACTCCCTCAAATCGTTAAGGTTTCTCCTTGGAGGGCCGTAAAGTTCCCACCTTTTTTTGTTTTCGATCGGAAAAGCTGATAGAAACCGGCGATGTTTCTGTGGTTATTGTTGGAAAAAAAATCAGCAGAGATCTGTAGCTTGGTTTTTTGTTGTAGAACTGAATGGATTATTTCCTCTTTACCTCTTTTTTGATGCATTAGTGGAAGGCTGAGGCAGTCAGAGTTTCACCCCCTTCTTTTACCCTTTCGATTAACGCTGTTTCAAATTTGCAATCTTTATCGTACTCTGAGTTGCAGCTGGATAGTTTAAAATGGTTTATTGATAACTTGAGAGGTTGGAAGTGTGTCATCATTTTTTATTTATCCAATACGAAGAAAAGGAGAGTGGTTTATGTTAAAATAAAATTAAGACGTTGAAATTGTTGGAGATGGGAAGCTCTATGCTGAGTAAGCGGATCCCCAAGCAACACCTTAGTGTGACGGAGCCGATTTCCCTGGGCGGTCCTTCTAAATTTGATGTTGCCAAGACTCAGGAACTCAAGAAGGTCATGCTTTTCCTTTTTTTTGATGTTATTTCACACTCTTTCGGGCCTTGGTATTGTGATTTGTATTTCTGATTAGTGAAGTGATTTTGGTTGTTTCCTTCAGCATCTTGCCATTGCGGGATTGTATGAAAGCCAGGAAGAAGCTGTCAGTAGGGAAGAGGTGTTGGGGAGGCTGGATCAAGTAAGCTTTGATCATGAACATGTGTATGTTTATAATAATGTTGCTGCTTATATATTGAAGTTCTTTGCCCTGGATTCTGTATTAGATTGTCAAACATTGGGTTAAAAAGATTAGCAGGGACAAGGGCTTCAACGAACAGTTGGTACAGGAGGCTAATGCAAAGATATTCACCTTTGGTTCTTATAGATTAGGGGTATGCTCTCTTATTCCTAACCTTTTTACTTTCACAACTGAGGTAGCCGGGTTTTTATTCTGTTTTTAAACTGAAGTGATATATTTACTACGAACAGTTTATAATTGTCATTTTATTCACCACTCCACATAGAAGAGGCATAATTGATTGCATTTCATTTGTTTGGAAGCATATGTATTATTATCAATATTTTGACTTATGGCAATCCTTGTGCCCATTTGAATACTTCTCGCAACAATTTTCTGTTGGAAAAAAATCAAAGTGCAAATTTGAGGTTTACACCATCCATAACTTAAAATACGTGGAAAACTTTACATGAGGCACATAAGGACCTTAAAACTCCTTTAACTGCTATTTTTTAAGAACTCTATTGCCTCCTTGGTATAAGTCTCCACGCTTGAAAAATGCATTATTTCATGCCCGTCTCATTGCACTCAATTTAGAAGCTGTTTTACAACTTGACATGCTTTCTAGAGACTTGCAAGAATTAGGGTTGCTTTCCCGCTTTTATCAAATCATATTTTTGAAAGGTTGTGACTATATGGTGACTTCTAGGGGTAAACAAGTCACCCTATCTATTTTCTCTCACCTTTTCTTGCTCTCCCCTCGCCCCTTTTGTTTTGGCTTGTCCCCATGCTCCTTTTCTCTCCAATCTCTCACACCATTCATTATTATTTTCTTCTATTTCTTTCTATTGTATGATGATTCCTTACATAAAACAGATAAACCAAGTATTTTTTGACGCATTTTACAAGAGTTGTTCCTTGAAGTATGTAACAGTTTTCTTCCCTTTAATTTCTTTTTCACATCTCTCTGTACTCTCTCTTCACCTCATCCATTTTGATTTGTCTTCTCACCCACATTCTCCCCAACCTCTCACTCCTCGTAACGAATCACTACCCTGAGCTAGAATTTTCTGTTCAATACACCGAATGAGAAATTTAGTTACTTATACCTAAGTAGACTCCTATGGAATTCTCCCTTTCCTAGGCTCTTTCTTGGTTTAAAAAGGGATTTTATAACTTGAATTAAGATCAAATTAAAGTCAATTTGGCTGTATTAGTTACTATGGAAGTTAAACTTATGTAGGACTTTATGTGCATTCTTCAAATCGTACAAGTAGAAAATAAAAAAGGTAGAAGAAGACAAGGATGCATCCTTGGTGCATAAGATATCTTTTTATTAATTTTATACACGTTGACATCTATCCCGTAAATCTCCTCATCATGCAGATCAGGTCCTCTGACTTCCCCAAAGGCGCACCACCTATTTTGCCATGAAAACTTTGTTCATTTCGCCACACGCAGAACCCCTAAACCGTCCTTTTTCTTTGATCCAGTCACCCTACCCCAATAAACCATATGAACTCCCCTCTCAGGTTGTTTCCCATTCGACCAAAAAAACCTTCTCATTAAAGCTTTCATCTTCGAGCGCACCACTACGGGTAATGTCCTTGTAGAGAAAAAGAAACTTGGATGGTCGAAAGCACGTGTTTCAGGAGTATCAGCTTCCCTCCCCTTGACAACATCCTTGCCTTCCATCCCACTAGCCTTCCTTCCAATCTTTCCAGAAGTGCTCCCCAATCCTTTGCTTTGTACCTCACCGCCACCAACAACAACCCCATATATGTGATCGACAAAACGGTCGTTGGGCAACCCAACACCTCCGATGCACTCTGTACCTCCTGATTAGACACACCAAAGGGAACCGCCATCAACTTAACTCTATTGATCACAAACTCGGATAAAGCCATGTCCATAATAAGCGATGCCCTTCGAATATTCTCCTCCTTAGTCCCAAGGAAAAGGACAATGTCATTAGCATATTGCAAAATCGGAATGGATATCTCCCCCGAACACCACCTATCCATCATCGCCAACCTCATCATCATCGCCAACACATCAACTACTATGACAAATAGAAACTGCGCCAACGGACATCCTTGCCTAATGCCCCTCTGGGGTTGGAAAAAATCCCCCTCCGTTTGGTCATTGATCAGCACCGCATGCGAAGCCATCGTCATGCACCTCTTGATCCAAGTGATTAACAATTCCGAAAAACCCTCTTTTCCAATGACGTCCACAAGAAGTTCCAGTCGACATAGTCGTATGCCTTAGAAAAATCGATCTTCCAAGGCATGCCTTTGACCTTGTTCCTCTTCTAGTCCGTGACCACCTCGGATGCCGTCACGTACCCGTCAACCATAGCTCTCCCAGGCATAAATGCCATTTGTTCAGGAGAAATGATCCGATCAAGAACCTCTCTTAAGCAATTAGCAAGGATTTTTGAGATAATGAGGTACATCACGTTAGACAACGTGATGGGCATGTAGTCCTCCACCCTGGTCGGTGTGTCCTTCTTTGGTAGAAAAAAAGAGCTTTATTCAATCTTTCAAATCCACGGTTACCCTCCTTAAATTCCTCCACCTCCATCACATTGTACATGACCACTTCCTAGAACTTCCTGTAGAAACAAACCGGGAACCCATCCGGACTTGGTGCCCTGTTCGCATTCAACTGAAATAACACCCTTTTTACCTCAGCCTCAGAAAAGTCCCTCACTAATAGATCCGCCTCCTCGCTTGAAATATGTGATACACCCCTTTCCAACCATCCCCATCCTGTTCGCGTGCAATGCCTTACGAAGATCTAGAAATGCAACTTTAGAGCCTTCCCCACCTCCTGTTCCCCCTCGACCACCTCACCTCCCACGTTGATCGAATATATCATGTTCCTGCACCTCCTCCCACTGGCCATGGCGTGAAAGAACTGCGTATTTGCATCCCCTTTCCTCACCCACCTCTGCCTAGATTGCTGCCTCCAATAAACTTCCTCCTTGTCCTCGTGAAGAATCTCGCTCAAATGAAAGCTTATCTCCACCAACTCCTCCATCTGTCCCGTTCATCCTCAACTCTGTCCAACCTGCTAACCTCCTCTTGTACCCTCGTCCTCTTTTTCTGCCGTTGTGAACTGTTCGATCTGTTGAAAGCCATCAGATATCTCATGAGCACAACAAACTTGTTCACGAGCCTACAAGTTGTTGAACCCCTTGGCCTATGACTATCCCAAAACTCCGCAACTGCCTTACAGAATTCATCATTCAACAACCATGCCTTCTCAAATCTGAAAAAGGTTTGAAGGCGACCCCCTTCCCTCGAGAACCATAATAGCGATGTATGATCTAAGTGTGCCCTAGGCAAGGCTCGGGCCCCATCCAAAGGAAACAAAACAAGCGCCTCCATGGACATCATAAATCTACCAATACATGATGTAGCTCTCGAGTTCTGTCATGTGTAACGACATCCCACAACATCGATCACCTGCAGCCCAAGGTCATCCACCATCCCAACCACATCCGCAGAACCTTTATCTCTCCCACTGCAATCACCAGGCCGATCTTGCGGGCGCAAAGTTACATTGAAGTCCCCGCCAATGATCCATGCCTTAGTCGAGAATCCGACCCTTGCCAAGACCAACTCCTCTACCAAGCCAACAACATTGATCCCATTACTTGGGCATACACGTTAGTAGCCACGACCCTTGTTCCGTCTGCCTTATGCGATAACAAGATGGAAAGCGAATGCTGGACCCACACCTCATCCTCCGTTATGAATTTGTCGCCATCCCAACCTGTCACCAAACCCCATGTGACCCCCATCGAAGCAATCACTTTGAATTCCCCCAACTTATCACCCCCAACCTCTCTCCACAGCCCCTCCATCTCACGCATGGCCGTAGTTTCTTGCAACATCGCCGTGTCCGCCCTATGTTCCATCAACATTTGCCTTAACACCATCTTCTTTTCTGCCTTCTCCAATCCCCTCACGTTCGAAGAGATAAAATTATTTGGACACAACTGCGACCCCTTTTGGCTGTACAACCCCGAGGCATCTCAATGCCTTCTTCACCAGGTCCTCGAGCCATCGTTCTTGTGGAAAAGAATTACACAGGTGATCTCGGAGTTGGCAGTTACATTGAGACCCGTCCTTGGGAACGGTGTTGGATTTAGGTTTTGGTAGGACAACTGGACGAGGGAAGGGGCGGTTAGGGGGCATTGCCCACGGCTATGGAAGCTAGCGATGGATAAGGAGGTGGTGCAGAAGGTTTGGGGGCAAGGAGCATGGTCTTCGATTTTCTCTTCAGAGATGTCGGACCAACGGATTGAGGACTTCATGGCTCTTCAGGTAGAATTGGCATAGGTAGAGGGACCGGTGGGTGGCATAGATCATTATGTTTGGGGAGATGGTAGGTTCTCAGTGAAAAAGGCGTGTCAACTTTTCGTGAAGGTCGGGGAGGAAGTGGAGGAGGTTGGAGTGAACATGCGAATGATATGGAGAAGCAGGGTGCCGATCAGAATCAAGATTTTTCGTTGGCTATTCAGGCTTGACATTATTCTCACCAATGAGCGCATATGACAATTGATGAGAGCAAAGGATGTTACTTGTGGTAGATGTGGGATGTTGATTGCAGGGTAGAGCATTTGTTTTTCTCATGCCCGTCTTCGGTGCAGGTGTGGAGCAGGGTGAACATTCCTTGGCTTTTTGGGCTGGATTGCTCAAGCTTATGGGGAAACATTAGATCAATATACGAATATGGCCATGAAGACATCGCATTTCTGTTTACGTTGGTTTGGGCTATTTGGTGTGCCAAGAATGACGTCATTTTTGGGGTCATACATTTTACAATGAGAATGCAATTGAACATTGCAGGGTGCTATGCAAATCATGGAATTGTAACAATTTGAACTTATAAATTATATATGTACTCTATGTAGTGGGTCTCAAAGTGGGATGCCACCCTCTTACTTTTTTTAAAAAAACATACCTTAAACCTCTATAAACCTTAGATAAATTGATGATTTGCTCTAATCTTATGCTTACATTGATGATGGCGAGTTTTTATGCAAAATACGTGGTTGGGATAGTGATGCAATATTTCTCAAATTGGCAGGGCAAATCAAATTGAATCAGATGACTGATTTGGAGAATCTTCAAATTAAAAAATTTCGTCCTCAATTAGTTATTTTCTATTAATTGCATACTTTATTTAAATAAATTGAGATTGTTATCTCAACTTTTGGTAGATAAAATTAGTTAGAGTCTAATTAAAGTAAATTAGTTAGAGTCTAAGAGTCAATTAGATAAGTTGGGATTTAAATTTGATTCTCTTTCTATTTTTGTAATTTCATCCCTCCTATATAAAGGGATGATGGTCTATTGTTTTAAGGGAGTTCATATTAAATGAAAATTTGAGTTACCCCTCTTTTTCTCCCTATTTCTCTCTCTCTCAACATGATCTTCACGTATTTCATCTCCAAAATCCCGAGTAACCGACGCGTTTTCTCCTTCTTCCTCCCCTCTCTAAATTTCTTCCATCAAAATTATTTTCTCTGCCGTTGAAAAATCTCCGACTGCGTCAAGTGGTATCAGAGCATGGAAACCGAATTGTTCCTACGATTCGACGATCCTGTTGTATATTGGCGTTTGAAGTTTGATCTCGGCCGTCTATCTCATGGTGCGCCTTCGCATTCACGTTCAAAGAAGTTCTAGCAGCGACTTATATCATGCGTCAAGGTACAAACATGGCTGGACACGATAATCGAGGAAAAATCGCTTGTCAACGACGAAAATCAGATTACAGAAACTGTTGTACAACCCGATTCTGACCAAGAAAATGAAACTCTTTTCAGTCCGGAAGTGGATTTTATGGATTCTACTCGTGTACAACAATACGGTGATGATACGGGCCCAATATTTGATGAAAGTGCGGATGAAGATTATGATATCATTGATTTTTTCGTGGCCGAGACTGCTGTCCAGAAGATTCCTGTGACACTGCCACCGCCACGGACGGTTTCAACACCCCAGCCTTTGGTCGGAGCACCCCCCTTGCCGTACGGACTCTTCTTGAGCACCAAGCTTGCTCCTCACCCCCAATGGCAACATCGATTCGCCATTACGAGCCTTGTCAACCTCCCGGAAGACGAGGCTATCTCGAACGAGGTCGTCAAAGTCGCAGCAGCTTGAACCCATACAGCCCTCCTTCCCACTGTCGGCGACACTCGAGACCTTCCTTTCCAGGTTGCCACCGTCGCTGGGGACCCTCCCATCTCCGCCACTCGCGAGATTGTTGCGGTGGTATCCGCGGCTCGCACATGGCCTGCGTGCCACCTATGCGCCACCTTCGCTGCCTGCGATGCCGAATCCGCTCGACCCCAAGCTCCCATCACCGTCGTCGCTACACACGTCGACAACCTTTTCCACCTCAGTGCTGCCGTCGTCGAGATTTGAGAGGGAGAGAAACCCTAAAGGTGGGGAATGCCTCCTCAATCGGATCCCCTAAATTGAGGGGTTGGATCTTTTGGAAATATTACCAGCACCCCCTTCCTCACAAGAGTTTTTTTTCTAAAGGGACAATTGAAGAATAAGTTATGTTATGGAGATATTTTAAGTGAAGGGGTAGAACATTTGCAACGATATCCCTTGGTGGAAAGAAATTATAAACGTAACATGGAAAGGGATAAAAAATTAGGGGGATTTAACCAACCAATCTGGATGAAGTCTCCACCGACGCAATGAAGATAAAGCAATTCGTCAGGAGACGAATTTTTCAAGCGGAGGAGAATTGATGCAATATTTCTCAAATTGGCAGGGCAAATCAAATTGAATCAGATGACTGATTTGGAGAATCTTCAAATTAAAGAATTTTGTCCTCAATTAGTTATTTTCTATTAATTGCATACATTATTTAAATAAATTGAGATTGTTATCTCAACTTTTGGTAGATAAAATTAGTTAGAGTCTAATTAAAGTAAATTAGTTAGAGTCTAAGAGTCAATTAGATAAGTTGGGATTTAAATTTGATTCTCTTTCTGTTTTTGTAATTTCATCCCTCCTATATAAAAGGATGATGGTCTATTGTTTTAAGGGAGTTCAGATTAAATGAAAATTTGAGTTATCCCTCTTTGTCTCCCTATTTCTCTCTCTCTCTCTCAACATGATCTTCACGTATTTCATCTCCAAAATCCCGCGTAACCGGCGCGTTTTCTCCTTCTTCCTCCCCTCTCTAAATTTCTTCCCCCAAAATTATTTTCTCTACCGTTGAAAAATCTCCGTCTGCGTCAGATAATATTCTTCTCAAGTTTTTTTAGTCTATGAAGCCAAATTCATTAGTATCCAAACATTTTAACTCTTCTCAAGTATTTTTAGTCTATGAAGCCAAATTCATTAGTATCCAAACATTTTAACTCATCACATAAGAAATAATTTCATTTTAATTGTCTACATGTTTTGGTACATTAAAAAATGATAAATTAATAAATTAAAAAATATTTTTTAAGTTAATTGAAAAATGTTTTTTATTTATAAAGACCGTTTTATTATGTCATGAGCTCATTTTCAAAATTATGTATGTTGAGATATTAGTTACCTTTTATTTTTTTATGTATTCTCTTTTCTTTCCGTCTACTTCATGTAATTTGCCCGATTTCTTCGCTATATAAGAGAACCCGAGGGCCTCATGAATAAGCAATTTATTGTTTTCCCTCAACATGGTATCAAAGCGACATTCCTAGACTATAGTTCTCATACCTTACCCTTGCCCTAGCCTCCACCTTTTATTCTCTCCTCTCGCGCACTGCCGTTAGCCAGCTCGTGTGTCGTCGTCGGCCACCTCTTGCGCCACCGCCTCGCGCGTCGACCATCGTGTGTCTCCACTGCCCTCCCAAGGGCTTCTCACGATCCTTGTGCAACAACAGGTCCACATGGACCCCTGTGTGCCGTCACTGGTCCGTTGCTAGAACAACTCAACCTCTTTGGGTCTCCACCAGCCCCCATGGGCTATTCTTCTCTCCGTCGTCGAGCCACAGTCCAAAAGTGTCTGATTTTGATCGGAAAAGTCGATTTCAGACCAATAATTCACCTTTCCAACCTTAGCGCGTATCGAGGATTGATGATGATGGTTGTATGAGTCTACATGTATAACAAATTATCCATACTATCTTGTAGACTCACTCCGATCGATCTACTTCCCAGTTGAGGTCCGTTCCAGACTTCTTTTTGATCATGTCATAGAACAAGGGAGATGAAGTCTTCGTCCGGTGTCTTCAAGGACCCGTCTTTGATCGTGAAGATGGATGAGATCAACTATGAATTATGGTCCATGCAATTTTTTACCTTTATATATTGCAATAACAATGAGCACATTCTGACAAAGTAAAAGTTGATATATAACATTGGGGACAATGCTTCGTGGAAGCAAGATGATGCACGCACGCATGTATAACTCTCTAGGACTCTGACCACCGAGATTATCAACGACATTATACCAGCCACTGCTAAGGCGATATGGGATATTCTGGTAGCTACGTATGCCAAGCGAAGAACGGGGCCAAGATTCTTTAGCTACAGTCTGATGTATACACGACCAAGCAGAATGATTGTCCTTTGCATACATTCTTCTCTTCGCGTCGCGGCATGTTTGAGAAGCTTCACAGCTTCATGCTCGTTACCACTTTTACGGAGCAACAAATGGCATATAGTAACTCCATGATGGTTGGAGTTTTCTTGCAGCCTGATCCTAAGTACGAGGCTGCACGTGCATAACTTCTTACAGGCACAACCATAGGCTTCTTGTCCCACCACATGCCACCACACATACATCCTTAACGATGGCTGCATCTCGCAGCAGGGGATGTTCTACACAGTTTAGATGACATGGTCCCAATTGTAGAAGAGGTAAACATCAATGTGGCCCCTGCACCTATTGCCGTCATCCATGTCATTTTGAGGTACATGCTATCAGAAGTATGACTTCCCTGCATCTGCTCGTGTGGTCGAGCAGATTGAGTCCCCAGATAGTTCGTCTCCTCAAACAGATTCACGCCTTGATAATATTGTCTCCTATATGAGGGAGATAATGACTCTTGTTGTCGGCACCGCTACAGGTTTCCCAGATGTTGCAACCACTGCTAATGCGTATAGCCTATGCTTTTACCATTTGTAGCCGGGCAGATATGATAGAGTGGATCATGGACTTTGGTTCTTCTCACCATCTGCTTGGAGACAAAGCACAGTTCGATTCTTATAGATCTCTATACCACATGGTAGATGGGTCGTCATTGCAGACGGGGTTTACTTACCCATTACAAGACAGAGGGAGGTGCATTTGACGTCATCTATCCACCTACAGAATGTTTTATATGCTCTTGATTTTCAGATGAATTTACTTTCTATTAGTCATATATCACAAAGGATCTGCATTGTTGTATCATTTTGATCCCACTTCTCTTGTGTTTCAGGACATACTCACGGGTAGGATGATTGGATGTAGTCGTGAGAAGTGGTAGCTCTACAAACTGGTCCACTCTCCTAGTATAGGTGCCCTCTTAGGAGGGTGGTTTACAGGTTGAGGAGGAGACATGCGATCTTGATGTATCTATTGCTCTGCGGAAGCAAAGATGTATTTGTGCTACATATCCTCTTGCAGCTCATATTTCCTTGGGCTGACTCAGAGGATTTCAGGAGGTTTGTCATGAGACTGTTAGTCTTGGAGATACCACGAACATACCAGGATACATGACAATCAATGGTGTCTTGCCATGGTGGAGGAGATTGCCGCATAACAGTCACGTGGCACATGGAGCATTGTTACATCTCTCCTACAAGAGCATCTGTTGTATGATGCAAGTGGGTGTTTACAGTGAAGCATCGAACAGATGGTAGTGTGGATTGCTACAAGGCGAGACTTGTGGATTCACTCAGACATATGAGGTGTACTATTAATGTACCTTCTCTCCAGTAGCTCAACATTCATCACTGCGGATCCTTCTGTTTGCTGCAGTGACATGGAGTTGGTCCCTATATCAGCTTGATGCGAAGAACACGTTTCTTTATGATGATCTACATGAGGAGGTCTACACGCAACAACCACTTGGGTTCGCTGTTGAGAGGGAGTGCCAGAAGGTTTGCAGACTTCACCATATGATCTATGGCCTTAAGAAGGGTGCAAGAGCATGGCTTCAGAAGGTCTCGGATTTGATAGAGTAGCAGTGATTTGTGGGATCGATTATAGATCATTCACTATTTGTTCAGAGGTCTCAGAGAGGTACAATTGCCATACTAGTATATGTTGATGGTATCGTTGTTGTAGGGGATTATGAGCATGTAATACATGGTGTTAAGGATTTCTTTGATCAATACTTTGTAACCAAGGGCCTTGGCAATCTACGTTATTTTTTTGAATTGGAGTTTGCCAGGAACCAATGAGGTCTTGTGATGACCCGAAGGAGGTACGTTACGATTTTTCTCTCTAAGATAGGCATGACAGATTGCATGCTTGTTACTGCTCCCATGCACTTGAACATGAAGCTGTATGATGATTGTGGAAGAAAACGTGTCAAATTGTATTCCATCTAACCCTAGAGCTCTCTTATATAGGAGAAAATCTCAAAGGGTAAATTACATAAACAGGACAAGAGAAATGAACAATATAAATAAAGATAACAAAATATAAGAATCTTAACACTTCCCCTCAAGCTGAAGCATATATATATATATATCTATCATGCTCAGCTTGGAACAGTGATGAAAGGACCTCTTGTAAGAGCTTTGGTGAATATGTCTGCAATCTGATCACCTGAAGAAATATAAGACGTTGAAATACACCCCTTTTGGATCAAATCATGAGTGTACTGACAGTCTATCTCATTTGCTTCGTTCTCTCGTGAAATGTTGGATTATTAGCTATGCACAAAGCTGCTTGATTATCACATTTGAGATGCATAGGAATAGGCATCTCAATCGTTAGATCAGTTAGAACAGACTTGACCCGCATCATTTCTGTACTCCTCTGGGCCATGGCCCTATATTCTGATTCAACACTAGACCGAGCAATCACAGCTTGTTTCTTACTCTTCCATGAGACCCATGAGCTACTAACAAACACAATTAAGCCTGACGTGGACTTCCTATCCTTAGGGCACCTAGCATAGTCCGCATCTGCACACCCAGTAACTGTGAGAGACATACCTCTTCTAAAAAGAAGACCTGCACACGGAGATGACTTCAGATATCTCAAGATCATGCACACTGCATCCATGCGTGTCTGCCTGGGTTGCTCCATGAACTGGCTCACTCTTCTCACGACAAAAGATATATCATGCATGGTAATAGTAACATATAATAATTTCCCTACTAGCTTTCTGTATCGTCTGTTGTCCATTCCTCAGAGTCATCATCATAGAGCCTGACATTAGGATCCATTGGGGTACAACTAGTCTACATCATGTCATGCCTGTCTCAGATAATAGATCAGTAACATATTTCCTTTGCGTCATAATCATACCCTGTTGATTTCACGCAAATTCCAAGCCAAGGAAATAACGAAGCGTGCCAAGGTCCTTGGTAACTGTCGGGAAAATTGAAAGACTTGTTGATTCCATGAACCCTATGCTCTCTTATATAAGAGAGTAGCCTATGGGTAAATTACATAAGCTAATCATAAGTACAAGAAATTAAGAAACAATACGAAACACGGAAATAAATAGCATAAATAGTTATATCTCTACACTCCCCCTCAAGATGGAGCATAGATGTCGATCATGCTCAGCATGGACGAGCACTTCTAAAAAGGTCCTCTTAGTAAGGCCTTGGTGAAGATATCAACAGTTTGATTTCCCGAGCTAACATGCGATGTGGAAATAAAACTCTTCTGAATCATATCTCGTACACAGTGACAATTAACCTCGACATGGTGCGCTCATGAAATGCTGGATTATTTACAATAAATATAGCATCCTGATTGTCACATTCCGGTGCCATAGGAAGGGGACTATCTATATATAGATCTGTAACAACGGCTCGAACCCACATCATTTTCGTACTAACCTGGGCTATAGCCCTATATTCAAACTTAGCGCTAGATCTAGGTACAACCGTTTGCTTCTTACTCCTCCATGAGACAAGGAATTCTCCAACATACACATCAAATCCAGTCGTGGATTTCCTATCCTTTGGGCACCCTGCATAATCTGCATCTGCACATGCTGAGACCGTGACCTCCTTGCCCTTCTTAAGCAGTAGACCTGCGCCTGGAGATGATTTAAGATATCTGAGTATCATATGTATAGCATCCATATGGATCTGACGTGGTTGCTCCATAAACTGGCTCACCCGACTAACAACAAAGGAAATATCGGGTCTGGTGATGGTTACATAAAGAAGTTTTCCTACCAACTTTTTGTATCTTCTCCTATCAACCTCATCCGTATCATCATCATATAGTTTCATGCTTGGATCCATTGGTGTGGTGGCATGTCGACACCCAAGCATACCCGTGTCACTTAGCAAGTCAGTGACATATTTTCTTTGGGTCATCACAAGCCCTTGTTGCCCTTCTTAAACAGTAGACCTGCGCCTGGAGATGATTTAAGATATCGGAGTATCATATGTATAGCATCCATATGGATCTGACGTGGTTGCTCCATGAACTGGCTCACCTGACTAATAGCAAAGGAAATATCGGGTCTGGTAATGGTTACATAAAGAAGTTTTCCTACCATCTTTCTGTATCTCCTCCTATCAACCTCATCCGTATCATCATCATATAGTTTCATGCTTGGATCCATTGGTGTGGTGGCAGGTCGACACCCAAGCATACTCTTGCCACTTAGCAAGTCAGTGACATATTTTCTTTGGGTCTTCACAAGCCCTTGTTGATTTTTGGCAAATTCCAGTCCAAGAAAATACCTAAGAGTGTCGAGATCCTTTGTGACAAATTCTCGACCCAAAAGTTCTTTGGCCTTCTCAATTCCTCGCATGTCATCTCCTGTAATGAGAATGTCATCCACATATACCATGATAGCAACCATACCTGTGGATGTTTTCTGTACAAAAAGGGAATTATCTGCATTCGAACGTTTGTACCCATGTTTCTCGAACAAGTCTGAGAGCTTCTGGAACCAAGCTCTAGGACTCTGTTTAAGGCCATAAATTGCTTTATGAAGTCTACATACCTGTGAACACTCCCCTTCAACAACAAATCCATGTGGCTGTTGCATGTAGACTTCCTCTTGAAGATCATCATATAAAGATGCATTCTTGACATCTAGCTGAACTAACAACCAGTCTCGAATGACAACAATAGAAAGAAGAATCCGTAAGGTGAAATGACGGGCAACTGGAGAAAAAGTGTCAAGATAATCCACCCCGTATGTCTGAGTAAATCCACGTGCAACCAGGCATGCTTTGTATCTGTCGATGCTAGCATCTTCATTCTTCTTAACCGTAAACACCCATTTACAGCTCACTGTAGATACTCCAAGAGGAGTAGGAACAAGGCTCCAAGTGCCTCTTGACTGAAGAGCGTCCATCTCTTCTTTCCCAACCGCCATCGGCTATCCTTCAGAGCATCTTGATAATTCTTTGGAATTGCCATTGCTGATAATGCCACTGCAAAATTCCAGAAATCGCCAGTCAAGCGATCAAAGGAGACTACGGAAGCAATAGGATATGACGCACAACTACGTTTTTGCTTCCGAAGTGCAATAGGTACGTCCAAATCTGCAGCATCTACATCTGTTTCCTGTGAAGAATCCTGCTCAGGTAGACCATTAGACCCATCATTAGAAACTATATTATCAGAACATACCTCATGCGTGCCAGATGACGAGCGGTGACCATGAGCAGATGGGGGGCGATGGGTATAGTGGTGTGGTAACGGTGGAACTGGCACAGGTACAGGGGGTGGTGGTGGTGGTGTGGGAGGTGATGGTGGTGGTGGTATGGGAGGTAATGGTGGTGGTGACATATATATGTTATCATCATTATCTGAGGATACCAATCGATCTCCTGTAGGAGTAAAATACATCACGGCCTCAAAAAAGGTAACGTCGGCACTAACGCAATACTTTCTACGCATTGGATCATAACATCGGTATCCTTTCTGTGTCTCGGAATACCCAACAAAGACACATTTGACAGATCTAGGAGAGAGTTTGTCAACACCTGGAGAGAGCTGGTGGACGAATGCGACAGACCCAAACACGTGAGGAGTGAGAGAGAACAACTCTTTTTCTGGAAAAGCAAGTGAGGAAGGATTTTTTTCACTCAAGGCTGAAGAGGATATGCGATTAATAAGATAACATGCCGTTAGAATAACATCGTCCCAAAAAGAATGAGGAGCACGACTCTGAATGAGAAGTGTCCTAGTAACATCAAACAAATGACGATGCTTCCTTTCTGTAATCCCATTTTGTTGTGAAGTATAAGCACGTGTTTGATGAATAATTCCCTTGGTTGAAAATATGTAGAGAGATTATTACTACAGAAGGCATTATCAGTGCGCATGATCTTCACAGAAGCAAAGAAGACATTCTGGACTTCAGTCAAAAAATTTTTAATAACATCTTCGGCTTCAGATTTATTCTTTAATAAGAAGACCCACCCTAGACAAATGTAAGAAATCATCTACTACAACTAGATAAAACATGTGCTCCTGATTTGCAGGAACACAACTGGGACCCCAAATATCTATATGAAATAACTCAAAAATGGAGCCACTGCTCCGACACTAACGACTGGGAAAGGTAGAGCGATGATGCTTTCCCAACTGACATGCCTCCCACTGAAAGGACTCATGAGGCGAAATTTGAGGCAGAGTACGACACATTTTCTGTAGCGGGAGATGTCCAAAGTGCATGTGCCAAGTAAATGGTGAGACAGATCCAACAGATATAGAAGAGTGTCTGGCATAGGGAGTACAGATGAGATGATAAAGACCGCCCTGCTCATGACCACAACCAATCACCTTGCCCGTAAGGATGTCCTGAAAAACAAGAGAAGATGGGTCAAAAATGACTCTGCAATGTAAGTCTTTTGTAATCTGACTAATAGACAACAAATTCATAGAGAAATCTGGTGCATGTAGCACATTCTGTAGATGCATGGATGGTGTCAAGGTAATCTCCCTCTGTCCAGTAATCGGGGAGTGCATTCCATTTACAATAACCACAGTCCTTGTTGGAGGAACATGTCTGTAGGCCGTGAGTTGTCCCTTATCGCCATACAAGTGATGTGTGGCACCGAAGTCCATAATCCATTCCATAGTATCATGTCTACTATTACTAGTGAATGCATAAGTGCTACCTAAGGTACTGGAGGAGGCTGAGGTTGAGGCAACTACATCTGAATGACTCTCAGGAGATGATGAAGATGCCACGGGGCCAGAAGGAGGTATAATACCTCTCAGACGTGCCACAAGATCCTCAAAACAATGATCTAAAGAGGAAGCGGCTGGGAGCTCAATCTGTTCAGCTACTCGAGCAGAGGTAGGGAATCCATGCTTGGAGTAGCATGTATCCTCTGTATGTCCCGGACGATGGCAGAAGGTACATGGCTGACGAATTCGACCTCCTCTCCCCTTGGGTCCACGACCACGAAACTGAGAAGGGCCTCCTCGACCTCAAGAGGCAGCCATCGCTGAAGAGGTCTGACTGGCAGCGCACGATGGAACCGTGATCCGATTGAGCCTACGAAAGGCTTCCTCCATTGGAGGATTGGTAGAGTCTACTAGAATCTGAGACTGGATTGCCTCGTACTCTGGATCTAGGACTGCCAGAAATACCCCAACCATGGTAGCATTTCGATAGGTCTTCTCAGGGGTGGATGTCAGGGGCATGAAGTTGTATATCTTCTCAAACATCCCACGCAAGGATGCATACAATGAGTGAAGTGGACACCCATTCTGCTTGATTGTAAATATATCATGCTGGAGCTGTAAAATCTTTGTATCTTTTTTTTTCGCTTGTGAGTAAGTGGCAGCAAGAATATCCCACATTGCCTTGGCAGTGGGCTGATGAAGTATATCATTGGCAATCTCTAATGTCAATGTTCCTGAGAGCCAAACCTTGGCATATGCATCATCTGCCTCCCATGATGCGTGAACTCCAGTCTTCTCGTCCGGTTTTTCCTCAGTAAGAATGTGTTTCTTATTGGTAGACTTCATCATACTCATGAACTGTATAGCCTACAGTTCATAGTTTGATCCATCCATCTTTACTATTGGCATAAGACCTCTGAATGCGCCCAGGGAGGGAACTTCGACCTTGCTCTCTATCATGACGGCTTGAGAAGACTAGGTACGAAGACTAGATGCTAGTTTGTCTACACAGACATAGAGAGATATGGTTGCATGTTTAGACTCACGTAACCAATCTCATCGAAGGCGACGAACCGCGAGACGAACGTTCAACCTGTGCTAGGGTTCCTCTGAGCAACTACAAGATTCCTCGACGCAGGAGGCAAGGTTCGCGCGGGAGGCGTGTGAAGAACCTAGGCTGACCTGGCGGGACTAGCGCAACTGCTGGAGGTCTGCGGGACCCATGCATGGACCCAACGACGCTAGGGCTAGAGCCTGGCTGTGCAGACGGAGCCCCGACGAGGTAAGCTGGGGCCCGAGGTAGGAAAGCCTAGGCAAGGACCAAGCAGGGGCCCAACGACGTGAAGAAGAAGCCCCAGGGGGGGCTGGCGAGACTGGCGACGAGGAGGACCCAAACATGGGCCGACGACGAGAAGGAGGGCAGAGAGAGGATTGAGAATTAGGGTTAGGGTTTCGGAGCTTCGGTCTAGGACCGTCGTATGGATACCATGTTGAGAAAATTGAAAGGCTTGTTTATTCCATGAACCCTAGGCTCTCTTATATAGGAGAGTAGCCTGTGAGTAAACTATATAAGATAATCATAAGTACATGAAATTAAGAAACAATACGAAACATGAAAATATATAATGTAAACAGTTATATCTCTACAGTAACAAACTGTTTACCAAGGAAATCCTTAGCTGCTTGAATGCCCTGTTCATTGCTGCCAGTGATAACAATGTCATCAACATAAACCAAAACAACTACAATACCTCTTTGATTTCTCTTAACAAAAAGAGTATGATCTGCAGTGGATGTTGAAAACCCCTTCTGTTTAATCAATTCGGAGAGCTTCTGAAACCAAGCTCCCGGACTCTGCTTAAGGACATATATAGCTTTATGAAGACGTCACACCATATTGGACTCCCTCTCAGCAACGAACCCAGGGGGATGCTGCATGTAAACTTCCTCCTGCATATCTCCATACAAGAAAGCATTCTTGACATCTATTTGAAAAAGTGGCCAATCACGAACCACATCAACAACAACAAGAATCCACAATGTAGAGTGACGTGCAACAGGAGAAAAAGTATTCTGATAGTCCACCCCATAGGTTTGGGTGAAACCACGAGCAACTAATCTAGCTTTGTATCTGTCTACTGTACCATCAGCCCTATGTTTCACAATAAATACCCCACTCCACGTATCTCGTGATTGTAAAACTGCCATCTCCTCCTCCATAGTTAGACGCCATTGACTGCTCTGTAGTGCCTCATGATAAGTCCGTGGTATCTCCACGGCTGTCAGTCCCACAACAAATTGCCGAAATTCCTTGGAAAGATGCCCTAAGGAAACATGAGAACCAATAGGATGCATAGTGCATGCCCATTTCTGTCGTCGTAGTGCAATAGGCCTATCCAGATCCTCAACATTTGTAGAAGATATAGTATCCACATCCTGTACCTCTGTTTGTACATGCAAATCACCAGTGCCATCAGAAGAACTCAAATGTTCAGTACATACTGGGCATGCTGAATGACGGAGTAGGCACATGAGCATAGGATCGTCGCTGGTAAACCTGCGGAAAGAAAGTAGTAGATGGTGCAGGTGGTGGTGGTGGAGGTGGTGGTAGTGGTGGAGGTGGCGGTGGAGGAGGTTGTGGAAGATGTGATGTCGTAGGTGATACTGACGGAGGAAGATGCATATAGACCTCTTCCCCATCCTCGGAGGGAGTAAGCCTGTCGCCTGTGGGAGAAAAATACATAATGGACTCGAAAAGGGTGACATCAACACTAACATAGTATCTTCGACGAACAGGGTCAAAGCAACGATATCCTTTTTTGGGTCTTGGAATACCCAACAAACACACATTTGACAGCTCTGGGAGAGAGCTTGTCAAGGCTAGGAGACATTTGATGAACAAAAGCTACAGAACCAATAACACGAGGCGTTAGCAAGAAAAGACCCGTCTCAGAAAATGCAATCAAGAACGGAATCCTCTCTCCCAGAACTGAAGAGGGCATACGATTTACCAGATAGTAAGCAGTAAGAACCGCATCTCCCCAGTATGAATGAGGAGCACGACTTCGAATCAAAAGAGTTCTGGTAACGTCTAACAGATGACAGTGTTTTCGTTCTGCCGCTCCATTCTGTTGAGAAGTATATGCGCAAGATGTCTGATGCACAATGCCAAGAGATGCAAGGAATTGAGAAAGCTGCATATTGCAAAATTCTAATGCATTATCGGAACAAATAAACTTGATTTTTGCAGAAAATATTCCTTATTTCATTAATAAAGGTCTGGATAACAAGACCTGCATCAAACTTATTCTTAAGAAGAAATACCCAAGACAATCTCGAAAACTCATCAACAACAACAAGATAAAACATGTGTCCCTTATGATCTGGGACACAATTGGGACCCCAAATATCAAAATGGAGCAACTCAAACAGACTGTGACTACTTCTACCCTGACGACTTTGGAACGTGGACCGATGATGCTTCTCAAGCTGGCAAGCCTCACACTGAAAAGTAGAGCGGGGAGAAATCTGATGAAGAATGTGACTCAGCTTTTGCAGAGGAAGATGACCAAATCGAAGATGCCACATATATGGAGAAACGTATTCAATGCAAAGAGAAAAGGCACCAGCATATGGAGACTACACTAATCCGTAGAGGCCCCCTTGCTCACGGCCAGTTCCAATCACTCTGCCCATTAGTATATCCTGAAATACAAGAGCAGATGGATCAAATATGTCACGCGTCTCTAGTGTTTGACTAATTGATAATAAATTCATAGAAAATTCAGGAGCATAAAGAATATTCTGAAGCCTCATTGCTGAAGTCAACTGCACCTCCCCCTGACCAGTAATGGGGGAGTGTGTCCCATCTGCTATCACAACAGATCGTCCAGACTGAGTTCAACGAAACACACTAAAATGATCTCTGTCACCACAAAGATGATCAGAAGCACATGAATCCATGAGTTTGTCCCATATGCTATCACAACATATCGTCTAGACTGAGTTGGACGAAACACACTAAAATGACCTCTGTCACCACAAAGATGATCAGAAGCACATGAATCCGTGATCCATTTTGATTAGTCTGCCATGTAACAACTCATAAAAGGCATATTCTATTCCTGTTGTGGATGCTGATGCTGAAGCAGCTATGTCTGAGGACCCTGAAGGAGAGCTGGTTGATCCAAAGGTAACAATCATAATCTCTCTCAGTCGTGCCACAAGCTCATCAAATCTCTGATCAGATGCATGTGATGGACTCCCAGCTTGCTGTATTTGCTCTGCAACCCAGGTTGATGCAAGAAAGCCATGTTTAGAATAACAGGTTTCCTCTGAGTGGCCAGACCTGTGACAATAGGTGCACTGCTGACGGGATTGACCACCTACTCCTCTGCCTCGGCCGAGGCTTCCCCTGCCACGATATGGTGTAGGGCTTCATCTACCACGCGATACAACCATGGCTGAAGATGTCTGAGACTGTAAAGTGCTACCAAAGGATATAAATAATCTACCAATCTGCGATATGCCTCTTCCATCGGAGGTATGGTAGCATCAATGAGGATCTGAGCATGAGCTGCGTCATACTCAGGATCAAGGGCTGCTAGAAAGACTCTAGTCATCACAGAATCTCTGTTTAGCTGCTCTGGTGTGGCAGTCAAGGGAATGTAGCCATTTAACTTCTCAAACATACCCCTCAAAGAGGTATAAAGGGTGTGAAGAGGGCTACCATTCTGCTTCGATGTGAAGATATCGTGCTGGAGCTGTAGTATCTTCGATTCATTCTTTGTCAGAGAGTACGTAGCTGCAAGAATGTCCTACATAGCCTTTGCAGTCGGATGACTCAGGATATCATTAGCTATCTCCATGGATACAGTCCCGGATAGCCATACGCGTGCATATGCTTCATCTGCCTCCCATGAGGCATTTGTCCCAGTCTTGTCACGTGGCTCCTCTGTTGTAAGGATGTGCTTCTTGCCATTACATTGCATCAAACTCATGAACTGCATGGCTCACAGTTCATAATTGGTTCCATCCATTTTGACAATGGGTGCTGGACCTTTGAAGGCACCCAGGGATGGAACATCTACATTGTTGTCGGACATGATGGCAACTATCTCCAAGACTGGGTCAACAACAAGATACCGACGTCTACACCGACATACAAGAAGATGGTTGTGGGTGAGACTCATACTACAACATCTTCCATTTTTCTGGATATTCCGTCGGGTACCTAGGGTATTTTAGATATTCACGTCACACCCTAAGCACCCAACAGGAACATGCGTGATGGCACAAGGCAGGGCCACGTGATGTGCAGGCAGCCTGCAACGACGCGCGAGAACATGCACAAACCCTATGCACAGGCGAACGCGAGGGCTGGCGAGATGCGCACGGGCTGACACGTGATGGATGGCATGCGAGGGTAGGCGCATGCACGAGGCGCGAGGGTACGCGAGGTCTGGCACGCGCGATAGATGTTTTTCGGTGGGGGTAGGGTTCTAGGGCACATGCTTCGGTTTAGGGCCATCATTTTGATACCATGTGGAAGAAAATGAGGCAAATTGTATTCCACTAACCCTAGAGCTCTCTTATATTGGAGAAAAGCTCAAAGGGTAAATTAAATAAATAGGACAGGAGAAATAAACAATATAAATAAAGATAACAAAATATAAGAATCTTAACAGTGATAACACCAATCCATATGATATGAGATATCTGATGACCTCAGATGGCACCACCGGTCTTTTATTTATCAGATATACATCCCTTACTCTTACAAGCTACAACTTGTGCATATACAGATTATGCGGGGTGCCCCAAGGATAGGAAGTTTACTTCTAGCAATGTTCATAGGGAGTTCCTTGGTGTCATGGAAGAGCAAGAAACAGATGGTGGCCGCCAGATTTAGTGCAGAATCAGAATAAAATGTTCATAGGGAGTTTCTTGGTGTCATGGAAGAGCAAGAAGTAGAAGGTGGTCGCTAGATTTAGTGCAGAATCAACATACAATACCATGACACAGGGAATATAGAGATGATGTAGCTCAGATCTTATTCTTACTGACATAGCAGTTAAGGTGCCTCTTCCCATATACCTCAAATGCGACAACCACCTTGAGCATGCCTGCCACTACTCCCGTGGACCCGAGCATGAAGCTGTATGTTGATGACACCGAGGTAGATGAGTGGAAGTACATGGAGCCCGTTGGGAAGCTTCTATATGTAACCATTACCAGATCAAATGTATCCTTTGCAGTGAGCAGAGTGAGTCGGTTCATGGAGCAACCTAGACATGCATGTATTGATGCAATCCATATGATTTTGAAGTATCTGAAGGCCTCAACTGACACTGGTATTCAATTTATCAGATGCACACCCTTGCCGTTACAACTTGTGCATATACAAATTATGCAAGGTGCCCCAAGTACATGAAGCCTACCTCTAGCTTTGTAGTGTTCCTAGGGAGTTCTTTGGTGTCATGGAAGAGCAAGAAGCAAATGGTTGTTCCTAGATCTAGTGCAAAATCATAATACAGTGCCATGACACATGGGAGTATAGAGATGATGTGGCTTAGATTTGTTTTTACTGACCTAGTATTTGAGGTGCCTCTTCCCATGCACCTCAAATAGGACAATCAATTGCCAACAACCCATTCTTCCATGAGAGGACCAAGCATATCGAGGTAGACTGTCACTACACTCAAGACATGATTTAGAAGGGTTTCATCTCTACCACTCTTGTTAGCTCAGAAGATCGGATAACAAACGTATTCACCAAGGCCCTATCCAGGGTTCACGAAATTGGTCAGAGCGGCCGCATATGCGTGCGGGCCTTTAGGCGCACCACATTCGTGAAGCCTGCCACTATGCGGGTATTGCGCATATGCGGCCCGCATATGCGGGCTGTGTGGCCGCATTTGCGGACCAAGTGCCGCTTCGTGGTCTGGCGGGTTGCTGGATCCGTTTGCCCATAACCCGATACCCAATTACCCTTACCCATAACCAGATACCCGATTACCCTGATCCCCTAACCCTCGATACACCGATACCCCGGAATCCCGATACCCTAACATCGCTAAGCCTCCATCACCTCCTCCTCCTATGCGGTTGTGCCTCCATCGCCTCCTCCTCCAAGCTCCTCCGCCTCCTCCGTGTCCTGTCAAATCCGCCTCTTCCTCCCAGCACCTTCGCCTCCTTCGCCTCCTCGTAGCTGCTGCCTCCATCGTCTCCAGTCCTCCTCCCAGTTTCTGCGCCTCCTCCGCCTCCTCCTAGCTCGCCTCCTCCGCCTACTTGCCGTGGGAAAGTAACCGGTAACCTATTGAACAAAATTTTTTACAATAGTTGATGGAAAATTAGATTTTTGCATATTTGATTTATAATTTGAGAAGTACATGTATTCATTGATCGAATGTTAGATTTTATATAATTATAGAATATTAGCTGATATGGATTGTGAATGTATTAATTGATTTCTCACCAAAAATGTTCTAAAAAATGTTCTCACCAAGGATTTGGATTGTGAATGCACATTTCTAGCATGTATCTATAATACGAGAATATCATTATTTAAACAAATATTTTCCTAAAATTCTGATTTGTACATGCATATTAAACCTTTTATGTTGATGCTTTTATAATTAGGATTGAATGTTAGGAAACTATGGCCTCTAGACTACCATCTGACAGCGCTTCTTCTCCTACACTTGGAGCTGGAAGCGGAAGTGAGGCTCCTATTCAGAGGAGTGATACATCGGAATTTTTTGTTCCTCCTGGATTTAATGATCCGGGATGGAATTATGCTTTTCTAGCGAATCCGAGTACTCCTAGCATGGTCACTTGCCGATTATGTCGGAAGGTTGTGACCGGAGGGATCAATCACATGAAGCAACATTTGGCTCATATTAAAGGTAATACGACATCTTGTCCCAAAGTGACTCCTGAGGTGAAGAAAGAAATCATGGACAACATGGAGGAAATTAAAGTGAAAAGGAATGAGAAGACCATGAGGATGAAAGACATTCAAGGGCAAGTCTCCATCAAGATGAATCAACCCTTGGTTGATGAAGAGAGAGATGGGAAAATGCCCCGAACTTTAGCAGAAGATGAGCGTGTAGAGAATCCCCGCCAATCCACAATCAAAGATACATTTTCCAAGGAGGAAAGTGCACGTATAAATTCATTCGTGGCAAAGTATTTCTATGACAATGACATTGCTTTAAATGTTGTCAAAAGTGACTCCTTTCTTCGAATGTGTGAAGCAATTGGGCAGTATGGAAGGTCATACAAGCCTCCAACGTATTATGAGCTTACAGAAACTCTTTTGAAGGAACATGTTGAGGAAACAACAGATTTCTTGCAAGCGCATCGTGATACATGGAAGACTTCTGGATGTTCCATTGTGACTGATGCATGGACTGATAGGAGACGAAGGAGCATAATGAATATTTGTGTCAACTGCGAGCTTGGAACCAGTTTTCTGAATTCAATTAACTCGTCTGCAGTTTCTCATACTGCGGAGTAGATTGCTTCCTTAGTGGATAAGTCTATTGAGGAAGTTGGGCCCGAGAATGTAGTCCAAGCGGTGACAGACAATGCATCTGCCAATATGGCTGCAGGCAGAATCTTGAGAACTAAGTACCCACAGATATTCTGGAGTTCTTGTGCATCACATTGCATCGACCTTATGCTAGAAGAGATTGGCAAAGAATCGAAGGTGAAAACTGTCATCACAAAGGCAAGGACATTGACTGTATTCATATACAGTCATGCCAAAACATTGAGCTTAATGAGACAATTTACGCAAAAGGGCGAGATAGTGAGGCCGGGAACAACAAGATTTGCCACCACATATCTCACTTTGCAATCTGTGATGGAGAAGAAAGATAAGTTGAGACTTATGTTTTCTTCTGTGAATGGAGAGCTTGTAAATGGTACAAAACCAAGAAAGGGGAAATGGCTTCAACCATAGTTTTGAGTCCTTCATTTTGGACTCAAGTATCTTTGACATTGAAGGTCTTTTTTCTGTTGGTACATGTTCTGCGGATTGTTGATGGAGATAGGAGGCCGGCGATGGGGTTTATATATGGTGAGTTGCAAGATGCTAGAAAAGAGATCATGAGCATTTTCAAAGATGTCGAAGCGTCTTACAAACATTTTGTTGATGCCATTGACTCAAAGTCAAAAGGAAGACTGGATAGCCCCCTCCACATTGCTGCGTATTTTTTGAATCCCTGTTTCTTTTATAGGGATAATGCTCAAATCCAAAGGAAAGGCCTCACTTTGAAGGGATTCTTGTATTGTATGGATATTTTCTATCCTGATTTAGAGATCCAAGATATCATCACCAGGAAGGAGTTGCCTTTGTATGAAAGGGCTGAGGGACTATTTGGCAAATCTTTGGCTATCAGACAGAGATCAATCATTGATGATGATTTCAATCTAGGTATAATTTCTTATTAGAATTAATAGAATTATATGTTTAACGATTATTAACTATTTTTTTTCGAAAATAACCCGTTGTTGGGATTGCATGGCATGGAAACGCCACATTTAAAGGAAATGGCAATGAAAGTTTTAAAGTCGACAGCTTTTTTCTCGGGTTGTGAAAGGAATTGAGCACTTTTGAGGCAGTAAAGTTAAAAAATTGGTGCCACATGTTATATGTTGTCTCATTAATGATGTGATAAATGATATATTTATGGTTATTTTGTAGATCCACACGAAGAAAAGGAATAAACTTGAATTCAAGCGATTAAATGACTTGGTGTATGTCAGATTCAATGCCAAATTGAGAGATCATCGTCTTAAAAAACGAAATGATCCATTTGCCACAAATGATAGAACTCATTTGAGAGATTGGATTGGTGAAGAAGATGAAGGAGATGATGAAGTTTTCCAAGGATCGGGGCTGACGTGGAATTTAGTGGCTGATGCAACTGGTGCAGAAAATTTTGTGCAACATAGAAGAAGCCAAAGGCATGCTGCTGGTTCAACCTCACGCTGACTTTGTGATGCAGCGTGGACTCGACATATAGGGCCATCTATTTATTTATTTAGATCATGGTAGTTAATTTTATTTACGTTTTTTAAGTTGTCGCAATTTAATTTAAATAATTGAGATCGCCTGTGATCTCCAACATTTATTTGTAGATTTGATTTTAAATTTGTTCAGTTAATTAGTTAGAGTCCAATTAGGGTAAATTAGTGGTCATTTTGATTTTAAATTTGGTCGGTTAATTAGTTAGAGTCCAATTAGGATAAATAGTTGTCAATTTAAATTAGTTTACTATTTTTGTAAACTCATCCCTCCTATATAAAGGGATGAGGGTCCAATGTTTTATTCAGTCAAGTATTAAGAAAATTTGAGTTATCTCATTATCTCTCTCCTTTCTCCTCTCCCTCTCCCTCCACGCGATCTCCGCGGTTCTCCTCCTTCAACCTCTCGTATTCCCGACGAGTTCTTCTTCTCAACCCCTCTCTTTTCTTCTACCAAGTAATTTCTACTGTTCAAAATTAATTTATCGACACGCCAAAATCGTGTTTGCATCAATTGGTATCAGAGCATGGCCTACAGATCATCCTCACGATTTGACGATCCGCTCCGACATTCGTACCGGCATGCTTCAAGGGACTATCGTTCGTCCGAACGAAAACGGCGAGCCGACGACGCCTACAACAAGGAGACGATGAGGATGCTACGTGATTTACAAATCACGTTCCACTCCCAGTTTCGCGAGTTTCGAGCTCTCGTGGTTGACTTCGAGGCCCTACGCGCCACCGAATCAAAGCCTCCAGCCCCCGAAGCCGTTGTCACGAGTTTTGACGAAGAAAACCCCGCTGTGGAGGAAGATTCGGTTGCTGTCCAGATCATCCCGGAAGAAAGAAGTGCCGATCTGTTTGCTGCCCCGGTGATTTCAGGCTTGAAAACCCCTCCGAACTCGACCCCGGCACCGCCCGCAGTTCCCTCGCTGGACGCCTCCGCCCCGGCATCCGTTGAGGTACAGTTCCCAGCCCTCGCGGCCGCTTTCCCCACCCCCGCACCTCCATCGACCCATTCCCCAAACCCCAACGACCCCCCTGCCGCACCACCGTCAGCCCCAGCCCCCGCCCCCGCTCCATCGGCAACCTTGGCACCTCCACCCGCTACAACGACCTCCTACGTTCCCCAACTCCGCCCTTCCTCGCCGCCACCGTACCCTCTCACCCTCGTCGCGACTCCAGCAACCCCTCTCACCCCCCAAAGCCCAGCGCCACCGCCCCCAAAACCCCTTCCAGATCGCCGCCACTTCGCCTCCCCGACGCCGCCTTCAACCCTACCCTTCCCCTCCGTGCTCCACCACCAAACTCCCAGCCCTTGCCTCCGTCAACCCCATCCCGATTCCCCTATTCGCCCAGCGTCGCTCCCATGTGTGCCTCGCGCACTGCCGCCATTCGCACTGGCTTCCCCGCCGGCACCGTCGACCCTTGCCCCATCTAATATCCACCGCCGTCACTGGCAAAGGAGGAAAGGCCGAACCCTAATAAAATTTGTGGGTTCTTACTCCATCGGGTCCCCTGACTATAGGAGTAAAGGGATATTTTGGAAAATTTTCAAGGGAACCCCTACTCCAATGATATTTTACCCACCATGCCAAGTGGAAAGGTTAACTTATGAGTTTTTAAGTGAAGGGGTAGAATATTTGCAGTCGTACCCTCCAATTGGAAAAAACTACAAACGTAACATTGAAAAAGATCTAATTGGGGGAATTTGAGGCTGCTATTTCAAGATCGAGTCTCCAACAAGCGTGCGAAGATCAAGCAATTCGTCGGGAGACGAATTTTTTAAAAGCGGAGGAGAGTTGAGAACTTGATGAAGCTTGGACTCGACATATAGGGCCGTTAGATCATGGTAGTTAATTTTATTTACGTTTTTTAAGTTGTCGCAATTTAATTTAGGGATATCTACACCCATAACCCTGAGTAACTTCATAATTACCCCAGGAACCCTCCCTAATCACGAATTACATTGAAAACCCCAAATAACAGTTCCGTTTTACATCCATAACCCTCCGTTAGTTTAGTTCATTAACCCAACCAGATGGTTGGGTTAATCTAACCAATCTGTCATCCAACGGTTGAGATTAATTAAAAAAATGAGAGGATTGAGGGGTTGGAGCTCGCCGGGGGTAGGAGGCACGAGGGTTGAGGGTTGCCTGGATCTCGTATACAGAGACGCAGGGGAGTGCTGGAGCTCGCACGGGGCTGAGCGGCGGTGCGTGCAACTGGAGCTTGCGGGAGCGAGGTGGCATGTGGGGGTGTGTGTGCAGCTCAGGCCATACGGGCACGAGGGCAGGGTGGTGGGGTTGCAGCAAAGCTTACGGGAGAGGGGGGGCGCACGTGGTGGGAGGGGGGAGCTTCAAGCATGGGGAGGCGATGGGCGGGTGATTCGAGTCGGCGGGCGGGAGAGAGGAGGGGAGGTGGCGGGTTTCGGGTTGCAGCAGAGCTTACGGGGGAGGAGGAGAGGTGGCAGGTTTTGGGTCGCAGCAGAGCTTACCGGGGGGAGGGCGGGAGAGAGGAGGGGAGGTGGCGGGTCGGGGGGTGGGGGGGAGCTTCAAGCATGGAGAGGAGGTTGGCACGGGATTCGAGTCGTCGGGAGGGAGGGAGGAGGGGAGGTGGCGGGTCGGGGGTGGGTTGCAGCAGAGCTTACGGGAGAGGGGGGGACGCACGTGGTGGGAGGGGGGAAGCTTCAAGCACGGGGAGGCGATGGGCGGGGGATTCGAGTCGGCGGGCGGGAGGGAGGAGGGGAGGTGGCTCGGGGGGTGGGTTGCAGCAGAGCTTACGGGAGAGGGGGGGATGCACGGGGTGGGAGGGGGGAGCTTCAAGCATGGGGAGGCGGTGGGCGGGGGATTCGAGTCGGCGGGAGGGAGGGAGGAGGGGAGGTGGCGGATCGGGGGTGGGTTGCAGCAGAGCTTACGAAGCTTATGGGCATACGTATGGGCGGTGAGGGGGAGGAGGGGGGCATGTGGGCGACCGGCGGTGTGTGGGGGGGAGTGGCAGCTGGAGCTTGCGGCGATCGGGGGGCCAGCTGGAGCGGGGGGCAGCGACGGCGGGGTGCAGCTGGAGCTTCATCATCCTCCCTCCCCTTTATAATGGCATTATATTATAAATATGATGTATTATGAAGGGCAAAATTGTCAACATATGACTTTTTCCGTCATAGTTAACGGAGAAATAAGATGGAACTTGACACAGGGTTATGACATGTAAAGGTTAAGCATTATTCAGGGTTCTCGATGTAATTCGTGATTAGGGAGGGTTCCTGGGGTAATTATGAAGTTACTCAGGGTTATGGGTGTAAATATCCCTTTAATTTAAATAATTGAGATCGCCTGTGATCTCCAACATTTGTTTGTAGATTTGATTTTAAATTTGGTCAGTTAATTAGTTAGAGTCCAATTAGGATAAATTAGTGGTCAATTTGATTTTAAATTTGGTCGGTTAATTAGTTAGAGTCCAATTAGGATAAATAGTTGCCAATTTAAATTAGTTTACTATTTTTGTAAACTCATCCCTCCTATATAAAGGGATGAGGGTCCAATGTTTTATTCAGTCAAGTATTAAGAAAATTTGAGTTATCTCATTATCTCTCTCCTTTCTCCTCTCCCTCTCCCTCCACGCGATCTCCGCGGTTCTCCTCCTTCAACCTCTCGTATTCCCGACGAGTTCTTCTTCTCAACCCCTCTCTTTTCTTCTACCAAGTAATTTCTACTGTTCAAAATTAATTTATCGACACGCCAAAATCGTGTTTGCATCACTTTGAATGAGGAAGAACTCCTGTCTGAGGAAGAAAGTGAAAATGAAGATAATATCACAGTGGAATTTGATGATGACTAGATTAGAATTGCTTTGTACTTTGTACCTCATTATCGTTTGAACATTTCATTTTTCTTATGCTATCTTAATCAATACTTTTGCTACTATTATTTGTTTTGAATTTCAATTTTCTTTCAGATTCTTACATATTTCGGTGATTGTTGTTAATTATTATGTTTGCTAACTGGTATCGAAGTATTGATATTTGATTGATGGATAAATGAAAGTCATATTTTTTATATCTTATGTTGAACAACAATTATACATAAGTTTAGTTCAATTGTAGTCAAATTTGTACATATTTATTTATTTTATAATAAAAAATTAGGAAACCGCGTATAACCGCATATACCCTGTATATGCCCCCGCATACCGCTTAATCCCTATTCAGTGACTGTTCGAACGCATAAGCATACCGCTTTCCTGAACCTTGGCCCTATCCAGCCGGTCATTCCAGAGATGCTGTTCCAAGCTGAGCATGATTGATATCTAGGCTCCAGCTTGAGGAGGATTGTTGAGATATTAGTTATCTTTTATTTCTTTTATGTATTCTCTTTTTTCCCATATATTTTATGTAATTTGCCCAACTGATTTATCTTCTATATAAGAGAACAATAAGACCTCATGAGTATCAACAATGTATACACCAACTTTTCGAAAATGTGAGTTTTCTGCATCAAAAAATTTTAGTCGTTAAACTTTTATTAATGCCATGATTTTATCACCCATTTTACAATTTACATTTTTTCTGAACTTATATTTCCAAAATGTGAGATCTTTCTGAATTGTTGTTGTCAAGATTGAACTGAAGATTACACACCATATCTTTGTCGAATGTGATTTTTAGGATTGTGGTGAAGTTCCTTGCGAATATGCTCAAGGTGTGTGTTGGCATCCATTGTCTGGTAGGTTGAGCAAATTCTTTGGTTATAGCTATGGAGTTTTTAGTTTTAGAAGTTTAGGTAGATCTTTGGCATACTGGGGAAGTTTGACTTTCTTTGAAGACCTATAACTGTGTAGAGTAGAGGTTTTTGGGGAGCTCACTGCATAAAAAAAGGTTTCCTGATATTTGGATCTTGTGGATGAAGAGATTTATAACCTCTATGCTACACTCAGTTCTGATCAATGGGTGCACGATTAATGTTTTTTCAACCACGAAGATGTGCTAAGCAGGGTTGCCCATCAGTCCTATTGATTTACATCGTCGTAGCCGATAGACTACACAGATACGCTTGCAGTTGTACACATGTTTGCATGGTGATTGTTGAAGGGGCTTACACGAGTTTCAAGATTTCTATTACGGTGATGTACTACACTAATGACATTTTGTTCTTTTTAGTGAGGCGTTGGGGAGATTAAGAGGTTGTCAGTGTTGATTGACATTTTTGGTGGTTTGTAGAGCTGCAGATTAATAAATTCAAGTTTATTTCATCCCTTTTGGTCTGATGCTGGAGTAGGTTAAGGTCTGTGTGGAGGTCCTCGACACACCTAGGTCTTGTCTTCCTATTGTACTTAGTCTAACGTTGTTGGTCTGGCAATTGCATGGGGGAAGAGTAGCTGCCTTGCTGGAGAAAATGAAACGCGCGATGTGTGGTGCATTGATGTTAGATGCATATTGAAGGGTGTTCAACTGGTTCTTCTCAAGTCTATATTTTCTTCGGCCATTCAAAATAACTTTTTGTCAAATATATAGGTTGCCGAGTAAGGTTAAGTTGCATGTGGAGGGTATCATGAGAAGATTCTCTTGGACCACTTTTGAGCATGAGAGTAGAGGGGCATCGTTGATCTCTTGGGATGTGGTTTCTCGTCCTCTGGAGGCTGCAGGAGTGCTATGTATTTATGGGATTGCCTTGGACTGGAGATGTAACTTCTTGAAGTACATCGCAATGTTGTTGTCAATGATGGATCCTTTTATGCGTTCTATGCTGGGGATAGTAGGTCATTCAGATTTTGCCGTGATTATTGGTCGGAGATAGGTATCTTTAGAGACATGTTTCTCGGGATGTAAGCTTTGGCAAAAAATAGGGAGGCATTGGTGGCAGACTATTGGCACTCTTCAGGTTGTGGTGCTGGTGTGTGGGTGCCTGTGTTCTTGACTGATATTCAAATAGAGGTTTCATTAAGCTCAACTGGTTGCTAGAGGACTTGGAGCCAATTGACTGTGTCTGGATCGTGGATCCGTGGGCATTCTACAGAGTGTGGATGGATACAAAGTTTGAGAGAGAGCGTCATTTGATTTGGCTGGCATTGGCCCCTTAGGGTTGATATTTTTGTGTTGCTTCTCAATAGAAGGAAGTTGATGACGTGATCCTTCAAGGTATGATTTCTCTCAAACACTAGGATCTCATGTCCTACTTGTGGGGAGGATGATTGATCATCTGTTTCTTCATTGTGTCATCGCTGATAAGGTGTGGTGCTTGATGAGAATGGAGTGGTGTGATGTCGACTTTAACCAATTGTGGAAGGGTTTTGAACCCGTCACTTATTGTTCGAGGGTGCTATTTGGCTTGTCAGGATCACCCACATCTTCCAGGATGAGAGATATTATGTTGAGAATGTACATGCACTTGTGTCCTTTTTCTCATTTTATAAATGGAATTTCAGGGTGAACACCTACCAAGGGTGATGCCATTTTTTCTTTAAAAACCACCAATTAAAAGAAACGAGGCTTGCTTAAAACTATGTGAAAAATGAGTTAGGAATGCTAGTTCTCTCTAAATAACGTTAATATGAGTTTACTACATTATCGGTCTCTTTTTGCCACTTGCAAATCAATATTTATGATTATTAATATGATATTGGGTTGTTGTCTAGGGCAGACACGTTAGTGTGTTTCCCTTTTTGGTCTCAAGAAAAGATATCGTGTTACTCTCTCTCTCTCTCTCTCTCTATATATATATATATATATAAAGTCCCTTTTATTGTTCATTATGCATTTTTATGTTCAATGTTTTTGGTAAAAGAAAAAAAATCTCCAGTGTCAATCGTTTCCAATGGACTACATGTTTTTGCTCACTTTCCATAAACTTCATGATTTTTCCTACAACATAGGATAAAATATCATATCCCATTATCACCCCTTCCCATTGAAAACAGACAAAAAGTAACTTTAACTGACCTTTTTTCCAATTACCTTTTTTTTAATCTCTTTCTTTAAGTTTTCATTTCAAAAATAAACACATTTTTTGATTTCACACCATTTAATGTACAAGCATAAATACATGTATTTCACTTTCGAATAAAAGCACAAACATGTGGAGTTTGATCAAGAGGAAATGAATTTATATTCTTTTCATTATAATTGTTTCCATTTAATCTCTTCACCAAACTAGTTTGTTTTGGAAAGATATGCCTATATGGTGACTCCTTAAGAAAAAAGACACATCATATACTTTTGAAGGCATTTGACGAGAAGTGTTCCTTGAAGTATCCATCCCTCTCTTTCCTTTGTTTTCATTGTTTCACCTCTCTGTATTCTCCCCTCATTTCTTCTGTTTCAACTTGCCTCTTCACCTCCAGTCTCCCACCTTTTCAACACTAGGTCTCATTGTCTTCCACACTTCTTTGCCAAGTGGCACATCTTGTCATTCTTGTCGAATTATTGTGCCACGTGCTATTGCCGCAACCCGCTGTTTTCACCAACTTTGGCACTCTTGTTGTGGCGTGATTGCACTTCTCTGGTAGGCGCATGATTGGTCTCATCTTCCCCAAGCCTTAAAGCCATATCGATTGTGCCTTTCTGTTGGGTAACGTTTTGTAAATTTTTTTATATACTAGTTATAGCATTTAGAATTGGTGTGCAAATAACCTGACCACATGAGATCTATTTCTTCTTAGCATCGATCAACATGTTGCCCATAATCTCCTGTTTGGCCTAGTCAACTGTGAGGAGTTGCAGTGCTAAAATTGGAATTTGTTTTTTTATCATACATTAAGTAGGGTCTAGTACCCACTTAAATGGTATGGTGGTAAGTGCAGTGTGCCTACCACCCAAAAGACCAATGCTCAAATCCCCCCTTGCGGAGGTTGTGTTAGGTAGTCGACAACCAGCGTAAAAAATAGTCGAATCTTTCAACATGGATTTGAGCAAGAATCTATGTACCCGACCCTACTTATAGTGGGAGAAGCCTTCACCATTTTTATTAAGTAGGGTCTAGCCGACCCTACTTAATGTGGGAAAATGCTTTGTTGTTGTTATTGGAACCGGCGCAAAACCTTGGCATGCCAATGAGTTGCTTTACTCCCTAAAGCCATTACTCGAGATTTTTCCAAGGGTAGAAAATATAGTCACTTGTTGGGACACACCCTCTCTATTCTCATTGACTTGGTATTTGTTTGTACACTTCAAAGAAACAAATTATCTGGTCACATATCCATTTCTATGTACTCAGTTAATGGTCTAGTGGTAGTACAGTGTGTCTACCACACAAAAGACCAGGGTTCAAATACCACTCTTGCAGAGGTTGCGTTAGGTGGTTGACGGCCAGCGTAAAAAGTAGTCGAATCTTTCAACATAGATTTGAGCAAGAATCCATGTAGTCGACCCTACTTATAGTGGGAGAAGGCTTAGAACCTTATATCCATTTCTATATAACATGTAAACTAAATTGGACTCCACTGTAAGTTAACCTCAAGTTAACCTCAGGAATTTGATAGGCATGCTCTTTCTCACCAATCAACTTGGTAATTATCTTGTAAAATGCAATTAGTTGTGTGCACATGATTAGCAAAATCTCTTGGTTAGCCGTCCCAAATATTTTTTTCTTGAGCCTGGTCAACTCTTTTTGATTATGCAAAGGATGGAAAAAAGGTTGCTTTTGGGACAAGGTCTATTTGACTTGGTATTTTGCTTGCTCATACACTTAACTAATTAATATTTTTGTATCAGTTAGCAATTTTTATCCTAACGAGTCTGGGAACTTGATCCATTGAGTAGTTTCCCACCCTAGCATCTAATCCAATGACTGTAATTTGAATCAACGTGTCTTCATCTTTTGTCTACATATCCTCCATAATAATAGTGATGTTTATTTATTTGCAATCCCTCTCCCCACTTTCACTTGTAGACTGAAACATCATATGGGTGCATGCCTTTTGGAAACCTATTTCTCAATAAGTACCTCTCACCTTCTACTTGGTATTGGTTGACTAGGCAGAGGGGCGGAGAAAGAAGACAAATGGGTTCATGTGGAAGGTAAATTTTTCAAAGGCCCGTGATTGCGTGGATTGGAGGTCCATTTGGGCATTCCTTCATTATATAGGCTTCCCGTGAACGGATTGCTTGGATGAAGAGATGAGTACAACGTCTTCTTACGTGGTTTTGTTGAATGGGATGAAGGTGGGTAGCTTTTTCCAGCCTCGACGCGCCGTGAGGCAACACTGCTTGTTAGTTCCATTGCTTTTTGTTGTGGTTGTGGATGCGCTGATGAGGATGGTGTCGAAGGCTACAGAGGCGAGCCTTTTTGGGAGGGTTTTAATTCGGTGGAGATTTCCATCCCCATGCTCCAATATGCAGATGATAACATTTTTTTGTGGAGGGACAATCGACATCTGCAGGAGGGATGAGCATTGCTCTTGAGTTGATTGGGTTGATCTCCGACCTTCGTATCAATCATGTGATGTCTGCTTTTGTTCCTTTCATGATGAATGAGGAGGAGGTAGCTTTCTTTGAGGCGACTTTGCAGACGTTGAGTGGGGCGCTACCGATCTTGTACCTTGGGATGCTGCTACTGGGTGGTAAGCTAAGGCAGGCAGACTGGGCTCATGTTGTTGAAAGGATGGAGAAGAAGCTGGCAGGTTGGCGTGCGACTTGTTTGTCTAGAGGTGGATGTTCGATTTTGTTGAAGGCGATTCCCTCGACTATTCCTGTTTTCTTCTTGTTTACACACCGCTTACCTGTTGGGGTGAAGGTGAAGTTGAAGGCTATTATGCGGAGATTTTTTTGGGGTCACCTCTAGGGAATTTCATTTGGTGCTGTTGGTGGGATGGAAGACTTTGTTCCTTCTGGAGAAGGATTGTGGGTTGGGGATCTGGAGCTTGGAGGTGATGAACAACTCTCTTTTAGCAAAGTGGGTGACTAGAATTTGGGGAGGATGCTCCGATCTGTTTCGTAGGATGTTGCAATCAATTTATGATGTCCCTTAGGACCTCGCTTCGCAGGTTGTTGCTATTCACGAGCCTTCCAAAATTTTGGAGGGGAATATGCGTGGTGCTTCCACGAGTGCTCCCACTCTTGCGACCGGTTCTTGGTAATAGTCGTGGTTTTTTATTTTGGATTGATGATTGGACTGGACATGGGTTGTTACCCGTTTGTTTTCCCAGCTGTTTGCTTTGGTAACTTCTGTTGGGGCCTTCGCAAGGGATTGCTAGGAAGTTGGGAGCTAAATCCTTTTGTTTCGTTCTGAGCTTTTTGACCAGTGTTTTGCATACTTTTTTTGTTCGTTGGAGATTCTGCTGGTATGTGAGGGTTTTCATGATGTCAAGGACCACTGGACCTGGGTTGATGGTCACTTTTCTGTTCGGAAGGCATACATGACCTTTTATCGGATGACGGTCTTTGATCCAACAAGCATTTCGAACATGTTTACCGACATTTGGATGTAGGACCCACTGAGAGTGAAGATTTTTGTTTGGTTGATAAGCAGGAATCACCTATTAATCGTGGAGCGGTGAGCTCGGTTTTTCCCTTGTGTTGGCGGCACATGCCAAATGTCAACGATGTCTTGTAGCGAGCAAGGATGTTGAGCACCTCTTCTTTCTTTGCCCATTGCAAAGGAGGTGTGGGTGGCATCACATGTAGAGCTGGAGTCAAAAGTTGATTGGGCTGATATTTGGGACTCGATGGATAATTTGGGAAACATGAATCATCATATTAAAGTGTGGGTGGCGACTATTCTTTGATCCATATGGTGTGCACGGAACATGAGTATTTTCTGTGGAGAGAGAATGCATATGGAAAATGTTATAGAGCATGCGGAAAATTTAAAACTTTTGGTTGTTGTAACTCCTTGTTTGATTCTTATTGTGAATATATAAAGCTTACGGGTGTGCGTCTGCACGATGAGACACCCTCTTTTTTCCTAAAAAAAGGCATAGCCCACAACACCCATGAGAACTTTCCTCATGACCGGGTGATCTCGTTGATGGTGCTTGAAGCACCTCAACTTGTCATTTGATCTTGCACATGGGTGATAGCATGCTCCACTGGGTGACTTTGTGTTGAGCTGGAGGTCTTGAGGTAGTTAGATAATCTTGACAGTTGGAAGTATATCGGAACACGAGTAATGCCATCATCAGAATTGTATGGAATCGGTATCATGTATTCTACATGGGATGGACCATTCTGGGTTTGGGCATGTGATATCCTCGATCATATTATCCCTTGTCAAGCTTCTAAAAGAATCTTACTTGTTAGTGCACTCATAAACTGATCTGACGGCCTTCTAGATCATGCAGTCTGTAATGCTTTTTCATTAAGGTGGCTCAGGGCATAAAGGTTTCTGGGAATTTAATCTGAATATTGCATTAACTAAGGCATGGATCGAGTTTAACAGGTGTTTATCTGTAAAACAGTCCCTAAGTGTGTATGTAGGAAAACATTTTAATTATTTTTGCTTTATCTAGCTGCATTAGTTTTCTTGAAAAGATCTAGCTGCCTCATTGTACTGGTACAATAACAACATTTTGATGGAGCAACAAATTTTGGATTAACTGTACCATTGAAAGTTTAATGTAGAGTTCTTAGCATCATATAAATGTAGAAAATGCTGTTGGATGCCACTGAAATTTATCTGCCATCAGGTTCATGGTCCTGGTGCTGATATAGATACATTATGTGTTGGTCCCAGACATGCCACAAGGGAGGTATTTAGCTTAATCGTTGTCAGTAAGTTAGTGTATTGGTTATATAGCATGCTTTTACGTATTACACGATTATTGTTTGATGGCAGGAAGACTTTTTTGTAGAACTTCGTAATATTTTAGATCAAATGCCTGAAGTATCAGAAGTGCACCCCGTTCCTGATGCTCGTGTTCCTGTTATGAAATTCAAATTTAACGGTGTATCAATCGATCTTTTGTATGCAAAGCTAGCCCTTTGGGTTATACCTGAGGTAATTTCTTTCTCGATATCAACAGTTTCTTGCTGCCATTATCCATAATCTGTATTTTGAAAGTATGACATTCTTGATTACCCTTGATATGAGACTTGTTGAAAATATGGAAAAGTTGAGTTAATTGAATAGTTGGATCTCCCCAAGATCTAATTACACTCTTGCAGTTTTTTAATCTTACATCGTGTATTAATGTGGGATGCTGGTGTGTTGCTGTGGCTATATAAAGTACACCTCATCTCTAATATTATTTGAGAAGTCTATTACGAAGATCTAACTCTTTGAGGGTTAGACTCCCATGGTAGGGTGGTCAACCTGATCGTCATGAACCACATACATTATATTTGTTCTGATCGCTGCACATCTTTCTGATTTCTTCATGGTATTAGAGCCGATAAGTTCCAAGGGTTTTATTGCTCATGAGGTTTGATTTTATTCTAGTTAGTTATACCGGGGCTCCCTGATGTTCTTGCATTAGTCTAAGCTTGTAATACTCACCAACTAATTAATGGATCAAGGGGTGTTTGATCTGAATAAGACTTAGGCGTAATAATGATTTGTGATTTTTTCTGATTTTTTAAACTAAAACTAAGATGCTTAATATTTAGTTGGGATTCAATTGTTACTTTTATTACATTATGGTAGTTTCGAGAATGTCTAATCTATATATACATAAACAGTATATGTACAAGAAATGCTTTTTATATTTAAATTGTTAGTTTTTTTCAATAAGTTTGATTAAATGCTTGACTGTCAATTAATATTTAAGTAGTGACCATTCCGACTAAATATCGACCGTCGATTTTTGCGACTTTGCATTAATGAAAGTTCGAGGTAGTAGTAAATGTGTGTCTCCATGCTGTCCTGGCTATGAATGACAACAACTGGGAAAATAGGCACACAAAGAAGATAACACAAAGACATCTTTTTAATCACCGATGTAAGGAATTGATTGTGAGACCCAACATACAAGGGCCTATGCTTCTCGAATCCAACTAGAAGAAGAAAAAAGCCACAATAGTGGCGATCATTCCTCTTGAAGCAACCTTGTCGCCTATCACCAGACCATTAATCAATTATTAAGAGCACCTGATTGAGGGTAAAAATGAGACGGGGCAAAAAAAGCGATACATCGATGATGAATCCCATGTGGGTGTGCATTTGTCTGAGGAGGCAATGCCTCTTCTAGACCACCCAAGAGGTACAAAAAAATGCTGGCGAAATACGAGGAGGGAATGCTTGTGAGCGGTGAATAAGAAACCAAGAGGGGTATTGGGTTGCTTTGAGGCTTTGAGCTTGAATGCTATTTTTTTGGTAATATGGGTTCAAATGTGTCATTATAGTTGGATTTTTTCTTAAATAACACGGAGAATTGAAATAAAATAATAATATAACAAGAATAAAAGGGGGGGAAGGCTTTTGAAAAAATCAGTCCAAAAAGGAAGGGTGGTTTGAAATAGTTGAAAAAAGAAGGGAAAAAAGAAAAGAAAGGATGTATAAGAAGATGCATTTTTATTTGACGTCTCATATTGATGTCATCTATGGAACTTGGATCTTGATTATCCTCATGTTTTTGACAAGTATGGGAGATAGGGATTGTTAGAGAGTTTCACACCATTGTTCTTCCAGTTATTTAGAGAGAGAAAGTCTCATCTGCCCTTATGGAAAGGAGGAGACTCATGTTCATCCATGTGGTTGAGATTCAGGTTCCATAAATGACAAGATCATACCGGGGTGTGTTGGTTGGGCATATAAAGCACCCCCATACCTCTTGTATTCTTTGAGAAATCAAATATAAAGATCTAATCCTTAGAGGGTTCTTCTGTGGAGTAAGGCTATCCTTCAAGATCCATTATGAACCATGCAATTGGTATTTCTACTTGCTTGATTGATGGACATATTTCAATCAATGTTGAAAGCAAGATTAATGAGAACTTGTCTTCTATTTATGTAGAATGAGGTAGGACTCTCAAAAAGAGCATTTGGAGAATAATGATTATAAAGTGCATTATATTCCGTGAAAGTCTCAAATAAGCAAGGAGTTCTATTTCCTTTATACCAAAGACATTTTTGCTTAATCTCATCATGCTCTTGAAAATTCTCACAAACATATCGTATCCTTATCATAGTTTACAAAGTTTTTTGCTTATCAGTTAAATAGACTAGATTAGAGCATACATCTTTTTTATGGAACTCAGGAGAGGAGTTTCGTCTGGTAATGCATTTCAAATTTGAATGCTCATGGCTTCTTGAACCTAGTTTTAGGGACAAAGTAGGTAGAACATTTGCACTTGTGAGGGGACACTGTCGAAGCATATGTAATACAAACTCAAGTAACTAAATGACCATATGAAGGCCTTTCGGAACAACTTCAAGGGTTCTTACTAGTAAGGAGTTTCGACACATGCTTTTACGACATGCCATAAACCATGTCATCGGATGTGCATGGCTTGGTTAGTAGGGGTGTTCATGGTGCAAAAACCTACTTCACTTGTACTTGACCTGATTTGAACCATGACATCAGATCAACGAGTCAACCCTCCCAATCAAAATGGTTATCCATTAGATTGGATACCCATGTTGTGGAATGGAAATCAAATTATCCGCAGGTACCCATGGATCTAAAACAATTATATACATGCCAAAGAAAAGTTGTTGAAGCTATTATTTCGAAACAGGGATTTGCGTTAAAATGGAATGACGAAAAAAGGCCAAACAATACAAAATTTGCTATTATGTTTAAAAATCAAAATGTCCAGAGTCTATTTATCTCGATCTTTCTATCAATTTTAACCGATATTAGTGTTTGATTATCGAATGTGTAGGATCAATGCCTGTTGAGGGATCCTGAAGGTCGAAACAATGGTATCGATCTGTGCTTGTCGATGAATCCGGTGATCGTTGATAGGTCCCGAGTAGAATGCAAACATATGTATACATGTTTGGATATCGATGTTACCATATCCTCATCCATTTTTAAATATGAATATGGATTCATATACACATATTAACGGATATTAAAACTATGTTAACAATAGATCATATGTAACTCGGATATTGACCGCATGCGGGTAATATTAGAAATACTTTATAGATTTGCATACAACGGATATGTACGTAAATTGCATCCATTTTATACAGATTTTGACATTCGTATTCATATTTATTTAAAATGGATACATATATGGATATCATTTTGATATCCATATCCGTATATCTGTTTTTATATATAAATATAGTTGTAGATTTATTTTTAACCGTGTATAACATATTTTATAATTTCTTTCATCGCATTTGACATGATTATTATGATATATGCACATTTAGTTTACTTATGCCATGTGTATTCCATCCAATCCATGCATATATATGGTATTTCTAATATTATTCGCATGCGATTAGTATTGGTTTTACATCTACATCCATTTTTAAGGATATGGTAACATAGATTCCATATTTGTCATTATCCATATTTGCATTTGTATTCGGATTTAAAAACAGATAAGGATGTGGTAACACCTACATCCGTAGGACTTTTTGTATTAAATAATTACTAATTAAATTTTAGTTAAGTAAATAGCTACTGTAAATTGATATTTAAAAATAGGGATCACCAGATCGGCACCTGATGTGCCTATTTGGGTTGCCCCATGAACATGAACGTGTGAGGAGCCATATACCTGCCAAGCAGATGCATTTGTACATATACATTCATGCATTAATCTTTTGTTTCCATGTAGGTATTTTGGAGGACAATAATATAACATTTGCATGTATATTCATGTTGATGCGCATACCAAATCCGCACCTCATGTGCCGATTTGAAGGATCCCATCCAAATTGGACAGGTCTCCTCCAAAATGGCAATTGCGGGCCGATTGATGCCTATTTTTTATATATCAATTTTGATACCTATTTATTTAGCAAGATTTAATTAGTAATTATATAATAAAAAGTCCACATCTGTATCCATATCCGTTCTTTGTATCCCTAACACCCTTAGGTAGACTCATGGGCATCATCCGTGTTAGAGGGGCGATGAGATGGGTCGACCCATGTCTATCCATGGGCCATAGGATTGGTGTCTAGTATGCCATGGGTCAAAGAGGGTTGGGTACCCGATCATATGTGATTTGTTGGGTACCAATTGGTTTAGGGTTGACCCATACGGATTGGGTTGGGTACCCATCAAACTAATGAACCGTGCACAACCAATGGTTGGAGGTGGTCTATGCAAGGGGGCTCAGATTATTTGGCAACAAGCAAATAAAATCACCACAGAATCTGTGAACATGAGTTTGGCAAGCAGTCTCTGATCTAAGTGTGTATGGCTCACTGGGTCCAAATGGCTTTTTGGTTTTCTTATTTGAGGAATCTTGGAAAGTCAGTTTGTTCTTGGTTTTCTTCTACGATTAGGGAATTTGAGAAGGAAATTCTAGCTTTGGTCGCATAAACAAGAACACGATTGTGTTGCTCTGCTGTCCAATGAGACACTGCAATAAGGTTGATTTTAGACTGATTGCAATCTCAAATCGGGAGTACCTTATATCATGACCAAGTTTTGGCAAATAGACCAAAAGTGGTTTCCAGTTGATTATTAGCTCGTTGCAAATTGCTTCTGTGATTGGCAGATACATGATTGACTTTTTTAATAATGGTGTTTGAGATTGTGGCAGTTCGGAAAGGAAAAGTTTCGAAGCTGCTTGTTGACTGGAATTTTATGGAGATGATTGCATAAGAGGGGTTTACTGACCTTTAGAACACCTGGATGAAAATGTGTTTAACTACCTCTTCGTTATCAGTGTTGGTAAATGGAAGGTTTTGACAACAGATTTAACAGGGCACACCTTAGCACCTCTTCTTTTTGTGATTGTGTTGGATGCATTTAGTATCATCACGGGGCTATTAGTGCAAAATGGGTTATTTCAAGGATTAACAACGGGGACGTGCTTCATTCCCATGCAGCGTTGAGATTTTTGGTGGCTTCTCAGGTTCGAGGATAAGTGGTGAAAATCCACTTTTAGCCCGTTTTTACTTAAATGTGCACTGCGGGGAGGTGAACCTTTATAGGGCACACCTAGACATCATTTGCCCGTGAACTATTTATGTATTCCTCTTTTTCTAGGGGAGTTTAGGTTGGAGCACTGAATACCTCTGATAGGAAAAAATGGGATACATACTTGTTTGATGGAAGGATAGGTATCTTTGGAGAGGTAGGAGGTTGGCCTTGATTAAGGTTGTACTGTTGCTTATACCATTAATCTACCTCTCCATTTTCAGCTGGCTGACTCGATTACATGTGTAAATTATCTTTGGGTATGAAAATAGATGCATGATACTGATTGCATGGGATGGCGGTCATTAGGTTGTTGAAGTGGGAAGGTTGGGGATCTGCGGGTAAAAAAGTGAACAAGGCACTGCCGGGAAAATGGGCTTTTAGCGAGGACCTTGTAGGTAGGTTGCTTCGAAGTATATATTGTGTTTAGGGATGTTTTGAGGCAAGGAATGGTGCTTGGAAAGCTCCATTAAGTTTCTGGAGGGGTACATGTGCTTTCAGTTGGGGGCTTGCCTTGCATCTCCACTTGATTCAGGTGATAATAGCCCTTCTGCTTCTGGCGGGACAACTGGATGGAAATGGGATCTCCCAAGGACAACTTTCTGAGGTTCTTTTGCATTGGCAACAAATAAAGAAGCCTCTGTAGCGGTGTGTTGGTTGTTGACCGGCGAGGTTGTGGGATCTTGGTTACTGATGTTTGGATCTATTTAGTCAGATGTGCATACCCATGACTTTGGAAAGATGATGGAGGAACTACGTAGAGGATAGGACCCACATGGGCTTGATTATTGGATCTGGAAGGGTCATTTCTTTTTGAGGAAAGTATACAACATTCTTGTGTCTTGTGTAATGTGATTAAATGTGGATTTGGTCAGAGATCACAGAATCCTTTGGGAAGTAAGTGCCCCTCAAAGACCAGAACTATGTGGCTCTTCCGTAGGAGCCTGGTGATCAGGGACCTTCATGACATGTTTCATTCTGAACTCACCTACTTCTTGCCCAATCCCCTATCTACAGTGTGGACAATGAGGGAATTGTGCAACTTTGTTATAAAGTGAGGTGACAAATGAAGTAGCAAAAACAAGTGAGGTGACAAATGAAGGACGTGTGAAGGAAGGTTTTCGAATTAAGATAAATGAAGTAGCAAAAACAATAGTAAATAAGCCACAACATTAAAATTCAAAGAAAAGACACTAGTGCGGATCGAAACACTGAAGAGTGATAACAATTAATGTGCCATGAGCGTAGAAACCTATAGAAGGCCATCTGGAAATACTATGGAAACATAAAATTCAAAAGACCTTAGAATAATGAACAAGTACCACTTTCCTAGAAAAGGACTTTCTCAAGCTTCTTCAGGGGAAACCTTAGGTCGCTTCTATAAAGAATGTTCAGAAAATCTAAGTTTATCTGTTGCATATCTACATGACATGTCCTATATTAAGGATCTATTTGATTATTCAAAGCCTCCATATTTTGTATCAATCAGAGCATCGATAGGGCATTCTTAATCTATTTAACTCACATCAGTACTTGGCTATTAGCATGTCACTCACCAATTAATTAAGATGCTATTCTCATCATTTTTAGTTTAGTATTCATATTTTTTTAGTTTTTTGTTCAATCAAGTCAAGAGCCAATGGTTACAACATCACATCATGCCGAACACCTACATTCTGAGCACAATCCCATGCTTAAAAGAGTAGAATCACTATGAACCACTTTCTCCAAAACTCATGGACCTTTAAACACATATTTCTCTTTAGCCATACAGAACCCACATCACCATCATCAAAAGCATCCTCCCCATACAACACCAGCAAGCCACCTCAAGCATGGACTCTAAGCTCGAGTCACATTTCCACAAACACAAGCTAGACTCTTCGAGTTCCAAAATAGACGACCTTCATTGTCTACTGATAGTAAATCCGGAGGAAAAATTAAATCTTAACCATAAACTACAAGATTGCAGTTTTAACTTTGGAATTCCCTAATAAAGATGTAATTCTATATCAATTCTTGAGAGCGCTAGTTACAATTTTATATCAAATTTTAACAGAGTTTCCCTTTGAGGCAAGACGATATCTGTTTCAAGTGAGGGTGTCTTTGACATTGATGGAGGTTGGTTCCATGAAGGTGGATGAGTTGATCGATGGAGAGACGAAGGTGCTCCCTGCATCGATCTCTTCAGTGAGATCAACATCCTACGTTGCGTGGATCGAGGTGCCATTATTGGAACCTTTCTCTGAAGCCAAACCATCTTATTCTGTGCCTAACCCTGATGAATTTTGTAGTGTCATCTCCTGCTGTATCGGGTGTGTTAAGGTAGGGGTAACTTCATTCTTCTTTATTATGGGTTAGAGCAGGTTGATTCTGAAGGTGTCCACCTGAGTAGTAAGCCTTTTATGACACTTCTTTTATTAAAGGGCATGCATGGGAATCCAAACCTCTATTTTGAGGTTTGGAGTTTGGGTTGATCATGCGGACTTTGGTCGACTTAGATCGCTGGCTGGGAATAGAAGGCCAAATTTTTTCTCTGTATCCAATTTGTTTGAGATGGTTGTCTGTAAGGTGGATTCTCGTTCAAGCCCTCATGTGATTGTTGTTGGTGAAGAGGCTTTAGGCGTGCTGATTGGGAAGGTGCTAGATAAGGGGGATGTCTTTCATCTGCGAGTTTGATGTTGGGTGATAATGTCACTGGCGTCGGTGGAGGTTGGTCCCACAAAAATGGGTGCATTGACCAATGGAGGGATAGAAGAGATGGGATCAATATCGTACATGCAGGGATCGAGATGCTCAGGGGTACCTTTCTCGAAAGACAACTATCATTTTCCACGCCAAACACCCACAATTTTATGGTGCATCTACTCTTACAACATTGATGTGCATTGGGGTAGGTGTGACTTCCACATTCTTATTGTGGTGTAAGGTTTAATATTGGAGGTGTCCAACCTGAGTAGTTGGCCTTTTATCACACCTCTTTCGTCCAAGGGCTTGGGTGCCCTCGGGGAATCAAATTCCCCTTGCTCAAAGGTTTGAACAAGGGGTTGATGATGATGACTTAGTCAAGCTAGGTTGATGGTTGGAAACTCTAAGTTCTTCGGGATGGATGTCCTTCAAGACAGGCTCCCTCTGAAGCCTCCATATGGCATTGTCAGTGAATAGTTTTTTTTTGTAATCGAGGTTGGAACTGGAGTTAGAGTTTCTTTGGAGCTTCAAGTTTTGTGCTTGTTGTATTGGCGACCGATGGGGCACCATACTGGTTGAAAGAGAAGCCAATGTTGATGCTGTGAATGAGGGAGGAGATTCAGCACTTGAGCTGATTTTTTTTCTGTGGCAGACTTGACATTCAGCTCTACAAGTATTTGGGTTTTTTTTGGCATATGGAATTGAATTGGTACGATGGTGTCTAAAGGATTGGGGGCATGGAGATGAAAATTTTGATGGGTTTTCACTTGTAAGAGGAGACAAACATGATATGTGGAAGGTTTTGATGTAGATGAAGCAGTTGCCAATGATTTAAAGCATGCATGGGTGGGTAGTTTGACTGTGGCTCATATGTTGAAATGAAGGTAATTACACGGAATGTATCGGGTCTGGGAGAATTCAGAAAGTGGGCAGAGTGGATTCAAATTTTGTGTTGGTGTGTGATACAAAGTTCGAGAGTTGGGATGGCACTCTGATGGTGCATGATCCATGATATAGGATTGCAGGACAATCAACTCTATTGGGAGGTCTGGGGTGCATCCTCGTAGGCTGGAACATTGATTTCTTGAGCTAGTCGATGAGGTGGTTGACATCAGACAGACAAAAAAAGAATGGATGACCTGATTTTCAGGGGGTCTTGGTGATGTACGATTCTGTTGTCCTGTCTATGGGCGTGACATGTGGGAGGATCTGCAAATGGCTAAATTGCATTTCTAGCTTGTTTCATGGTTGGTGGGGGGCAATTTCATGGCCTACCTCCTATAATAGATTTACTGGGATCCAACGTAAAGATGGACTCCTATAATAGATTTACTGAGATCCAATGTAAAGATGGATTCCAGTTCGGTGTACTTTAGGTCTTTGGTTAGTAACATTGTTTGTTTGTGAGTTGGATAGAGTTTAGTGCCCTTCCTCATAATTTCAAGTTTGAGCTTTCCTCATTGCAGGAGGATGGTTTTAAGGATATGGTGATGAACCTCTGGGACAACTTGCTAGTTGAGGGATTGTCGACGTTCATGGTTTTGTTGAAGTTGCATACTTTGAGGTAGGATTTGCTTGTGGAGTGCGTATAGATGTGGTATTATACATTTGGGATTGTCATGCTTGACCGATGGAGGATATCATGGTGTTGTTAGTGACGAGTTGGAGGATTAGAGGGAGTTCTGAAGATTATGGCTGAGGAGGATAAAAAATGGGGTGTGAAGTGTATTCAAGAGACAAACACGGTGAAGGCTACTGAGATTGTGGATGATTCGATCGTTTGGGGGGAAAGGACATGCTCAGGAAGGTTGAATTCTCCAAAGTATGTGTCAATTGGCATTTCCTTTGACCATCATTAGTAAGGAGGGTTTCACAGATGTATGGAATATGGATATCTTGGATGAAATGCTGCATTACTAAAACATCCTGGTCTGTTCTGGTTAACGACAGGTCTGAAGGTGGTTTCTTCTAGCTGCAAACGTGCAACATGATGTTTCACATGAGTGTCCTCTAGCCCTGTGCTCTTCTTTGTTCTTGTTTTGTAGTCTCTTGCTATCATGGTGGGTTAAGTAGCCCAAGAGGGGACTTGTCAGGATATCTTCGGAAAGGACATCTCCAGCCCTGTCCTGCAGTATGCCAACAACACTATCTTGTTCATTGAGGGGGGTATGGTTGAGGCCAGAGGGATGTCTATAGTTCTTGACAGTGTTGACATTTTTGTGGAGCTTTCAGACATGCCAACTAACAGATCCAATTTTTTTTTGCATCTTGTAGGAGTGGCATGAGCATTGCCATTCCAAGGGGAAAATTGCGTCTATCACTTGGGTCTCCCCTTGACTAGCAGTCGCCTGTAGGTGGATTGGCTGTCCATTGAGAAATAGGAGCGTCAGCTTAGGAGATATGAAACTCCAGGTGGTGTCTTGTGCTTTTAAAACCAGAGTTGTCGGTGCTTCCATTTTTTTCCATATATACTCAACATTTTTCTGTGGGGATTCTTCACCTGTTGGGGTTTATCATTTGGCGTTTGTTTTGCAGCAACTTGAGTGGAATGGCTAAGGTATGGGATACATTCACTTTACCTGTGGAGTAGGGTGGTCTAGGGATTCTGTGGTTGAGGAGATGAATAAGACTCCCTGGCTTAAATGGGCGGTGGAGATATGGGTGATAGTGAAGACGACTTATCGTCTATCTGTGTTATTCATGCTCAGAATGCCATCTCTTCACGGGGACATTACCTCTTGCTGGCCCTGTGTGATTGCAATTGCTGGCCCTGTTTTCACCTGTGTGATTGCAATATGATCTGGGCCCTGTGGCTTCGCTTGACAATAAGGATTTTCTTTAGTCCGTAGATTTCTCTCAGGTGAAAACTGTAGGTGTTCTTTTTTCGGATCGTCACGGAGCACTTTGGTCATTTTTTCTTTCTTGTGTTCATGGGATCTGGGTAATGGATAATATCTCGGGGGGGGGGGGGACCTTTGGAATTCTATGGTGCATGGTCAGTTCAGATTAATGGCTTGGTGGTTGTGGCTTATTGCCACATTGTGGTTGATTTAGCTCACCCATAATGGTGTTATTTTCAGGACATAGTTTTTATGTAGAGAATGCTATTCACCTTGCTAGGACTCTTTCAAGTCCCAGCTTTTGTAATTTCTCTCCTTATTAATATATATTTCTGGAAAGACACTAGTCAAAGGTGTTCCCCACCTTTTTCGACTAACAAACATGAATATCATTCCCACCTATGATCTTCACAACCTGTTTTGCAACAAGGATTATTTCATAGATGATAAATGCAGAGTTTCCCAGCTATTTTCCAATGGATAATATACATTTTCCCATTCCATGAGAGTGATGCCTCACCTGTCAATGACAACCCCACCAAGTGAATTTGTTTTGCATAGAGTTGTCCACCTTCTCAACTCTTGCTGCAGGCTGTAATTGGTCAATTCAAAAATAGTTGGGAGGATTGATCTCGAAATTCCCAACTCATCTGCTCCTTGTAACTCTGCCTCCACTCCTATATCGCTACATTTTTTTCAGAGTTATTTAGAATACATATCCTAACCAGTGGGTTTCGGTTACCTTACCTTCAGTATCGTTTCCTGTATCAGTATTGGTTGGCTTCTTTTGTTGCTTGCATTTTTTTGGACATTTGTTTGTCATGATGGAATAAACTGTTTTACAGTTCGTTGGTATTCTAAAGTTTTTGTTGCTGAAATTCTAGGAATAACGTTACTTATGTTTATGTTTTTAGCAGGATCTTGATATCTCACAAGATTCCATTCTACAGAATGCAGATGAGCAGACAGTTCGCAGTCTTAATGGCTGTAGAGTTACCGATAAAATATTAAGATTAGTGCCGAATGTTCAGGTCTTTGTATTGCAAATAAGACATCCTTTTTGCTGTTGTGTCTGTTTATTTGCTTTTCAATTTTGTGTTTTGCTTAAACTGACGGACCTTTTGTCTTTTCGGTAGAACTTCCGCACCACCTTGAGGTGCATGAGATATTGGGCTAAACGTCGTGGCGTTTATTCAAATGTAAGACTAATCTGATCTGTGTGAATTCCAGTTACAACTCTATTTACATCTATTATTTTTTTGCAGGTATCTGGTTTTCTTGGGGGCATTAATTGGGCATTGCTTGCTGCTCGAATATGTCAATTATACCCAAATGCTTTGCCCAGTATGTTGGTATCACGCTTCTTTCGGGTTTTCACCCAGTGGCGCTGGCCAAACCCAGTGATGCTCTGTGAAATTGAAGAGGGGAACCTTGGTCTTCCTATTTGGGATCCAAGAAGAAATTTTCGTGACCGTCAGCATCTGATGCCAATTATTACTCCTGCATATCCTTGTATGAATTCAAGCTATAATGTATCAAAGAGCACTTTGTGTGTTATGACTGAAGAATTCCAGCGAGGAAACGATATTTGTGAGGTATAATTTTGTATCTGTCTCTTGTCTTTCCCCCTTGACCTTGATCTTTGAGTCAATTATATAATGTGTTAACTTGCAGGCAATGGAGGCTACCAAGGATGACTGGGACACTCTCTTTGAACCTTCTCCATTTTTTGATACTTACAAGAATTACCTGGAAATCGAGATCGCTGCAGACACTGAAATTGACTTGAGACAGTGGAAAGGCTGGGTTGAGTCTCGGCTTCGCATGCTAACTTTGATGGTGGATATTTTTCCCTTCTTTTTAAATAATACAAGTATGAAGTGTGTTGAAACTGACACGTGTTTCGACAGATTGAGAAGAGCACTTTTGGGATGCTTCAATGCCATCCTTATCCGAAGGATTTCTCTGACAATTCAAGACCGTTATATTGTTTCTTCTTCATGGGTTTACGGAGGAAAGACCAAGCCCTACATGAAGGAGAACCATTTGATATTAGGAATACTGTAGAAGAGTTTAAAGGTGTAGTCGGCAATTACTCACTCTGGAGGACAGGCATGCGGATTCAAGTGACTCACATAAAGCGTAGGAACGTACCCCCTTTCGTTTTCCCTGGAGGAGTACGCCCTTCACGTCCTTTGAAGCCTAAAATTGCAACCATGGTCTCCACTGGCAAGTCCTCTTTCATGGGTGAAGACAATGAAAAAGAGATGGAGCTTATGACTGATGCTCTAAGCAAGGGAGATTATATGGCTGCGACCCTGGTAGATGAAGGTGCTGAGATGTTTGACAGTCATGTGCCTGCCTCTGCTTCTGAGAACTCCCTTGACAAATATGATGGACGAACTGCTGCAACAAGTAGTAATATGGATATAGGTGCAAATATAGAATCAAAGAAGAGAAAGCGGGCTGAAGATGGCGAGCACTATCCATTCGATGCACATATTGAGACTAATTTATTCTCTGTAAATGGGATACCTGCTCTCAAATCTCTGAGTTCTGATTTGGCTATTGCCAATGACAATGATGTAACGGCTGCAAAATTATGGATGTGCATGACTAGCTCTTCTACACAAACTGAAGCTCATTGTGTTGATAAAATTACTAATGAACCGGCGGAAAAGCTTGCTGCTTTAGAAGAAGCACCTGCGAAGCTCGAGGAGCACGGTTCATCAGATCTTGGTACAGAAGTCGGAAATGGTGTTAGCTCTCTTGACTTATCTCTTACAAAGTCAGTTAAAAAGAGGGTTGAGACACTGCAACCCAGGAGTAGCGTGAATGGCAATTTGGAAGAGCTTGAGGTTGTTTCTCATTCCTTGACCTCATCCTGTTTCCTCATTCCATTTCCTTTACATTGACAAGAGTTCTCAATTACTGGTTCGCTACAAGAGAATTGCAATATTCTTTTGCGCATTTGTATAGTAGTTGCCCTAATTTGGGCAACGGTATCTCCTGGAGGTCAAACCTCTGCACATAACTCATCTTAGCCTCCCTGCTTGAAGGACACTAAGGAAAGCTTGAATGTATCGGATAAACGACAGTTATTAAGCTTGCTTCCAGATCTAATTCTACTGTAGTGCTTATATCTCACATGAAGAAAATCATTTAGGTGAGTGCTTCCAAGTTACAGTCTTTCGATGACACATATGGTGAGTGGGCAGCAGTAGTGGTCATGGTGGGAACCACTATATAAGTATTGCTTTGGATAAATAAGGCTTCTGATTATTTTATTTGGGCCTGTGGGTCTGAAAGCGGACTTTACCCCTGGGCACCCAATTATACATATAACATGCAAAACATACAAGATGGTTTATAAACTGTAGAGATCAGATGCTTGAGGTGATGAGATGACCCGACTAGTCAGGGAAGTGATGACTTGAGGTTGTTGGCGAGCTCGGCTGACGAAAATCATTGTACCTGCACTGAATTTCTGAGAGTGGCCAATGGTCAGTCCATTGTGGGGACTACATAAGGTTTAATTTGCGAAGGGTTTGGTTAGGAGGGTAGGAGGGAACTAGAGTGTGTTGGTAGTGGGAGGTGGTAGATTGATTTAGGGGTGTGGATTGTATGTAATATCATAGGACAACTATTGGCTGTTGAACTATTAAAAGTTGACGGAAATTTAATGAAATCTGGGATTGCACAATCCGACATTCCACGTAAAATCGGGATGAAGGCAATGATACAAACATATTTTAATATGAATGCTGAGGAAGCTTGATATTAAAATGCAACTCGAAAATCATGATTTTACAGAGTTCATTTTATGTGATTTCCTTTTTTACCTTTTTATGTGCAAAGCTGGCCTGATTTGTTTGTTTTTCTCTTCTTTTTTTTGCTTGAGAAGCCCATGGAGTTATTTGTTGCTCCTGCTGTTATCCCTCCTGCAACGGCGAAACCAATAATCAGGTAATTGCTTTTGCTTTCTCATGACCGGAATTTCAGCTTTACGCCATTTATTGTACTTGTATTCATTATGTTCATTATTTTTAAGTAGTGGTTCCGACTTCATCATCACAGAGGAGGTTCATGAGTTGTATTTTGCAGGCTTAACTTGACCAGCATAGGAAAGAAAGGCTCATGATATCAAGAGTATATGCTGATGAGCCAGCCAGTGATGATCCGAGGATCTCCATCTGAGCCTGCGGGTTCTGGTATGTCTGATTGCGTACAATACCATGTTCCCTACTTCGCAGCCCCTCGGTACTAAGTTAAGGAAGGCTTATCTTCTCTCTTCAAGTTTGATGGATCATTGCTGATAATTATAACCATGATCGTTTTGCATTTAATAAATAATAAGGCAGGATTGTTACCGATTATTTTTCTGATCCATACGGTTGAGCATCAGTAGGTTGATGGTTCTATTGAAATCTATGTCGTTCACAAGATCTTGAAAGGAATGTTAGGCAAAGAAGGTTTTGCATATCTTGGTTTTTGATTGTTTTTTGGAGGTCAGCCCTTGAGTAAGAAGTTGATGCAACAACAGTTCGGTTGGTATAAAGATCTAATTCATGCAAACTAAATTAGATGTTCTGGCAGAAATCGATATGTTGAAGACATCTGAAATTCCAGGAGAGGCTAACAGTAGCCTGGTGAAACCGTTGCCGGGCCGGGGTGGGATGAGGCTTGGGTTCATACGTTATTAACTAGGTTTTTTTTTGGTTGAGAACAAATGGTCATATTTGGCAAAAAGGGTTGTGAGAAATGAAATTTGAATTAACAGTATTTGGAGCTCTACTTAAAGGAACAATCGTTGCTATCAGATTAAGAAGTCAATACTATTTAGGTTGTCATAAATCCTATCATTTATTTTGGAGGGTTTTGAATCTTTCATGTATTTGTAGTACATGCTTCAAGTCGATGATTTTAGCATGAATATGCCATAACACAAGCAACGCGTAGGCAATATAACAGTTTCATGTGGAGTATGTACTTTCATTGGAAGCAGTAGAAGCATGATGCGAAGATGCCGTAAGTTCCCTCTCAAAATACAACACCGTGCTTGTAGTACCCTTTAGAATAGCATGAAGCAGGTGAAATAATAATATCAATACTAAAAAACAGAAAGGTGCTCCTAGTGCAATTAGGGATGCAATCGGATTCCATTGTCATTGTATCCGTTTTTAAGAGGATATAGATATGTACTTTTAATTTTGACGGACACGGATATATATACGAGTTTTTTTAGGTATTGATATCGTTTTCAATTTTTTTGTGGATAAGGATACGGATCCGGTTATAAATTTTCTGATGGTTATGGATACAAATATCTATATTTACCATGGACATCATACCAATGTGTAAACAAATAGGGATTTTTACTCGGCAATTCTACAAACTTTGTCAATTACCTCCACTACCTTTGAAACGACCTAATTCCCCCCTTGACCTTATAAACTTGTCAACTCATATCTCGTGAACCTTTCGGGTAATCTGTTTGAAGCTGTGGGGATTCTTGGGGTAATTTGCAAGGTCGATGGGGTAATTACGTTGTGCAAAAGGTCGTAGAGGTAATTTAAAAAGTTTATAGGGTCTGTTGGGTAAAAATCCCAAACAAATATTGCAATATATTACATGGCTTCATGTAATATAATGTGTTTTATAGTTATTTCAAATGCAAGAAGAAAAATATATGGTAAATTGCAAAAAAGTTCCCAACTATACCTCGATTCTCAAATAGGATCTCATTCTGGATATGTAACTAATCGAATCGAATACCTTCGAATCCACTAGGATTCTTATTCAATTCATTATAAAAGTTTTGAATCTGAACTCGAATCGACTTTTAAACGAATTTGCTAACTTAATATCAGATTCAATTCATTTTAAGATTCAAATTATTCAAATTCGATTCATTTTATTTCGAATTTGAAATGTTAATTGATGCTTAGAGCTTATATAAATAGTATTATATGAAGAAAAAATATATAAAGATTTTATTGTATAATTCTAATTTTGAATATATAGTATTTGAATATATATATTAAGGAAAACGCCAAATCAATACAATACGATGGATAATTACCTAATTTTTACAATTATTATGTGTTTTTTGCAATCTAAATCTACTCTTTTCTTTTATGATGAAGAAATATATAAATACAATATAATTATATGAGCCTATCAAAGAGATATAATATCAATGATGAAAAAGCTGAATATGTTATACTTACCATTGCATGTTAAAGCAAGATAAGATCAAGCTTTTAGAAAGTTGATACAAATTAATATTATTATTTAAAAAAATGCGAATAGTAAAAAATAACATAGCAAGATAAAACATCTTCATAAAGTGTGAGGATCTTTAATATCGAAAAACTAAGCCATGAAAATGAAATATTCATATTTTTTATCTACAAATGAATAACTTATGTTACTGTGGGAAGAACTTGTATAAAATTCATGTGATGATAAATGTCATCTTGACAATGATAATCATCATGAATTATCATGCAATAAAATCAAAACAAAAAAAAACAGAGGAAAGATATCTAGATAAATTTTGAAACATGACAAATGTTATGGAGGAACTCGAATAAGCAAAACCTTCATTTTCATGTGCTAGGAGAAAGACCACCTTAATCCACCATGAGTTTTTGGGATCGTTGGTAGATAATGGAAAGGGGAATGGAAAATACAGTAAAAGGAATGTGGGGACATATAAATAAATGTGTGGATGAGGGATTACAATAACGATCTAAACATTTGCTCTTTCCTTGTAGATTTTATGAATATTATTTGTTACTCTTTTTTATATTAAATATTTATTCTTTAACTGATAGGATTACACACATATATATACACACACATACATACATACATACATATCAAATTGCGTACGACTTAAAGTGCTTTCTAATCCCCTTAATGCCTCAAAATTTCTGAAAATCATGGTAACTGCTAAGATTGATTATTGTAGCTATACAAAGTAACACATTCCTAAACTACTGTCACTAGGCTAAAATAAGAAGTAAAGACAGAAACTTAGATGTTTTGTATAACCGATGCATGAAGGACCTACATCTCTGACTCATAACATATTTTGAAATCCAAGCACTTAAAATTAGTTATAAAGGGGATATGAAAGAGATTTGCTCTCACTAGGGGGTCTAATATTGCATATACACCTTAAGCATTGACAAGTCATGTCAGTGTAGTGTGTAAGTATGGAAATCATAGTGATGAAGTGCAGACATGATAAATCATATCAATGGAGCCTAAATATGATTATAAGTTAGAACTAACCACTTAATTGTTGTAGTAAGTTGGTCTGAGAGTATCTTTAGATGCTTGCACTTGTTATGCTTAGTGATATAATGCAAATGTTAAATCTTTCAATGTAAATTACCATCGTAACCTTTTTTAATACATATTCATATATTGTAATCTGCATCAATTTACTTCCAAATGAATTCAATAAATAATGTTAACCTTTTATGTAATACTCCTATAATTCCTTGCACAAGAATATTCTCAAAGACTTCCAATTCACCAAATGTGGGGTTGTTACACGTATGTAAATATGTACTAGGTATATGAATACAAATATATGGCATATATATATGTATGTATATAAATATCTAATCGAATCGAATTATTATCGAACGAATTTAGGTTAATTCGGATTCGATTCATTTGGGAATCGAATCCACAAGCTAAATTCAAATTCCGTTTATTTGGTTTCGAATCGAACTTTTTTCGAATTTATATCGAATGAATCTTAATCGAGTTCAAATGATTCAGTTCAATTAGCAGCCCTATTTATAGCATTTCAAAAATTAGATTTATAATCGGGAATTGAGGCACATAGGGGCCTTTTCTCTTGATAATTTACACAAATACATGTGGGTTCTATGTTGGCTGCCTCCCCCCATTTTCACGCAAAATTTTTTACTTTTTTGGTAAAAGATTACCATGTATATTCATCATATATCCTTCCTATATGTCATTCAAATTTGTCAGAAACAGAGACTCATATGCCCTCCATCTAAAATAGCTCGATTACAACAATGTTTAGACCATTAAAATTACATGTTCTAAATGTAGGGTATATGAGTATCTATTTCTGATGAAATTCGAATGATATATTGAAGGAATATATAGATGAATATAAATGGTGATAGTTTTCAAAAAAAATAAAAAAAATGTTGAAAAATAGGGACATGGCAGTCCCATTTTTTCCAATACATATATATATATATATATATCTTATGCTATTTACTTATTTTCCTAAATGATTAGTTTAACTTTTTTTTCTTTTTATTTTACTGTATTTGTAATTTATGTAATTATGATTTAATTAACTATTAAGTCTAACTTTACAAAATATTTACATTGAATCTAAGTATTGGGAAAAACTTATTATATGTAGTATAATCCGTATCATTTTGTAAAATATTGATATTTTGTAAAAATATTGTTATATGAATTATGATTATCAATTTTCATTTTCATATCCATATTTAAGGATATGATTCACGATTGTCAATATCAACAAGATGTTCGCTTTTGTATCCGTATCTGGATTAAAAAAACAAGTATAATTATCCATATCAATATCCATCCATTTGCATCCCTAAGCATGATCGATGCAGTAGATCGCTCTCAAGAGTAGTACCTTGCTATTTATACCCTAAAAAGTAGTAGAAGAGGCATGAGATAATAGCATGCTCAAATTATGTAACATGAAAGGAACACTCAGAAAATAGAATGATTAAGAAGATGTAGCAGACTTGCTCTCATAGGAAGGTGCCATCCAAAGCATGACAATCCTAAGATAATAGCAGGGAGAACTCAATCTAATTATACGATTGTATGAAAATACAAATTCATCTAAAATGACACAATAAATCTATTAAAATAACAGGAAAAATAAAACACAATAACACGTAAACCTGACATGTTACACATGTAGCAAGTTACATATGAACATTGCCCTACCTTTTCTCTTTTTTTATGGTTCTTTACCGAAGAACTATCAACCTTTAGATTAGATGGTGGTGCTCCAATTCCTTGCAAGTGAGGGCAATAATCAATGCTACACCAAATTCTTCCTTGATGGCTATCGCGGTCCATGACATTTAAGTGTCGATCCTCTACCTTCTTACTGCGTTAGTTATCTTTACATGACTATTCATAGTGGTGCCTGTCATTGTTGAGATGATAGTCGACTACTTGAAGCTTTTCTCACAATCTTGTGGGTTGTTTCTTCGTATATAAAAAAGTCCCATGCGATTCATGGCTTTAGTTTGTAGATATCAATGATGATCACAATGTATGAAGTAATTTATCGTGCTAAAATATTTTTATTGTTATTGTTGTTTTAAATAATATTATTAGTTTATACCAATTTTTCTATATGATCTTGGTCTTGCCCAGTACCAACATGCAATGGTAATCATGTTTTCAAATTTTCTTTAGGCAATGTTACATCTCTCAATAGGCCTCATATAATTATCTTTCCTTTAAATATATCTTTTATCATTATATTGTATACAGAGAATTGCTAATGATATAGCAACGGATATGACTTTCCTTACATCTACCTATATATCTATCTAGAGGTGATAAGCGGTAAAGAGGAGGGGGAACTGTTTTCCTAGAGAAAAGAAGAAAGGTGCATCAACGCTGCTACACTGCTCGCGGCTAAGAGAAAGGAAAGGTTGTCTACCTTATGATTTGAATATTCGTCGTCATATCTTTCGGTGTTGCAATGTATATCATTGTAAATTATTGTTTATTTCTCTAATATGCGATGGATTCATTATTGATCGTTAACGTTCACGTAATGGTGATCATTAACTGAAAATTTAAATATTTTTACTAATTCAGTGATGGCTGCAAGAAAAATCAATGAATAATAATGGTTATATAATTCAGTGCTACCATTACAAGAATAAGAATGAAGTAACGTGTATTATTCATTGTTAGAAATTTAATGATGGAGTATATATCGGTAATAAATTATTCATCAGCTTTGGCCAACTTTATTTTAGTGAAAAGAGTGACAAATAGTTAGTTGCATGCTGACCTAAGAGAGGAGGATGATGTGAGGTAATGCATGCGTAAGAGATCAGGTCAAGCAGGTCGACGAAAGCATGCAACTTTAAACCGCACATCCTGAGTCATTAACGAATCATGCTTGGTGATCAACAAGCATATAAAAAAACATTAGTAAGAATCCATAAAATCCATTCAAACTGGGAATGTTACATCACCAATAATGATATGTGGTTGCAAAAGATAAACAACTAATATAATAATATTTGCTTGATTCTAGTAGGCATTCATATTCATGCAATAAATGTTACCACATCAAATATCTTGACAAACCTATCACACGATCCTATTTGCATGATCAACCTTGTCTTGACCTAAAATAAATAAACATAATTTTGCATGAGTCTAACATCCATTATGTATCGGGATCCATGTATGAGAATTTTAATGGTCTTTTCATTCGTTATATTTCATGTAGTGGAGTTGCCATGAAAAATATCATTATGTGCCCAATTGTTCCCATCCATGTCTTCGTTTGTTTCATAACATATGTATTTTGACTTCGTTCATAAATATGGATATAAATGTGTAATATACATACTAATATATAACATACATGGCTTTCATCTCGTCACAAGGCTCGTGGCATGTAACGTTTTTTTATCATATAAATTATTTTGCTTGTTAACCTATTTAAGATGACATGACTTATGACGATTTACTTTTTTTAAACTATTACTTGTACAACATATATTGGTTTCTTCTTTATGAAATCATTTTCTTGCATAACATGTAATGGTTTACCTTTATAAACCTTTCATTACATAATATGTATTGATTTACCTTTATAATTCCTTTCATTGTATACTTGTAATGGTTTACCTTTATAAACAGTTGCATAATTTTGTGCACTTATCTTGTTATGTTTTCAACAGTTAGCACCTGCGCTCCATAGCATGACATGATAACGTAACTACAATTATAGAGGGCTTAGCTTTGACTTCTTTGCTTCCTTGAAAAACATACGTCTCTTGCGACATTGCCCTTGAGCTAATAAGACCCCTTGACAATCGGCCATGTGATTTTTTGAGTCGGTGCCTTCATATTTTTTTATACATAATCTCCCTGTTACTTATCTCGATTAAGCACATTTGTTCAAATTTCTAGTATTTATATCAAGTCATGTAGACGGAAGTTAGTCATTGTATATATATATTTTTTATCAAACTGCTCACTTATGCTATAAAATTGTGACGTGAGTACTTAGGTGTAGGAGTTATATTATAAGTCATGGAGTTCAATGTGGCTGTCCCAACATGGCTGCCCCCGGCCTTATTTTGATATTTTTTATTTTTTTTTCAAAAAATGTCGCTATGTATATTCATCTCTATATCCCTCCTATATGTCATTCGAATTTCGTCAGAAACATAGACTCCTATGGCATCCATCCAGACAATCATTTTTTAATGGTAACAAGATTTTTTAAATCGACATCATCTCGATGGAGACCGTATGAGTCTCTGTTTCTGATGAAATTCGAATGACATGTAGGAGGGATATAGAGATGAATATAATGATGATATTTTTCAAAAAAAAATAAAAAAATTTGACGAAAATAACGTGGGGGCAGCCATCTTTGGCTGCCCGCAAGGGGCAGCCCCATTTTATCCTAAGTCATGATGCACTATATTTCGAACTGTATAAGTATAATTTATAGCTCTACAATCTTATCCCAATCAAATATATTCATTTTAGAGAATTATACGTTGGTACTATGTATTATAAAGTGTATACACGTGATGCTAGAATTTAAGTATTGGTGCGTAATCATGTAAAGTATTGATGCTAGAATTTAAGTCTTTGATCAGCATTTAAAGAATACAATAACACTCAATAACGTAATGCCAATTCCAAAATTTTAAACCCATAATAATTGGGGGTTTTATCATTTGTCCCCCTTCAAGATATTCCAATATCAAGTTACACCTCTACTTTTTTTGGAAATATTAGGTGTGCTCCTGACTTCTTGCCGTTCTATCACTTGTGACCTTCAGGTTAATTGTCACACATCCCCAATGTAAACAAACATTAACTTTAGGGATACAACAATAAATAAATTTAAAAAAATAAGGTGAAAAGTCCATCCTTCCCCCCTTCTCTTCATCCTCGCCAGCCTCCTGCTCCTCCTCCACCGCCTCCTCCTTCCCCGCCCCCGCACCTCCCCCCCCCCCCCCCCCCCCCCGCCCCGAGCTCCTCTTCCCGCACCTGCAACTCCCGTCCACCTCGACACCTCTCTCTCTGCCCTGATCTCCTCCCTCTTTTCCCCCACACCTCATTCTCCGCCCCAGCACTTCCCCTCCACCCTGCACACCCTCTCCGACCCCAGCTCCTCTCGCGACCCTTACACCTCACCCTCTGCCCTGAGCTCCTCCACCCACACCTCTCCTCCACCCCTGTACCTCTCCTCCACCCCCAGCTCCTCCATCTTTGCCCCCAGCTCCTCACACAGCCCCTCACCTCCCCCTCTGTCCCAAGCTCCTCCCTCGTACTTCCCTCTCTGCCCTCGCACCTCCCCTATGCCCCCAGTTCCTCCCATCACACCTGCACCTCCCGACCACTTCGAGCTCCTCCACCTGCACCTTCCATTCGCCCCCACCTCCCCTATGTTGGGCTACAACCCGGTATTGACTCCACTCTGATACCAGTTTTTGGGATCGAATAACCGCATACAGATACAGATATGCAATCGATCAACAACACAGAGGCATGCGAAGAAAAGAACAATCAGATATAACGATGGTCGGCCACCTCTCACGACCACCAGAGAAGAAAGACCACTAAAAGAAGAATGAGTACAACTATCTATGTTCTCTCGCTCTCTTCCCCTCTTCTCTCCCTTTCCCCCTTTCTCTCTAGGGGTTACATTGTTCTTGCTGGTGGTGTGAAAGAAATGCCTCTCACCCCCTCTATATATAGCCCAATTACAACCCTATAATCCTATTCCCATTAGGACTACAAATGAAATACAACTCAACTATTATTAAGATTAAGAGTCCAATCTCATTAGGATTCCTAATCCTAATTTGACTCTAATCCTAACAATTTCCCCTTTGAGTTGAATTCCATCATGATCTCTTCATCGTCTTGAGTCTGTACTGGGTCATCCTCGTCATCTGCAGGTCTTGTTAGCACGATCTCACCAACTCTGGATGACGCACCCCTTACTGGACAATCTCGATGTGCCCTCTACACCACGATCTCTCATGACTAGAGATTGTGTCGACATCCTCTGGTAAAGAGAATCGTACTCGCTTCTCTTTTTAGCGCACTTCTGCAGTAGAGATGCCGATAACCCGCCACTTTCTCATCGTATTACTCGTCTTGAAAATAACTAGAGCTCCATCACCTGTCACAACCTTCCCTCGAGCTTATAGACCTTCTTCGACATCCTCGTCCAACGCATCATCACATGTGTTCCTTGTTGCTATGAGAACTCCCCCTTAAATGACGACTCGATATCCTCGTGACTCGATCATTCCTAGTGAAATCAGATTTTTCTTGGCTGTAGGAATGTGCCTAACACTTGTCAGAGTTTGTACTGCTCCATCAAACTAGTAGAATTGTACTGATCCAATACCCTTGATGTGGTGAACCTCTCCACCTCCCATATTGACAGTGCCATCATTGCATGCCTGATATGTACTGAACTGCTCTTTGGAATCTAGATGAGCACATGTGATCTGAACATGCTGAATTCAGAAGCGATCTTGAATATGCCTTCATCTCCTTAGAGCATGCTAGCAAGTCTCCCTCACAAACGGTAGTGGAATCCTTTTGGTCAGATTTAGAATCACCAACCTTCTTATTTCCTTTCTCCTTCTCACGTCTTGGAACATCAGCTATCTTATGACCCTCCTCGTCACAATACAAGCATCTGATCGGACCTCGTGACTTGGATCGACATCTAAATCCTGTCTTCCTTGATCTTGATCATCTACCCTTGGTTGCCAGCACATGACTTTCATCATTCCTTGCCTCATCTGTCGACCTCTGTCGAGACTCATTCATAAGCAGCGAAGCAACTGTCTCATTCAATGTGATGGTCTCCTTGCCATAGAGTAACGTCATCACAATATGATCATAAGAAGATAGAATACAACTCAACAAGATCAGTGCCTTATCCTCCTCCTTGAAAAGAGATTCTCCTTTCGCATTCTTCTCCTCATGTGTGTGCATATCTATCAGAATCTTGTTGAATTCATCCAAGTGCACTTCGAGCTTTGTCCCGTTGGTTAGACCATAGAGCTTCATCTTCATCGATAGTTGTTTCTTCAAAGATTTGGACTTTTATCATCCCTCAAGCTTCATCCAAACCTCCGTTGAATTCTCCAGGATGATGACTACGTAAAGAGTGTTGTCTGCAAAGAACATTTGTATTGTACTGTTTGCGAGATCCCTCATCACCTTCTACTCTTCCTCTTTCATCTTTTGTGGCTTCTTTTCTTTATCCTGAAGATATTTCACAAGTCTTTCTCGTGTGAGTATGTTCTTCACCCGTTGTTGCCATAAGGTGAAGTCATTCTTCCCCTTGAAGGATTCCATGGAGAATGATGCACCCCTCGATGTAAAATTCACCATCGCTTTCTTATCGTACCTCCTTGTATGATATGAAAATTTTGAGCAGAATCGTGTCGATCCTAATAATCCAACTTGTACGGAGTTCGCAAAAACCATATATGGACTTTGGATCGCCTTAATTGGACTTCGGATGCTCCCGATCTTGACGGTTCACCGTAACAGTTGAATCTTAACCGGCTCTGAAGAAAGTGCACCTGTTGCGTCATCTCCTCGACATCATATCCGTCTATGTTGTCGAACCAAGCTTTGATACTAGTTTTTAGGACATGATCCACCAGTATCATCTCTACTCAGATAACGATTGTTGGGGATACGAACTTCTCTGGATACAGAAGCATATGCACAATCGACTAGCACCACCGAAGCAAGCGAAGAAAAGAACAATCATATAAAACGATGGTCGGTCACCTCTCGCGACTACCGGAGAAGAAAGGTCACTAAAAGAAGAATGATACAACTCTATCTGTTTCTTTGCTCTCTTCCTCTCTTCTCTCCCCTCCCTCTTTCTCTCAAGGGGTTACATTGTTCTTGCTAGTAGTGTGGAGACGAATCCCGCTCACCCGCTCTATATATAACCCAATTACAACCCTATAATCCTATTCTCATTAGGACTACAAATGAAATACAACTTAACTATTATTAAGATTAGGAGTCTAATACCACTATAATTCCTAATCCTAATTTGACTCTAATCCTAACACCATACACCCCCACACCTCCCTGTCCGCCCCAATCCCTCCCCCTTCCGCGTCGTGTCTTGCCTCCTCCTCCTCTACCACCACCAAGGGACGTCTTGCCGTCGTCATTATGGGGAGGAGGCTGCTGCTTCGGATTCTTACAAGGAAACAAGCTGCTGGAGCGGAGAGGGATGAAGAAGGCACTAACAGAGGAGAAGCAAGGGAGCAGAGGAGGAAGGGGAGGGGAGGAGGAGGCTGTGAGCTGAAACAGGAAACCTTTCGCCATTCGTTTAGTTAAGATAATTTTTGAATAATTGATTCATGAAAATTCACTGAAAAATTCAATAAAATTCGCCATTTGATTGGCAATGAGTATCCGTAAAAATATAGAAATTTTAATGATTTGATGGATGCATGAATGTGTAATTAAGAGAGAGAAATTATGAAGAGAAAGGAAGAAGAAAAAATGGAGGAAGAAGAAGAAGATGAAGAAGTCTGGATAATTATGCCCCTCTTAAATGCACCATGGTTTTGTAAAAAGTCATGGTTAAGTTCAACTCTTTGACATTTAAACTAACAGAGGGGTACACGTGATAGAATGATAAGAAGTCGGGGCACAACTCATATTCTCAAAAGGGAGGAACATAACTGATAGAGGAATATCTCAGAGGGGCACAACTAATTAAAACCCTAATAGTTAACACATAGAACACTCATTAAAATCATGTAATTATAGAATATCATGATTATTAGTGAGCTATCTACCGGGGGTTACCACGTAAGTATTTACAAAACGAAGGATTAAGGTGTGATGACTCTAAAAAATTACTAGAAATAAACAAATGCGAAATGTTTTGTCCCCTTTTTTTTGACATATTTTACACATACTTGTGTTGTTTTAACTTCGATTATAAAGCAACATTTTCATGACAAGTTATCGTAAAGAATAAAAGGCGTGCAATGGTAATGTAAAGCCTCCTATCTCGTCTATGGCATCGACAGAAATCATTACCGCAACTCGAATATTTACTTACTAGAATTAGTAGGGGGAATATCTAACAGATGACATTCTCTTAATCACATGTTCTCAAAACAAACATATGAGCATCTCAAATAATATGAGTTGTCTTTCGTACATAAATATGCGCATTCATGGTTTAGCATGTGCCTTAGATGTAAGGTGGACCATATTTCACTACAACAAATCATAGTTATGGTGATGGTTGAATAACAATAATTAACTAAATTGTTGCTATATTTACAAATTTATTAATATAACGATGCTTGTATATATTCGTTGCTATTGATATTAAAAATAACGATGATTTTTTACTTCCGTCCCTATTTATACTAGAAATAACAACGTTTCTTTGCATCCATCACCATTTTATTATAACAACAAATAAATTATTCGTCACCATTTTATTATAGCAGTAAATAAATTGTTGGTATAATTTTAATTCTTGACTATTTTTAGTAGTTCACATGCATTTTATTTTTTTACTCCATTAAGTATATTAAATAATAACATTTTTATTCTAAGTAATTTGTTTATAAACATACGCAAAAACATGTTTTCATGGAAGACCTATTTTCATCCTAAACAGATACTCCTTTTCTCTCTCTCATACTCCCTCTTCCCTTCGCCCACTGCCCTCTTTGTGGTGTCCTCTTCGCATGTTACCACTTTCTGTTTCTTCCATGTACTCCCTCTCTCTCATACTCTCTCCTCCCTCCCTCTCTCTCATACTCTCTTCAACAAACCCCACATAGTGCCCTGATGTGGATGTATAGGAAGAGATTGGATGCCCGCTCAAACTAAGAGGTAAGATTACAAGATAAAGTATAGCAGGAGTTGATAGCACTGATCTAAAAGACAATGTTAATAATTACTCGTAATATGGCTGATTAACTACTCAATAAAACTTTGATGAATAATCTTGGTGAAGAGATCAAGGCTAAATTTTTACCAGGATAAGTCCAGGTTGAACATAAGGACACAAACACTTAGTTTATTTATCATCTAGACTAAACACTTTGGTTATGTGGAATCCAATGCTATATAGGTCAAATGGACACCACAAAATGAATGATACATTTTTTATATTTTTTAATATAAGTTAATATATAATGCAAAATACAATACAATCCATGACTTACAACAATTATACAAACAAATTAAGCTCTTGATTATATATAGTTAATGACCCTCAAGTACTCACATAAGCCCTAAAATGAATCTAATTATGCTTTAACTACATTTCAAAGTATCAATGCATACGAATCAAAACAACCCTAATTGATTCATAAAATATATACCATGAAATACAGTTTTAAATGATTAAAAATCAATGACATTAAATCTAATCATATTTTGAGTTAATCAATGAGAACATGGTTAATTATGGTATTGAATGCAATTAAGATATCTCAATTATCATAAACATAAGATCATATCATTCATCGTAACATTTCCAATTAGTGATTTATAAATATCATAGCATATTAGAGATTATTCTATATCACATAAAACAACATGAAATAGAGCTTTAAAATGACACAAAATAGAGCTTTAAAATGACACAAATTTCACTCAATTTGGATAAATGATGCTCAAGATATTAATTGTTTAATATATGTGCTTAATTACAAAGAAACATTAACTAAAACACTAAAAATAATGCAAACCTATCTAAACATGGATAATAATACAAATAAATAAATAAATAAATTCGATAGCCTTATCTCAGAAAATTCCCATGCATGGGGCTAGATAAGCAAATAGGTGAAGCTTAAGGGGTCTTGATGTAAAATTCCCAAGAAACATGTTCCATGCACGTGCTAATGAGGTTTGGGGTATGGTCAAGGTCGAGCCACATGTGTGGCTTTGGTGCTTTGGGCTCGGCTCGGTCCTCCCAAGCCTATATGTTTAGCAGGGAGGCTAGGGCCTCTCCCGTGCCTTCAGATTGAGAGGATCTGACGATAGTTGTACTCCACCGTAGAGGATGCTCCACCTCAGGTGGTGGTGCAATGGTGGGGCTCTGACGAGATCCTTGCTCCTCCTTCACTATCTTTCTCCTCAAACGAAGGTTGGATAAGGTGCTTTACACTTTGGCAAAGAAGACAGAGCATCGAGGAAGAGCTGAGATCTTCGGGAATGACAGGTCGATGTATGCCCGTCGGAGGTTGAGGCCTTGAATGGAGAAGTTTGGAAATTTCGATCAATGAAGCATCTCAACACATGCACTAGTTAGAAATGTAGCCAAGGCATTTGGGAGTCGTTTGAAGTGGAGATGGAAGCGAATGGAGGGTTAATTGTGTGTGGGAAGTGAAGCCAGAATGGGTTCCTCCTTGTAGGAGGAGGAAGATGACCGGCATGGAGAGACTTATGGAGAAGCGGATGAAGCTAAAAATGGACTGCACGAAGATTATTGAGGTTCAAAGGTGGTGTGTTAGTGGCCAAATGGTAGTGAAGGTGTGTGGACTTGAAGAATAAAATCGAAGAAAGAATCGAAAGATGAAATCGAGTGATTAACTGAAAAGATGAAGAATGGAGAAGTGGTCGGATGCTTGGGAATGGAGCCTCTAGAGCTCCTGGGTCCTCGCTTGAAGCCTCGGGTAAGGCCGAGCTCAAGCAACAACGAGGAGATGTGGCTGCAACATGGCTGGAGGGTTGTGGATCACGCCGGAGTCTAAAGAATCGGTCATCGTTTCTCTATCTCTCTCACTCTCTGTCACATGTGAAAGGGGGAAACTTATTCTTTTTCAAGACCTACAACTTTCATGTAGAACTCAAATCCAAAATACATTATATAAATACATACTTATTATTTTTGAAAGTATTTTTTAATAAAATATAAAAACTTCCTTTATTTTTGGTATTTTTGGATAACGAATAATATACAATATATTATATATATTATTACATTATTTTTTATCGGATTTTGAATAACGAAGAATACATAAAATAACATGAACTTTAAACACATATATACAATATTTAAACCTTTTATTTATTTACACTAATTAGCCTTAATTAATCATAAACTATTAAAATTTAATTTCAATTAATTTAATTTTATGTTAATTGCATAGTTTAAGATAGAGAGATAATTAATTCAAATAAATACGTTGAAACTAGGATTCATCACCTCAATTAAACACATAAGAGTATAATATTTAGTGTGGATTACATGTACAAGTGTAGAATCAAAGCTTCACCCAAGATTCCAGTCTAAAAGATCTTCTTTAGGACCCAACCCTCAACTCTATCGAAAAATAGAGTCTCACTTCATTCCACCGTCTCTTTAATTGTCAGACTGGAAATGTCAGAACAACCAAATATGGAGGATATAGGTTTGTGTCATTTCTTCTCTTCACTCATAGAAACAAGGATCTACCTTATTTAACACACACGTGTATTTTTGGTATTAGTCAATATGTTCGTCAATAATTCTAAGCCATCTGCATTTATTTTTCTGGGATACATTGGGCGTGTCTCTTTTGAGTATCCATCACACCTTCAATACCTAGATTTGTATCACTAATGATGTATAGCTCTTTTATCATGCTCGTCTGACTCATATGACCTAATTGCTTTAGTCCAATTGAAAAATTTGAAAAGGGTGGGAGTGCTCGTCATTGACATAAGCTTTTTGAATTTTCTTGGAGTGTACGAGCTTTTCTTTTCAATATATTTTTTTCTTTCTTTTTGGCTAACTCTATTGCTTTACCAAGTTGGCGCATGCTGATCAACAGTTTTATACACACTGGCATTTAGGTTTTGAATCAAGATAGTATAAGAATCTTGTTCTCATACAGGCTAAAGTGCTGACACTCAGGTTTCATGAAGCACTCCTGTATCCCATCCTCGAGCATCATTAAATCAGGTCCAAACTCAAACTACTCATCCTAGTTCCTCAAGATATACATCGACTCATCACAATATCCATGCAATCGTGCAAGTGAGGTGTTGGTCATATTCTTTTGAGAATAGAGATTGTAAATTCAATATAGCATGTATATCTTTAAAAGTAGGGAATTTAAGTTCTTATTAGTCCTACGACCCTAATGATCGGAAAAATCTCTGAGTCAAGTGCCACTCTAAACCAAGTATCCTGAGCTACGCATGTCTTGTGCGATGTGAAAGTGTCACGGATAAAATCACTTATTAGTTAGTATTTTTTACATTTTAGGGTTTTCTTTTCTTTTTCTTTTAGCAAATGATTTTGTAATTATATACCAAAACAATGTGTAAAAATAATGTGTACCCTTTTGTAAACAATATGTAAAATATTTTTACAATACAATGTCATAAATGTATAAAGATTTTTCAAAATGTTATACAAATCATTATGCAAAATTAGTTTCAAATCCTCATACCTTAGTCCACAATAAAATATGAAAATATTTTAAAGAACAAGCTATGGATAAGGAATATATGAAATATATATAACACATCCTATACTTAGCTTGTGATATGTCCTCATGGCACAAAGTGAAATGAAGAATATAACTCGTACTAAATATAAAGGAGAAAAATAGTACAAGAGGTGAAACATAAATAACCCCCTATACCCATGTTTTAAATAGCCTAAGTGTAGGAAAGAAGTACAAAAGAATATGGTATCAAAGAATAGAGGTAAAAAAGATTAGTCAAACAAGGGCTCGACCCCCCATACTTAGGTTGAAATTAGCCTAAGTATGAAGAAGGAACGTAAAAGAGAAGGCATGAAGAGAGAGAGAGAGAGAGACGAAAGAAATAACGGGATATACAACACATGGGTCCATGTCTCCCTTATATTTAGGCTATTTAATGCTCCATGCATAAAAAACACCACATAATATCAAGGTTGTATGGGCATCTCGTATCTAGATCTAACAATCCCTCCCATCCTTTGACATATCGGGTACACCCTTACAAAATAAAATACATTACTCAAAAAGGTAGGCTAGTATAATCCACGTTGGAGCACCTTCTGTGCGGTTCACTATCGTGATCGGTGTTTTCCTGCCTCTGGAGTATGGCACTGAGTGAGGATATTCCGGTACTCCTCCTGAAATACACCTTCTCTAGACACAATCTGATCCCTTCAAAGAAAAGGAAGGGATCCTCCCAATGGCATCTCTTCGAATCCGACTTCAGTCGGTCAATATTTCTCCTAGTACAACCTTGGGGAACTTGCTTGGAGACAAGTTCACCATGATGGCATACCAAGGGAGTGGGTCAATAACACAAATAGACTCAATTGGGAAAGTCTTCATAATTGGTTTAGTATTATGGAAGTCCTTAAGCTCAATTCAGGATTGATGATCAGCCATAACATTCTTGAATCCAGGTTTATCTTCAATCTCCAAGTCAAATTCCTAGACTAATAAAATCCACCTAAGAAGATGCATCTTTGCATCCTTCTTTTCCATTACGTATCGAACAACCGTGTGATCAATGTAATTTATCACATTATAGCCCAAAATATATGATCTGGACTTCTCTAGAGCCCATACTTTGCGAGCATTTCCTTTTCAGTAAATTGTATAATTTTTCTATACAAGATCTCAGACTTTACTCACGTAGTGTAGTGTAAATGGTATCCCTTCTCACCTTTGTTCTAACACATTTCCTATCGCAAAATTTGAAGCATCGGTCATGATTTCAAAGAGAAGAGACCAGTCAGGAGCTTGTAAGACTTGCGATCAATGATCTTTCTTTTAAAAGCTAAATGGCCTCAAGACACTTGTGATCTACAATAAATTCTGTATCTTTTCCTAAGAGCTTGATGAATCCCCATTCATCGCTCTTTATTCCTTTATTTTAGCTAGAAACCTTGGTAAAAGACCATGAAAATGTTTGTAAATACAATAATTTGTCAAAATGCATGCATCATGTAAATAGCCATAATTAGCATGTTTTTGCACAAAAATAAAGGATTAAAGAAATAAAGAAAAAGAGGGAAATATTTAGAATAAATATTGAGTGACCTAAACCCAAGGGAAGGCTCCACAAGGACCTGACCGCAAAATAAAATAAGTAGAGAGAAATAGGGTAACTCAACATTGTGTAAATACCACTCTTTGTGTAAATACCTTATTTTCTAAAATTAAAATATTTATATATTCCCTTTATTTTGTATATATTTATAAAAATAAAATAAAAATGGAAAAAAATAAAAGAAAAATAAAAATAAATACTTTCTCTCTCTTCAGTGTACATATACCATATACATAAAATAAAAGATGTATTCATTTCACTCCTGTAAATCCTCAATAAAAATCAAATAAAAATATTTTTATATTCCATACTTTATGGTGTAAATAAATAAAATAAAAAATTGGAATATTTTTACATAAATAAAATAATAAAAATAAAATTCAAAAATACATGGGTATTTATACATGTACATAATAATAATATAATGTAAATACATAATTTATTTTTTAAAAAATTAAATAAAAATCACTAAAAAATACTTTGAAAATAAATAAAAAAATTTTATCTTGTAAATATTTTTAAATAGGGTCATTTTCTATTTTATTTTCATTTTCTAAATCTTTTTCCAATGCCTTTTTTCCATTGGTCCACAGGGGATTGTTGACCCCCGATCAACTCTCCCCCTAGGGCCACATGCCTCGCGGATCTGTTGACCCCCGACCATCAGGTAGCTTCTTTAGCCTCTAGTCAATAGTTTAGATTTGATTTTCACATCCCAGCTCCGCCCTAGTGTTCGGAGCCCCGACACTTCACCTTATCCGTATCGATCAACTCCTCGACCCATCGCCATCTTCCTTCCACGATCTGATCACCTCGAGCTGGGCTATCTGATCCTAGATCGAGTCGGGTTCCATCTGCCACCTCCGCCGGAACCCCCTTCGCCCATTCACGCCGCTTCTCTTTATCGTTTTGCCAATAACCCATGCCGGAGTGCCCCTCCGAGAAAGAGCTATCTTTTGCAGGTCAATAAGCATAGGATACCCCCCTTGGCCGCATTTCCACCCTTCACCGGAGCACCCAGGTCCTTCCTCCTTCGCCGGAGGAAATGGATATTGGGAGCTCCATCAGACGCCATCGACCGACGCGGAACGCCATAGCGAGGAGACCCCCCCTCTCCGACCTTCCATCGGAGGCTCGGATCGCTCCTAGTCGCTAGAGAAGCTCAGCCATGAGGAGTTCTTCCAGATCATCTCTCAGCCGTCGGATCGACCCTCAGCGCCACTTATCATCAGAGCCGCACGTACCCTGCCAAAGTCAGACCGTCAGATCCATGATCTGACGGCCACGTGCGCCCCATGTTCTCCTCTGCGCCAGGATCGTTAGATATTCCAGGAGGCGTCATCAGGACCGTGCACACGCCAGCCACTCACTGTTCGACATCTGGCATTCACGCGCCCTGCACGCGCCTCGGCTGGGTAACTTGCACCCAACCCCCTGTAGTTTTCTCTAGTTTCTATTTAGTCTGTTAAATAAATTTGCACACTTGGTTAATTTGCATATCTAGAGCTCTAGTTTCGTGTATTTGCTTTTTAGTCCCTGCCTTGTGGAGACACGTGCTTCGCCACATGATTTTGTGGAGTTTTTGCAGTATTGATCCTGTAGTTTCAAGGTGTTATTGTTTACATGTTTACTAATTAGAATGATACTTTAGTCCCTGTTAATGCGAGACATGTGCTAGGCACGTGATATCTTGGGCGTTTTGCATTATGTGGGCCGGGGTTTTCTGACTGTTCTATAATGAAGTTAATGTTTTGAAAATTACATTTATACCCCTGTACGTACAATATTCTAGCATGTGTTGAATTGATGTGATTTTTGCACCGATGCCCTTCTAGTTTTCACACATCTTATCTATTTAGCCCTGAAACTTTGTTTCTTTGTGTATAGGTCCCTGTGTGCTATGGCTTTAGTTTTTGTTGAATAAAATATCAAATTAAATCCAAATCAAGTGAAATTTGGAGTCCTGCCACTGTGTAAAAATTTCACTAAATTTTTAGGACAGTTTTGTTGCTTTTTGCTATTTTTTAAAATTAAAAACCTTTTTTTTCCTATTGTTTGAAATAGAAAATCAACTAAAAACATAAAAACTTTTCTAAAAATTACAACAAAATTAGGACTTGTTTGTTTTGTTGTCTTTGAGTTTCTACCCAATTTTCAGCCTTTTTGGATTTATAAAACACCTAAAAAGCATAAAACCCTAAAAACCTCATAAAAAAATATTAAAAATTATAAAAAAATAAAAAAAATGCAATTTTAGTTTTTGTAGTTTAGTTTTATTTCTAATTTTCATGAAAATTACCTTCATATTTTATAGGCTAATTATCTATTTTTAATTAGCCTTTCAAATCTGATTGCACATTTCCTCATTGTTTTTGCCTTCTTTGATTTTTATAAAATCAACTAAAAATCATAAAATCTTGAGAAAATTACCAAAAATACTTAAAAATATAAAAAAAACACAAAAAGAATTTTATTTGAATTTTCTGAGTATTTTTGAGTGTTTAATAAATTGTTGATTTTGTCCTTTTCTAGCCCTTTTCTTATATTTCCTTTATAATAAAAAATTAAAAAAATAAAAAATCTATAAAATCCACAAAAAATATATTTTATCCTTTTTCATTCTTTTTGACTACTTCGTAGGCTCTTTTGAGCCAATCCGTGCTCCTTGAGTTCGACCATGGTCGCTATAACATGTTAAATAAATAGCGAGACCGCTATTCGGCTTTTTGAATGATTATTTTTACTTGGTGGTCTAATTTTCTTGATGAATCGATTTTCGAGGGATTGAGGTCGCAACGATCCGTGATATTTATCTTCCTTAGTCTCTCGTCGATTTCTCGATCATCAGAATGGCACTGTTGTCGGGGAGCACAGCTTAATAGTCTTTTGATTTTTCGTGGTTTTTCGCGGCTTTTGTTCATTGTTGTATATATTCTTGCTCTGATTTATTTACATATTTTTCTAATAATCTGGTCTGACATACATTCTTGTATGATTTCTTGCAAGGGTTCGAGGACTGAGGCGGATTTTTGAAATCCGGAGCAACCGCGGGAGTCGGAGGCGGCTCTTTATGCATAGAGCCACAGGAGAGCGCGAGGAGACGAACATGAGTGCGGGAGCCATGGAATATCCGCTAGATAGTCGTAGAGTAGTTTTAGATTTATTTTCAGCAAGACTATTATTGTAATAGTACATGGACGGACACTTGGACTCTCTCGGTGATATCGGGGTCTGTTTCGCTGAGCACCGGTGTGCTCGGGGGACCTCACCACGGTTTTTCGCCGGTTTTGATTTTTTTTGACTTTTTATTAATTGTTTATCTGATTTACGTGGTTTTGGCCTTAGCGTTGGATTTTCTATTGATTGTGGCGTAATTAATTAGGATCCAAAGCTTAACTATCTGTCTGCACCTATTAGCTCGTAGTTGGACCTAATTAATTAACCCATAAGAAAAAGTCAGATTAATTAGACTCTAGTCCACGTGCCTTGAGGAGTCACATACAGCGTGTGCATGATCCGTTGTGACGGACACCGAGTGGCTCCCAAGATAGGACTTCGGACTTAGTTTTGATTACCCGGCTACTGTGCTTTACGTGTAGAAATTGCTTCATCTAGGGTCGGATTGTCGTACATCATATAGGTAGTTTACTTTCAGTCTTTACATTTATGCGCGGATCATTTTGCACGTAGACTGCTGGAGTCAGGTATGCATCACTTACTCTGCATGCATCATTGATTTTATCACGCATCGGCTTTTTCATCTTCTCCCCCTGTTTTCGGACTTAAATAATCAGAAGAATCGAAAAATTCGTTAGGCGTTGTTTGCTTGAAAAATACATAAAAAGAAAAACTATAAATTTGGGACTGCTAAACACACTTGACCCTAAAAGACACCTCACATAAAAACTTGTCTTGGGGAGAGCAACCCCCTCATTGTCTGGTTTGGATGAGCGAGAGAGCGACCCGCACCCTAGGCTAGAGCCATATCCGAACCTCGATCAGACTACCTGTCTTTTATACATGATAGTCTGGTAGGAGGATTGGATTCCCATCAGCTCGCGTAACCGCTCTGATAGACTGATATTATCACCTAAAATAAAATTGACAAGATAATCGACCGATCTCTTACGGTCTTCAGCTCTGTGTTGAGTAGGTGAACCGGGGGTTTGTTTGCTCATCTTGTGTGTTTCCAGCCGACTCGCCAGATCAAGATGATGGGCAGGAGGCCTCTTAGGCAGCCTCTGGCTGCATCGCTTTTTAGCACTCCATCCCATTCATCTAGATTGGTTCGTGAGAGCCGAGACCCGCTCTCCGAACCCGAGTTCGATTCCTCCCTGTTCCCCCTTGACCAACCTTTTACCCGTCCAGAGATACCAATGCCAGATGAGAGATAGCAGATAGATGATTTATAGGCACTTGAGTTTGGGTCTTTTGCCTTTGCAGAGACCGTGACCAATAGTGAGGAGCACACCGATGGTCCCAGAACAGAGACGACGACTTACGTATTGAACCAGGGTGTGATCAACACCACCATGTTAGCTTCCCTAGAGACTATGCAGCGACTAATACGAGATCAGGAAGCCTTCATGGTGGAGATGAGGAGAGAGATGGAGAGGTTGAGGACAACACAAGAGCAGCCGAGAGCCGCGGGAGGGAGAGTCCCCGATCAGCCAGAGGAGCCAGACCAGCCGGCAGCAGCAGCAGAGCAGCCGAGACCGATGCGGGAGTTGCACAACCCCGGATCGACACTTACACACCGGTGGGTGGTACTTCCGATGATCGTGGGGGACTTCAAGTCCCCCCCCCACAGACACTTCAGATTCTTCCCCACTTCCACAGGCTCGCCACTGAGGAGCCCCATCTAAATCTCCAGGAGTTTGAGATGATCTGTAGCACCGTCCACGATCGACAGGTGGACGAGGACACCATCCGGATGATTGCCTTCCCCTACTCCCTTGCTGACAGAGCAACCAACTAGATGAAGCATTTGGGGAGATTTGTGTACACCTGGGAGTAGCTCCGCACCGAGTACTTGAACAAGTACTATCCACTCGGGTGGACCATTGTAGCGAGGGCCTTGATCAGCAACTTCTCCATGCTCCCCAACGAGCAGTTTCACGAGGCATGGGAGAGGTTCAGAGAGCTTACAGAAAGATGCCCGCACCACGACATCACGAAGCCAAACCTAGTTCATAACTTCTTTTGCGGACTGACACCAGAGCTGTAGGGCCTGGTGAATGCTTCTTGTGGCGGCTCCTACTTCTCCAAGGATGAGGATCAGGTCTAGGACATCTATGAGGAGATGGTCGAGAACTATACAGTGATGTCCCAGACCCGCCTCTACACTCAGGGATGCCCCCAGCCACAGACCTTGCAGTTTCAGAGGATAGCACAGGTCGATGCCGGTCCTTCTACTTCGTCCGCGACAGCCGCACATGTCGAGTCTACAGCCGCAGACATGGGCATCATCAGCGAGAAGCTGGACCGAATCGAATTGATTGAGAAGAAGCAGTGCCAGGGCATATCGCAGATGAATCAGATGGCACAGATGCTGAGTGACCTGAAGACACAACTCATGTGTCTTCAGGAGCACAGATGGCTTCTCAGCCCCGTCTTCGATCACGAGGAGATCCGAGCAGCAGTGGTAGCTCGTCCCAGCACTCCAATCAGCCTAGACAGGTTCACCTTGTACAGGCGGAGTCGTACCAGCAGCCACCGTAGTTTTACCAACCACCACCATCCCAAGACAATCAGATGGTGGTCTACCAGCCGGATCAACCCCTAGCAGTACTCCCTCCACCCACCTACGAGCCAAAGCCGGTGATGGATGTCAACGGGATTTGGTACGACCGACCTCAACCTGATATCCGACGAGTCCATCCCGGATTCCGCTGGTCGGCCGGAGGCACCAGCTCCCAGTAGCAACCTCCAGTTCAGGGTGGCCAGTACGACCAGAGCAGCACTAGCAGCCCCAGCCCCCAGTACACCAGCCGCAACAACCATCCCAAAGAGAGCAGTATGGTCCTCGTCCCTATCAGCTGGGACATCCTTGGAGGCGAGAGCAGCCTCAACAGCAACAGTATCATCAGCAATACCCTTATCATCCGCACCAGCAGCATCAACCTCACTACCAGTGAGGCCATCCGTCAGGTTCTCATGGGCCGACCTATGAGAACCCCGCCTTGGATGATCTAGCCCATCTCATGACCGAGCAGCAGGCTACTTTTTGATGGGAGATGGATGAGTTACGCCAGGAGATGCGAGAGATTGTGAGAGGGAAGGCCGCCATCTCTGCCTAGATCGAGCCGAACCTGAACAACCTCAAGAGGAAATATGAGCAGGTAGAGTTCACTGAGATTACCACTTCTAATGCTTCACTTGATGATATGTATGCATACATGTTTGATGCTAATTTTGTTATATTTAGGAGCGGTAGGAAGCCAGCAGGCGACGCCTCATCTGAGCGACGATCCCACGCCACTCCAGGAGCGCCAGACGAGGAGGAGCGCGGTACTGATGCCGCGAGAGATGATGACGGTGGTGCTGACGCCACCATAGATGTTGATCCTACCGACGGCACTGAGGCCGTCGCTTCACCAGTTGGAGGAGGTGGTACTGAAACCACCATTACAGTCGCTGAGCCAGAGCACGGTACCGATGTCGTGAGTCCATTTCCAGTACTGCTAGTCCTGTTGTTTTTCCTTCAGTACATGTATCTCAGGAATTTCTGCAAATAAAGGAAAGGTTTTGTTGTTTTTGGATCAACATGTATTGATTAATGATGTTTGTATGGATTCTGCTGTTCATGAGCATGCCAGACCCTCTCCTAGTCCGTCATCTGAGAAGGACCCTGTAGTCCCCTTTCCCAGAGCACTTCATTTGGGTAAAGGGCAGAAAAAATCAAAAAAAGAACCATCAGATAGAGTTCAACCAGCAGATGATAGATAGATTTCACATACAGCTGACTCTATAGGAGGCCTTGGAGCACATACCTCTACTCCAGAGATCACTCAGAGACAGGACTACAATTAGGAGGAAGAGGCAGAACCTTCAATCAGAGATCCATATGCTTACTCGTGCCACTTGTTTCGCGATTCAGAACCGTCTGCCAGTCAAGAGGCCAGATGCGGGAGCCCCGTATGTCAGATGCCACATCCATGAGCAGAGGTTCGACCTCACTCTATTAGATAGCGGTTCTTCGATCAACCTACTTCCGACAACCCTTCTCGACCGCTTCGAGTTGGGCTCTCTCCGACAGAGCAGAACGGTCCTTCAGTTTGCTGATCGATCTGTCAAGAGGTCGAAGGGGTTGCTGAAAAACGTTGTCGTCACGATTCAGGGCCTGAAATTCTCCATGGACTTCGTTGTGTTGGACATGGAGATCCCTGAGTTTGTGACCGATACCCCCATCATTTTAGGACGCCCGTTTTTTTACCATAGCCAAGGAGTGTCCGACCATGATAGCGGGAAGGTATACTTTCGCGTCGAGGGAGAGAGTATACAAATAGAGATGGTCGAGGAGACTAGAGCCAGAAATTCATCTTGCTCAGAGCCGACTTCCGATTCAGAGCAGATGACAGAGGCAGGGCGAGACATCCACCAAGACTGCGATTTTTATGATCACAGATGACGAGGCATCTTGGGCAGATCCAGTCGCACATGCCATCCTCTCACCTTCAGAGTTCACTGACGCAGAGATGCTAGCAGAGGAGAGCTTGGAGAGCGCATTCCTGGTCCAAGATACATCTCAGGCAGCAGAGCCAGTGCCCGACCGTGAGACAAATTTTTGTGAGTATGATACAGATCCCTCGGAATCAGATATTGATTAGGCAGACTTTGATGATTTGATATCGTGTCTGACTTCTACTGAGCCTACAGCTTGGGAGGAGGCTGATTCCAGACAGTGCAGAGACAGTCCAGCAGAGCAGCCTTTGCCAGATTCAGATTGTGAGCGAGAGTTCTCATTCTCCCATGCAGATTTGGCAGCATTCACTCAGACTTTTCAGAGGCCAGATCTGCCAACACCTACTTGTCCAGAGCTGAAGCCGCTACCGTCGTCGCTGAAGTATAGGTTTCTTGCGGGTGAGCATGAGATGTACCCAGTCATTATCTCCGCTGATTTGACTGGAGAGCAGGAATCCCGTCTGATGGGGGTTCTTGAAAAGAACCGCAAGGCGATAGGATGGAGTGTAACCGATCTCTAGGGGATAAGTCCGGCCATGTGCTCCCACATATCTATCTCGAGGAGGACGCGAAGCCATCACGTGAGTTCCAGCGGCGGCTGAACCTGAATCTTCGAGATGTTGTCATGAAGGAGATCTCGAAATGGTGGAGCACCGATTTTATCTATCCCATATTCAACTCCAAATGGGTCAGTCCGTTGCATGTGGTTCCCAAGAAGACGAACATCACCACAGTTGTCAGTGAGTCTGGAGAGGAGATCGCTACCCGGGTACCCACTTGGCAGGTCTGTGTGGACTACAGACGATTGAACCAGGCCACCAAGAAGGATCATTTCTCCCTGCCCTTTATTGATCAGATTATATAGAGGCTGGTAGGGAAGAGCCATTACTTTTTCTTGGATGGGTACTCCGGCTATAATCAGGTGGCCATCGCGTTCGAGGACCAGAACAAGACTAGCTTCACCTGTCCCTTCGGAACATATGCTTTCAGACGCATGCCATTTGGATTGTGCAACGCTCCAGAGACATTCCAGAGATGTATGTTGTCCATATTTTCAGACATGGTGGGGGAGTGCTTGGAGGTCTTCATGGATGATTTCTCAATTTACGACAATGGATTCGATTCTTGTCTTGACTGCCTAGACCGAGTCCTTCAGCGATGCATTGAGGTTCACCTTGTGTTGTCTTGAGAGAAGAGTCACCTCATGGTGACTCAGAGGATGGTGCTTGGCCATATCATCTCCAACAGGGGCATGGAGGTTGATCCGGTCAAGGTAGATGTCATTAGAAAACTCAATCCACTGTCCAACTTGCGACAGTTACGGTATTTTCTGGGGCACGTCGGTTTCTACATGCGCTTCATTCATGATTTCAGTAGCATTGCCCGACCGTTGACTGATTTGCTGACGAAAGACACCGATTTCCTTGTTGATGATAAGTGTCCATCGTTATTTGAGACTCTCAAGAGTCATGTTGTAGAGGCTCCTGTTCTCCAGCCACTTGATTGGTCTCTCCCATTCGAGATCATGACAGACGCCTCCGATTTTGCCGTAGGGGTCGTGCTGGGACAGAGGAGGGATGGAGTCCCCTTTGCTATTCACTACGCCATACATTGGATGCCGCGCAACGGAACTACACAGTCATTGAGAAGGAGATGCTAGCCGTAGTTTTCGCCCTAGATAAGTTCAGATCTTACATCATTGGATCTAGAGTGACCATCTATACTGATCATACCGCCATCAGGTACCTCACGATAAAGAAGGATGCCAAAGCCAGATTGATCAGATGGATCCTTCTACTCTAGGAGTTTGATATAGAGATTAAGGATAAGCCTGGAGTCAAGAATGTGGTGGCAGATCATCTCTCCCGATTGGAGTATCTTGAGGATTCTGAGCAGATTGAGCCTATATGTGAGACCTTCCCGGATGAGGCGATCCTTGCTATTGCCTCTCTCCCATGGTACGCTGATATTGTAAACTATCTTGTCGCCAAGAAAGTTCCACAAGATTGGCCCAGGCAGAAACTTGAGACCTTCCTCGCGAAGGTCAAGTTTTACCATTGGGAGGATCCCGTCCTTTATCGTGAAGGAGGGGATAGCATCTGGCGTCGATGCATTCCTCAGGAGGAGCACCACAACGTCCTTACTTATTGCCACAAGCTTGAGGCAGGAGGACATCACTATGGGAGGAGAACGACACAGAAAGTGCTCCAATCCGGCCTATGGTGGCCTACTCTCTTCAAGGACTCTGATGAGTTCGTGAAGAGGTGTACTGACTGTCAGAGGATGGGCACTTATGGACAGCGTGATATGATGTCGATGCAGCCCATACACTTCTGTGGGGTTTTTGACATGTGGGGCATCGATTTCATGGGTCCATTCCCTAGGAGTCAGGGATTTGAATACATTATGTTGGCCATGGATTATGTGAGTCATTGGGTTGAGGCCATCCCCGTTCGAACCGCATATGCTAGGACTGTTTGCAGATTTTTGAGGAAGAATATCATTTCATGGTTCGGGGTACCTCGAGTGTTGATATCTGACGGGGGTTCTCATTTCGTCAATGACAAGGTAAAGGCCCTTACTAGCGAGTTCAGCATAGACCATCGAGTAGCCACTCCATACCACCCTCAGACAAATGGTCTTGCTGAAGTGTCGAACAGGGAGATCAAGAATATATTGTAGAAAGTCGTCCGCGCTGACCGAAAGGATTGGTCATAGCTTTTGGACTCGGTCTTGTGGGCATATAGGAAGTCTTTCAAGACTCCTTTGGGTACATCTCCCTTTCACCTCGTTTATGGCAAGCCCTGCCATTTACCTGTTGAGATGAGACATAGGTCACTTTGGGCTGTTACTGATATACTTTTGGATCCAGAGAGTGTAGAAGATCAGAGGAGGGTAGAGTTAGCAGCCCTGGAGGAGCTTCGTGATACATCCTTTTCAAACAGCCTACAATATAAGGAGAGAGTGAAGGAGTGGCATGATTCTCATATCAGCCACAAGCAGTTTGAGCCAGAACAGAGAGTATGGTTATTTGATGCTAGGCTTCGTTTATTTCCAGGGAAGCTATAGAGCAAATGGAAGGGACCCTATTTGGTTAGAAAGGTACATGACAATGGGAGTATCGATATATCTGAGTTGTCTTCTAATGTTACCTTTCATGTTAACGGCCAGTGGCTCAAGCCATATCTAGATCACGAGCCGCGGGTCGTTGATATTGCCCCAATTCACTTCGCGTGAGATGTGATCTCTTGACTCACATCTATTGCATCTCATGCCTGATTATCACTATTCTCCCGACTTGTATAGATCCAATTGTCCATATCACTCTACTCTTTAGTCCCACACTCCTTTCTCATCTTATGATTATGCTATACTTAGGGTGTACTTTACCCTAAATATAGGAGGGGTGTAGGACTCTCGGGTATTCGATTCATTCTTTCTACCTCAGTTTTGCTGCCTATACTTAGGGATATTCTACCCTAAGTATAGGGGGGTAGACCCTGTACATCATTCTATTCGGATTTCCCTTCATGTACAACTTACTATACTTAAGATTATTTGATCCTAAGTATAGGGGGAAACACCGAGTCCTCTTTATTATTTGATTCGTCTTTGTATATATCATTCCTTTTCACTTCCCTATACTAAGCACGAGTTATGTCTTCTTCATCGCTCTCGATCACTCTGAGGACATCGTTCGAGCTAAGTATAGGGGGGTGTCGTATATATGTCATATATACTTTAGCCATAACTCGTACTTTGCGTGAGTGTGTTAATAAATAAAATGGCTAAAAATCCATAAAAATTTAAAAATTTCCCTTGTACATAAAATTCTTCTTGCACATACCTATTTATTTATAAAAATTATTGTACAAATGATTGTAAAAATAATTTGTGTAAATAGTTTGTAAATATTTTGATATCAAAATTATGTATATAGTATAAAATTTTTGTAAAATGTTTGGAAAATAAAAAATTTGCAAAACCTTGTGTAATTTTTTGTAAATATTTTGCAAAACTTCGCATTCATGCATACATCCATGTTTTCAAATATTTTTCAAAAATTTTGCACAATTGTAAAAATTTATAAAATTGCATCTTTGTAAATACTTGTATAGTTTTTCCTAGATCATAGTTGACATTTAAACTAGCCTGGAATTAAATTGGAAAATGGAGCTTGGTTAAGACCTTAATCCACCTAATTATAAGAGGAACCTTATAGGGCTTAGGATTGAGACTTTTCAGGTCCATTGGGACTTAATTCTTTGAGTCCACTAGGCTATGAGCATATGTCGTCTTGATGAGCCTAAGTAGAGCACTTAACAACACACGCATGGCTCTCAGAGACAATGGCTTTACTTGCACCGGCACTTTACACATAGCTCTCCACGGATGAGGTGGTGAGCAGGCAGTTTCCTTTGGCTTGTGTAGCATATGAAGGTAGTGCTTCTAGGCGGAACCTCTTTTCTTCTTATAGTGAAGGAAGTGCGTCTCAGCTTGGTCTGGTGGTTATGAAGTCTAAAGACAGGAGTTGTGGATTGCAATAAAGCTTCAAAAGAGGGATAGTCTACTGGCTCAAGAGGAAAAAACTCTTTATGTGTATATGCTGCACCATGTAGATATGTTGTACATATGCACATGAAGAAAATGTGTGCAAAGAAAGAAAAACTCCAAAAAAGTGGCAGGTCAGATTGAAAATTTAATAATCCCACTGGAATGTATATAGTCAAATAAAGCAAAGCTTATGTTACACATGACCATCTCATGAAGCTTGCAGTGGGAGACTCAGCTACACTGGTTAGAGCTTCCAAGGATACATGGCTACACTGGTCATTGTCCATTCTCTTCTTCCCCCTCTTCTTGAGCCGGTTGCACTTGAACTTAGAAGGGAATACCACGCTCCTCGAGGAAAGAGTTGCTAGACCGAGGCATTAGAGTTACCAGGTTGAGGGAGGTTGTTTCTTTATAAATTCTGAGGTGGGGAGCTATATATCACCTACACAGTACAAGGAAAGATTCATGGTCATTAGAGTTTGTGTATGTAGACTTGTTCTGATCTGGTTTATTGAGGAGTCTTGACCATAGATTGGTGGAACTTTGAGGCTGTTAAGTTTTAAGCTTAAGTCCAAATAAGGTTCCGACAAATTAATAATCCAAAGGTCTGACTGAGCTCCATATTTCAATTTAATGAAGGAAAGTTTAATAATCAACCTTGATTTTTCCTCTTTTTCTTTTTCTTTCTCTTTTGCACTTCTTTTCCAAATAAGTGTTTGCTAAGAGACTAGGAAAAGTAAAGTATAGGGGGGGGGGGTGATGAATCCTCATTCATCACTCTTTATTCCTTTATTTTAGCTAGAAACCTTGGTAAAAGACCATGTAAATGTTTGTAAATACAATAATTTGTCAAAATGCATGCATCATATAAATAGCCATAATTAGCATGTTTTTGCACAAAAATAAAGGAATAAAGAAATGAAGAAAAAGAGGGAAATATTTAAAATAAATATTGAGTGACCTAAACCCAAGGGAAGGCTCCACAAGGGCCTGACCGCAAAATAAAATAAGTAGAGAGAGAGAGATAGGGTAACTCAACATTATGTAAATACCCCTCCTTGTAAATACCTTATTTTCTAAAAATAAAAATATTTATGTGTTCTCTTTATTGTGTATATATTTATAAAAATAAAATAAAAATGGAAAAAAATAAAATAAAAATAAAATAAATACTTTCTCTCTCTCTTCAGTGTACATATACCATATACATAAAATAAAAGATGTATTTGTTTCACTCCTATAAATAATTAATAAAAATCAAATAAAAATCTTTTTATATTCCATATTTTATGATGTACATAAATAAATTATAAAATTGGAATATATATACATAAATAAAATAATAAAAATAAAATTCAAAAATACATAGGTATTTATACATGTACATAATAATAATATAATGTAAATACATAATTTATTTTTCAAAAAATTAAATAAAAATCACTAAAAAATACTTTGAAAATAAATAAACATTTTTTGTCTCGTAAATGTTTTTAAATAAGATCATTTTTTATTTTATTTTGATTTTCTAAATTTTTTTCCAATGACTTTTTCCCATAGGTCCACGGGGGATTGTTGACCCCCGGTCAACTTTCCCCCCAGGACCACATGCCTCGTGGATCTGCGCCCTGACCCGACTTCGCCCATTTATCCTGGACTGATCCGATCACACCTTTCACCTAAACCCCGGGCTCCATTTGCAGATCTCACATCCGAGATTCACACCCGCCATTTGTTTTAGGGATCCGAGCATCGGATTGCGCACTCGACCTCCTTCTTTCTCAGACCTCTACACTATATAGTCTCGCCTCCTCCCGCCATTTTACGCAGCTTCGGCTACCATCTTCGATCCCTGTGACCTCCATCGTCTTCCTCGAGTGACAACGAGTGTGGATGGTGTCTAAGAGAGAGATTGGAGGTGTGTACCCCAGGTCCGGCGACCCTTGTCGACGAGCTCCGCCGCCGGCGTAGCCCGATCCTTTGGAGGCGACGTTTCATCGAGGCGAAGACCACCGGAGATCCAGCATCTCCTCCACAGTCGACTCCGACCATCAGGTAGCTTCTTTAGCCTCTAGTCAATAGTTTAGATTTGATTTTCACATCCCAGCTCCGCTAGCTCCGCCCCAGTGGCCGGAGCCCCAGCACTTCACCTTATCTGTATCGATCAACTCCTCGACCCATTGCCACCTTCCTTCCATGATCTGATCACCTCGAACTGGGCTATCTGAGCCTAGATCGAGACGGGTTCCATCTGCCACCTCCGCCGGAACCTCCCTTCGCCCATTCACGCTGCTTCTCTTTATCATTTTGCCAATAACCCATGCCGGAGTGCCCCACAGAGAAAGAGCTATCTTTTGCAGGTTAATAAGCGCAGGATACCCCCTTGGCAACGTTTCCACCCTTCGCCAGAGCAGCCCAGGTCCTTCCTCCTTCGCCGGAGGATCCGGCCGTTGGGAGCTCCGCCACCGACCGACGCGGAACACCATCGCGAGGAGACCCCTCCTCTCCGACCTTCCATCGGAGGCTCGGATTGCTATTAGCTCGCCGGAGAAGCTCGGCCAAGAGGAGTTCTTCCAGACCATCTCTCAGCCGTCGGATCGACCCTCAGCACCAGTTATCATCAGAGCCGCACGTACCCTGCCACAGTCAGACCGTCAGATCCATGATCTGACGGCCACGTGCGCCCCACGTTCTCCCCCGCGCCAGGATCGTTAGATCTTGCAGGAGGCGTCATCAGGACCGTGCACGTGCCAGCCACTCACTGTTCGACATCTGGCATTCACGCGCCCCGCATGCGTCTCGGCTGGGTAACTTGCGCCCGACCCCCTGCAGTTTTCTCTAGTTTTTATTTAGTCTGTTAAATAAATTTACACACTTGGTTAATTTGCATATCTGGACCTCTAGTTTCGTGTATTTGCTTCTTAGTCCCTACCTTGTGGAGACACGTGCTTCGACACGTGATTTTGTGGACTTTTTGTAGTATTGATCCTGTAGTTTCAAGGTGTTATTGTTTACATGTTTACTAATTAGAATGACACTTTAGTCCCTGTGAATGTGTGACACGTGCTAGGCACGTGATATCTTGGGCTTTTTGCATTATGTGGGTTGGGGTTTTCTGACTATTCTGGAATGAAATTTATGTTTTGAAAATTACATTTATACCCCTGTACGTACAATATTCGAACACGTATTGAATTGATGTGATTTTTGCACTGATGCCCTTCTAGTTTTCACACGTGTTATCTGTTTAGCCCTGAAACTGTATTTCTTTGCGTATAGGTCCCTGTGTGCTGTGGCTTTAATTTTGGTTAAATAAAATATCAAATTAAATCCAAATCAAGTGAAATTTGGATACGTGGCTCTTGCCACTGTGCAAAAATTTCACTAAATTTTTGGGAAAGTTTTGTTGCTTTTTCTATTTTTTAAAAAATAAAAAACCTTCATTTTTGCTACTGTTTGAAATATAAAATCATCTAAAAATATAAAAACTTTTCTAAAAATTACAACAAAATTAGGACTTGTTTGTTTTGTTGTCTTTGAGTTTCTTTCTAATTTTCAGCCTTTTTGGATTTATAAAACACCTAAAAGCATAAAACCCTAAAAACCTCATAAAAATATTAAAATTTATAAAAAATAAAAAAAATGCAATTTTAGTTTATGTAGTTTAGTTTTTATTTCTCTTTTCATAAAAATTACCTTCAGATTTTTATAGGCTAATTATCTATTTTTAATTAGCCTTTCAAATCTGACTGCACATTTCCTCTCTGTTTTTGCCTTTTTCGATTTTTATAAAATCAACTAAAAATCATAAAATCATGAGAAAATTATCAAAGATACTTAAAAATATAAAAAACACAAAAAGAATTTTATTTGAATTTTCTGAGCATTTTTGAGTGTTTAATAAATTGTTGAATTTGTCCTTTTCTAGCCCTTTTCTTATATTTCCTTTATAATTAAAAATACAAAAATTTAAAAATCTATAAAATCCACCAAAAATATATTTTATCCTTTTTCATTCTTTTTGACTACTTCGTAGGCTCTTTTGAGCCAATCCGTGCTCGTTGAGTTCGACCGTGGTCGCTATACCAGGTTAAATAAATAGCGAGGCCACTATTCGGTTTTTGACTGATTATTTTTATTTGATGGTTTACTTTTCTTGATTGATCGATTTTCAAGGGATTGAGGTCGCAACGACCCATGATATTTATCTCCCTTGGTCTCTCGTCGATTTCTCAATCATCAGAGCCCAGTCAATGATCATGCAATCTTTGAAAAATCTCGAATGAATATTCTATAAAATCCAACATTCCTAAAAATGAACTCACTGACCTGACATTGGCTGGTGGATCAAGTTGCTTGATCTCATCTACCTTGGCAGTGTCAACCGCCATTCTCGTTTTGGAGACGACGTGCCCCAACATGATACCCTCCTGAACCATAAATGACTCTTTTCCAAGACGAGCATCAGATTCACCTCTCTATATCTTTGAAGAACTCGATCCCGATCTTTATCTTCAGGAAATCTATCCATTTCTGACCAACTTTCTCCAAGTCCATATACTATTTATTGAGGTCTTTTTAAATATCCTCAATTTATTTTATTAGTTGAAATCTTATACATGATCATTTATTGCACATTATCACGAATGAGACTTTAAATCTTGAATGCGCAGATGCATAACATCCATAACGAATCATGAGGTACCTAAGTGAAGCTACCTCGTTTAGAATCCATTCCTTTGTTAATTAGGAAAACTCATAGGCTTTTCATAATTATATTATGGTCCTCGCACGTGCTTACACACATGTACTCAAATAATAATGTGATCAGTACAACCAGAAAGTCATTGTGTATATTTGTCATTAAGAGCTTGCTGGAACTTCAGATTCAATCCTTGTTACAGTACATAATCATAGAGGATATGTTAAGTCGGCTAGAATTTTTTATTCATATTTTTATGTTCATTGACATGAGTTTATCTTATTAAACAATAGAAAACTTAAAGTTGGGCTCATTATTACCTACATATGTAACTTTAGGATTTAATGTTCTAAGTGAGCAAAGATGCATATCTGAATTGTATACGATGGATTGGATTGCAGCATAAGTTGGATCTAGTTTTTGATGTAAATATATGACCTGTTACAATGCTAGATTATATGTTTTGTCTTTGTACATGTACATGTATTTGATCACATGCAAATATATTTGAGATAAATGCTTCACTTGTTAAAGATCATTATACTACTTGAAATCTTGTTAGTTGCTCAAACTTGGATCTGAGAGTCGCTTCAACTATGACTTTAAGGAGCTCTTCAAGTACCTTTTACATGTTTGAGTTGTCCATTGAAGTCAATTTTCGGATTGCAAGAAATACACGATTGTTATGTCTATATTTATCATCCCTAGCTAGCTGTTAATACAATTTGTTAACTCTAAAATATTGTAATTTTATTGATCGTAGGTATCTAAATCGAGGCATTGCGTTGGAGCCCCATGATAGAATTAAAGACTAGACTGTATGTTTTTTACGAAATCTGATGAAATTTGCTAGTGCTATAATGAACTCATTGTGGGGTTGTTTGCCTTGTAATGTAAAGTCAGAATGATTTTTGAGAGAAGGCAATAATCTGTGTTTATGTAGAGCTATCATAGATTAATTTTAATGAGGGACTACTTGAGAAATAAATAGAGGGTGTGAGGATTAGTGGGGTAACACTTGTGATGATTAAGACTAAACATGCAGTATATTTTCTGCAGATCTGATGCATGGTGCGAAACTATAGAGATGTCTGTCTATATACCATATACCTTTAAACTTCGTCGCCACCGACCTCCTTTTTCGGCAAAACCTTAATAGGGATCTCAAAGCCACAATAATAAGAAAGATTATTACAACTAAGGTTGGGGGAAGTAAATAGCTTAACATAGCAAATTACACGCTATGGAGCTGGAAAATTTAGTTGGACTTATTGTACGATAGTATTCATTCCATCATAGAAAAATATAACATAAATTGATGACATCAGGTTTCGTGAACAATGAGAGTATACTTATAGACGGTTAAGGAGTTTCATATCACATCGTACTAATTTAAATCTAACAAATGTCTTTGAGAGCTAGAATTTGGAACACAAACTTTGGAAAATTTAAAAATATCACTCCAAATCAGAAGGAAGCATCTCTCTTCTTCTGCACAAGTACAACTTATATAGGATGAAGAAACTAAAAAGCATCCTAAAGCTGCAAACAAGATGATCATGATTTTCAAACACTTAGATGTATAATGTGCAATACTAGAGAGAATACAAGTAGCTATACTTTTAGGCACCTGATGCGGCTTTTCCACTAAATGCTAATCCCAAGGAATAAATTAACAATATAGTATAATAGAATTGTCATATCAAAACAAGAGATACATTGAATAATGTAATCACGATGTGACCACTTATCCTAAGATATCATATCCTTGGATAAGTTCTCTTTGCCTCAAGATAAAAGGATGATATCTCATATCCAAACAATATTTTTTTACTTAATCATATAAAAAAATTGAACTAAAAATAAATCGTTTAAAATTAGGACGTTCTTTAAATAAAATAATTTATATAATCTTTAAAGCACCAACAAATTTTGAATCAAAATGAAAAAAATTGAAATTGACATTTGGAACTTAAAATAAATCAGATTTGGATTTAAATCAGTAAATGTTTAAAATTCAATTTGGAACTCAGATTCGACACTTTTAGAAGGATATATTTACCCCCACATACCTTATAAACTTTGTACATTTCCTTCTCGACCTTTAACAACATAATCCCCCCTTCCTCGACCCCTTGAGCTTGCTAACTTTTACCCCATGAACCCTTCAATTACTCTATTTGAAGCTCGTGGGGGTTCTTGGGGTAATTTATAAGGTTGAGGTAATTACATTGTGCAAAATATCGTAGATTTATTTACAAAGTTTATAGAGTAAATATCCCTTTTTAGAATAAATTGAATCTAAATCCACGTGGATGCCAATGTAAATTTGATTCGATTGGCATCCCTAAAAGAAAGCAACATTCTTTGTTGCATTCTTCTTCTCTTGCATTTCCTTCAAGCAATCAAGCAACAAAAGATGCACCATTAAGATCACAATAAGAGTTTTAAAGCTTCAATCATGTCCACCGGTAGTAAGTGTAACAAAAATGCACCTCTCCAACAACAAGAAAGGTATTTGCATACACTTATTACCTTGAAAAGGTTTCTGATCGCGGTAATGTGTTGAGGAATTTTTTTCCTTTTAAATAACAAGGTTTAGAACAAAACTAACAAGTCACCCTGAAAAAGTTTCACGTTGTTTCTCATAATTACCTAATGCATGCAGTATCACCATTCTGTGGCGGACCTAGAATTACAAACTGAGAAGGGCACACGGACAAACTATAATAAAATAATAAGATTGCAATATTAAAAACTCAGTACTAACATCCACATGCACACACACACATATATAAGTTGTTTTACATATAAAGGAAACTTAAAAAAACACATGTATTTAAAGTTGACCACGTATAGTTTTGATATCTTTAAAATAATTCATAATATCACAATCAACAATCAAATTGAATATCTCTCTTTCAATGTATGCGAGCAAACCATTGTTAATCCATTCGTCTATCATTTGATTGTGCAACCGAGTCTTGATAATGGTCATTTCTGAAAATGCTCTTTCATCACTTGTCGTTGCAATTGATAAAGTCAAAGCCAACTTAATCAATAAATGTATTAATGGCACAATCTTTTTTGAGTTTTCTCCATTTTTTCTACAAGTTTTGTCAACAGATTTCACATTAAGCACTCTAAATTTTGCTTTACATCTTTAATATATATCAACATTTTATTTTGAAGAAGCATTGAATCTGTTGAAGAGAAATCCATCGGATATAGCTGGACACAATATATAAGCTTATCAATATCAAATGCTTCAAATGAGTCTTTTGAACTTAAACATGCTACACAAAAAAAATTATGTAATAGCTTCTGTGAAACGATCATTCAACTCTTGGGCTCATATATCGATAACAGTATAGAAATTTGATGCGATCATTCAACTCTTGCAAAATTGTAGTTTTATCAAGGTTAGGTCTTGATTGTCCCGTAGTTGTATAAAAGTCATCTTTATTTGGAACATTGATGTTATTTTTCTTACAAAATGAAGAAACTCTTTCATTAATGAACATCCACCATACTCATCTCTTGCAAACATTGTTTCGCTACTGACATCAATGATATATCATTAACAATATCTTGATCTTTTCCTATGTAATGGGGAAAATGCAAATATAACACCAAAAACATCAACCATGCATTAAGTGTAAGTAGAAAATATACTCAAAATCTTGCTACTTACACAAATATTCAAATGCCTCTCCATGTTTGTCCAAAATCTTATACTCTCACAAACTCCAATAATGTAATCATGGATGGGTATAAGACAATCAAATTTATTGAACATTTATAATAAACACCCCAACGTAAATCACCTGCACACAAGGAATCCTGCATTATCACCATGACACCATCTACTTTGTTAGTTCATGTATAATTGTAGAGACGATACTGTTGCATGTATTAAATTTTACCCCCCCTGCCAGATAATTAGAGAACAATGCAGATAATTAGCCAATGGATCAACGCTGTTTGATCTGTTTAATCATCAGCAGCGTTACAGTACCAAAGTGTTGCCTCCACCGATCCATATATTAAACCATGCTCGTGATCGGCCACCCGCCGAGAGTAATCAGGCATCGGCCTTTAATCAACGATAGATTAGTCCCTAAAAAAAGGTATTATACTGGGGCCATTGGCATCTGGGGGGGGAAGGAAGTATCTATGGCTGAGGATCTCGCTGTGGGACATATTATACTGCTCGTGTAGATAAGACGGATAAACAAAGACTTGTTGTGAGAGTTTACGTATGTTCAATATATACTTTGTTAGCAGACAACAAATCAGAGTGGCGCAGCGGAAGCGTGGTGGGCTTATAATCCACAGGTCCCGGGATCGAAACCTAGCTCTGATAATTGAAATTGGAGAAAGGCTTCTCCAGATATGTTCTTTGCCATCTTTTTTTTGCAAAACCAGTGTTCTTAGCCTAATTGCTACCCCGGGACTGTTTCTGGAGTTGCAAGTTAGCGGCAATTTCTACGCTTATCCTACACTTAGCAGTGACCCGCCTATATTTCTCCGCATATATAAAGAATATGGAGCTTCTGTACTGATTTATAATGTGGGAGAAGATACTATATTGACCATCACCATTCACCAACCTCTAAAACATGTCACTGTTTGTTGTACATGTTAACTGTATCATACATATAACATTACTCTGTGAAAGACTTCAGATAACTGTGTATGTTGGATTTAAGGAAGTGATTCAGACCCATTTTTTTGGGGTGTGGAATTCCACCATCAGTTATTATCCTCTCCCGATGTAAGGAACCACACAAATTTCCCACTCCCTCCAAATAAACATTTATTTTATGCATATCAAAATACCACAAAAACTTATTATATATTAACAGAGTATCAAAATAGAGGGAAGGGATTGAGTTGGTTTGAAGAAGACCATCCCTCCCATCAGAGGCTCCACCGGGTAGGTAAGGAGTGGCATCAGACAATCGAGCATGTGCTCCGTTGTACGGGCGAGGAGCTCAGGAAAAAAGAAGAGAGATGGAGGAAGGAGATTCCTTCTTTATTATCTCCTCTACTGAGATCAAATTATTTGAAAGTTTTTGATTGGAATGGAGGGGGAATGATTTAAACCTGTCATCTTCATGTCATGAGCCTGATGAGTAAACTAAATCCTCTATCTCGCTTGGGATCGACACCCCCCCTCCCCCCGTTCACCGACCACCAAGCGACAATTTGAACTTCCCCATATGGGCAGGTTGGTAGCCTTGTTCATATGCAAATGGAATGATGTTGCTGGAACAAGTACATGGCTGATTGATCTGTTTTTGACAGTTAGGCAGAGAATTAAACTGATCAAAGAGTGTCCAATTGAAGCAGATAAAATACTGGATGCTTTGATCATCTCTATGAGTTCTATTCCAAACCTCATTAGAAAACGCTCTGACAGATTATCATGAGCTCCAATTAATGGTTTTTGTACCAGATTCAATACTTGCATCAATGAAGCCGGTTTTGCTGACATTCCAAACCATGGTGCATCGTTCACTTGGGCGGGAGGAAGCTCTCCAGGAAGCTGGGCAATCATGGATAGAATGATCTGCGATGTGAACTTTTTGGAAATGGTCCCTTGTTCAAATCTTTCCACTCTCTCTAGGACTTGCTTTGACCACCACCCTTTACTTCTGGTTGCGAGGCCCTTCAGAACTCAGAACGACATCTTTAATATGAATCTTTTTTTATCAAAGTTGATTGAACTGATTAAAACCGGCCACAAAATAAAGAGGCTAAACATGTAATTAACATTTGGAAAAGGGAAAACATTCCTCCTTTACAATTGGGGATCCGACGCATCTCTTTAGCAATTAAAGATATAGATAACAAACACAATACATTAATGTACAATTTGGGTATGGATCTTATTGGATCTGGTTGATCCTGAGGAGTTGGCTGCTCCATTCACATTGGTTGAGGCTTAGAGGATTATAAAAAGTTTCAAACCCCATAAGACCCCTAGCCTGGATGATTTCATTGCAGAGTTTTTTACCGGTTGTAATAAAACTGGATTTTATGTATATGATGTTATATTACATGCTCGATAACAATGTGGATTTAAACCACTTTAAAGATATAAACAACTCGATAATTTCGTTGATTTATAAAAGTGGGGATCGGGAAAATATTTCAAACTATAGACCTGTAAGCCTTGTAAGTTTCCAGTTGAGGACCATCTCAAAATTATTGGCTGAGAGATGAGCCCCAAAATTAAATGAGCTTATCCCTCCAACCCAATGTGTTTTCATAAAAATAGATCAATCCTTGACTGTTTTCTTATAACTTCGGATGTTCTAAACTGTTGGTACTCTCATGGTATTAAAGGTATCATTTTCCAAGGCGACTTTTAAAAAGCTTTTGATTCCTCAATGGGACTTCACAATTCGAGCTCTTGAGGCTTCAGTATGACGCCCTCCACCCCAAGTTTGTTATTTGGATGTTGGCATTGTTAGAATCAAAAGCACTAAGCACAAACAAATGTGGAGACACAGATTTATGTGGAAAACCCTACGGAGTCTAAAAACTTATTTTCAAATGAGGGATGAGTACAATATATAGAGAAGGATGGGTAAACGGTCTCTCATCCAAAGATTCGTTTACCCATATAAGTATAATAACTCAACACCCCCCCCCCCCCTCAAGTTGGGCATACATGTCTACCATGCCCAACTTGCCTACATTCAACTCAAATTGTACCGTAGGCAGGCCCTTTGTAAAGAGATCAACAACCTGATCAGTAGATTTCAGGTAAGGCAGACACAACAGCACATCATCAATCTTCTCACAGATGAAGTGTCTATCAATCTCCAAATGCTTCATTCTGTCATGCATTACGGGATTGTTGGCCAAATTTATTGCAGCCTTGTTGTCACAAAACATCTGCATTGGCATACTAACTTTGATTCCCAAGTCATGGAGCAAAATCTTTAGCCATAAAATTTCTGTAACTCCATTATCAAGAGCTCGGTATTCCGCTTCAGCACTTGATCTTGAAACCACATTCTGCTTCTTGCTTCACCAAATAACCAAATTCCCGCACAAATATACCGCATAACCTGAGGTGGATCTTCTATCATCAATGGAACCAACCCAATCAGCATCAGTGTATCCTTCAATAGTGACCTCATGATTCTTCTTGAACATAAGACCTTTTCCCGGTGATCCTTTTATGTAGCATAGAATTCTATTTACCGCATTAGCATGAGAGATAGTAGGAGCATGCATGAATTGACTCACCACATTTACATCGTATGTAACATCCGGTCTAGTAAGGGTAAGATAGATCAACTTTCCCACCAATCTTTGATACCTACCCTTTCTTGCATCGCCAAGAAGGTCACCATCCTCTTTATTCAGTTTATGGTTTGCCTCAATAGGAGTAGTAGTAGGCTTGCATCCCAACATGCCACAATCTTTCAATAAGTCCAGAGCATATTTTCGTTGACTTAGACACATACCTCTTGGAGATCAAGCCATCTCAATGCCTAGAAAGTACTTTAACTTCCCCAAGTCTTTCAATTCAAATTTACCTGCAAGTATTTTCTTTATCGTGAAAATTTCTTCTTCATCATCACCTGTAAGGATCATGTCATCGACATACACTAAAAGAATAGATCTTCTTTCATCATTCCTTCTTATAAACAAGGTGTGGTCTCCATTCACTTGAATATATCCATTCTTAATTATAACCACACGGAGACGTTCAAACCAAGCTCTTGGTGACTGCTTTAATCCATATAAAGACCTTTTTAGTTTGCAACACTTGTTGTTCTTTTCAAACCCATGTAGCATTTTCATATACACTTCTTTAAGATCACCATTCAAGAAAGCATTTTTCACATCTAGCTGATACATTTTCCAGGAAAAATGGGTTGCTAGACAAATAACAACCCTGATAGTATTCATCTTGGCAATAGGAGCAAATGTCTCCAGGTAGTCAATCCCATATTTCTGGTTGTATCCTCTAGCCACAAGTCGAGCTTTGAATCTGTCGACATTTCCATCCGCATCATATTTGATTGCATAGACCCATTTAGAGCCAACAAGGTGAACTCCCTTAGGAGCATCAACAATATCCCATGTATAATTTTTAACCAAGGCATCCATTTCTTCCTTCATAGCATTAATCCATTTCGGATCCTTTTTGGCTTCATCAAAATTTTTTGGAACATGATGAGCATCTAGAGAGGTAATAAAGCATTTATATCTTGAACTCATATTAGTATAAGCAACAAAGTCCTCCACTGGATAACGAGTAGAAGCTCAAACAGTTCTAGTAGTTTTCTCATAGCAATGGGACGCTCATCCAGTAAAGGGTTGACATTATTAGTATGAATATCAGGAGGGAGAGAAACACTTGTAGAGCTTTCATGGCCAAAATCACCCATGTAAGTGTTGACGTTATGGTCGGAGTAAAGGTTGTCACCCTGGTTCGGTATCATCTCTTTTTCGACTTCCACCACTTTATCTGATCCCTTTCGTCTGCTATAAGTCTGTCCAAATCTGCATGCATTTTCACTATCTTTATCTGTATCTTGTTCATTATTTTCCCCCACATGGATAGTCTCTGGTATATCACCAAGAAAGTAAATCCCATTCTCATTTTTCTCAACATTTGTACTCACAGATTCCACTTGAGGAAATCTCTTAGAGAAGTAGGACTCACTCTCGAAGAAAGTAACATCTTTACTTACATAGAGACGACGTGCCACAGGATCATAACATTTGTATCCTTTTTGAGTTCCAGAATATCCAAGAAAGATGCATTTTGTGGCTCTTGGATCCAATTTACGCCAACTTAGTCCAGAATTATTAAGAAAGCAGACACATCCAAAAACACGTGGGGTACAAACTAAAGGGAGAGGTATCTGGATGGATGACAGAGAAAGGAGTTCTCTTTCCGATTACGACAGATGGTGTCCTATTGATTAGATAGGCAACTGTTAAGATGGCTTCTCCCCCAAACTTCTTTGGCACATTTCGCTGTAGTAGGAGTGCTCTTGTGACATTCAACAAATGACGATTTTTCCTTCCAGCTATCCCATTCTGTTGAGGCGTGTAACTACATGAGGTTTCATGGATGATACCCTTCTCATCAAGAATAGCATGTAGGGAACTTTCCATGTACTCCTTGGCATTATCAGTCCTGAGAGTTCTTACTCTTGTTATATACTGAGTGCTTACCATATTTATAAAGTTCTTTACATCAGCAGGAACCTCACTTCTATGTTTTAAAAGTTACACGTAAGTACTCCGTGAAAAATCGTCAATGAAAGTGATGTAGTACATATGGCCACCCATGCTCTTCACACTTGACGGACCCCAAACATCAGAATGTACCAATTCGAATGCATAAGTAGATTTACTAGTAGATGCAGGAAATGTAGTTCGTGTTTGTTTTGCAAATTGACAAACCTCACATTGCAAATCATCCTTGGACAATACAGAGAAAATATCAGACATCAACTTATGTAGAGAAGAAAAAATGATATGACCAAGACGCTCATACCATTTTTGTACTAAAGTAGAATTGTCCTTTTCAAAGCGAGCTTTCATCACAGATTTCAGGGCTTGACCCACTCGAGCTGGAAGACGATATAATCCATTCTAAACTAATCCAATTCCAATCTTCTTTCTTGTCTGTAAGTCTTCTAAAACACATGAATTTTGATCAAAAATCAACCTGCAGTACAATTCTTTAGTAATCTTACTGACTGACAAAAGATTTATTGGGAAATTCGGGACATGAAGTGCACTGGTAAGGAGGAAACGATCAACAACAGAAATCGTTCCTTTTCCAACAACAGTAGCTGGAGACCCATCTGCAACTGTAACTTTCTCTCTTCCAAACGATAACTTGTAATCATGAAACATTCTATGATCACCTGTCATGTGATCGGAAGCACCACTGTCAATAATCCACTCAGATTTGGTAGAGAAAGCATTGGTAGTTCTCCTCATATTAAAAGTTGAACCATTGTCTGTCGATTGCAAGGAGACATGTTCTTTCGTAAATGATTCCTTCAAGAAGGACTGCAACTCCATAATGGTATCCTTTGTCGAGTCGGGTCATGTGGATGCTCCAAACATCATGGGATTATTTACCGGAAAATTCGTAGCCTTTAGACTTTGACTATCTCTCACAGACATTTAATCATACACTTTGAGTACAATAGGAGCAGCAATTCAGCACAAAGAACTTGAAACACAGAAGATCTCAACAAGGCTCTTTGTGGCTTTTTATCGAACACTTGGTAGACAACAATAAACAACCCAATTTTCTCTTGCAAAACAAGGGCAGAAAATGTCCCAAGAAACGGGCTATATGTCCACAACAACACTTAAGAGCACAAAGCTCCCACCAAAGGGTTGTTCCCCCAACAACCAGGGAACTTACCTCACAACACCAAAGGACTTCGGATCAATTTTAGATGCCAAAATACACCATAGCAGCAGCAACAGCCTCTTGCAGGTGGATTCAGACCTTCACAACAACTCCACAACGCGTCGAGTGGTTGTCGCAACACAATATGGTTGATCGGCGATGAGAGAAATAAAAAAACCACTACCAAAAGACAAAATCTAGCACAGTGAAACCAAATTCCAGCACCTCCGAGCAGCAGAAAATACAATCATATGCCTCAACGAGGCTTTGATACATGTTAGGATCAAAAGCACTAAGCACACACAAATGTGGAGACACGGATTTATGTGGAAAACCCTACGGAGAGGGAAAAAACCACATGGGCTCTCAATCCCTAATCTCCCCCACTAGAGATTAGGGCACTCTTCACTAAAAACTTATTTTCAAATGAGGGATGAGTATAATATATAGAGAAGGATGGGTAAACGATCTCTCATCCAAAGATCCGTTTACCCATATAAATATAATAACTCAACATGCATGATTAATGGCTTTCGGATTCCATGGCAAGAGGCAGAGATCACAAACGTTCAATTTGTTGACGATTTCTTAATTTTCATAGGTTCCCTCACATATTTTGGCTTTCTCGTGTATTTTAGCTTTCCACTTACGCTAAACAAAATGGAACACATTGGTTAGCAATCTCTTATTGATAATTTTGCAAAAAAGCTTTGCGATTGGAAAAAAATGCATTCTCTTCCGGATAGAGTCACACGACTAAACTCGAGGTTCACACCTTTAGCATTCCACTTGCTCTCAACCTTAAAACTCCTCGAGTATGTCATTAACAAGATCGACAAGTTTAGGCAAGATTTCCTTTGGAATGGTTGTAAGGAAGGGATGCATAGACACCTCGTGGCAAGGGACAAAATATGTCATCCTAAAAGCGACGATGGGTATGGTATACTAATCTTACATAATTTCAATGACTCCATGCATCATTTTTTTCAAATTATAGAAGGAAAGAAACCCCTAGTTAGTAGACTCATGGAATCTATATATTTTAGTGGAAAAGAACTACAAGCATATTTAAAATCAAATACGAAGGACTTTGTAATTTGGAGATCATCAAATCAGGCTCCAAAGATATTAGAGAAGCCTCTTTTAAACTCCTAAATAAGTGTAAGGACTCTCTTTTTTGATTGGATCCTTTCAACGAGGGATCAACTCTAAAGGATAGATTTCATGATGCATTGGCCCATCTAAGAAATAAGAAGTATTCTTGGTCTTCTACAATGAATAAATTGAAAGCTCCAAATAATTGACTATCGAGTCTGCACGATAAGGTGCATGTTCGCCTTTGGTATAAAATAAATGCGATTAAAACCCTCTTAGGACAAATTCGATTAAACTTTGAAGATGACAAAATTATCTTCCCCTCTAAAAACTATAGAAGCGAGACTTCAAATAAGCAAATTTCCCAACTACTGGATAATGGGGGTACGATTTCCTCATTCAGCTCACATCTTTGGAAAAAAAATCTTTCCGTCCTCGGGTATCCTTTTTTTTCATGGCTTATCCACCATCACAAATATGAAACCAGAACTGCCTACCACAATGTGGTATGGACTGGGTTAATAGATGTCATCTTTGTAAGGCTCATTATGAAAGTATGAATCACATCCTCTGTAGATGTCCTACTACTAAATTGATCGTTAATAAATTGGGCATGCCGGTACGATGGATTCATTATAGTCATCTTTTTGAGACATTTCGGATGAATGTCTTATACTAGATGAATGAAATGACTTGATCGTTTTATCGGAAAAAAATATTATTTAATTTTAGTGCACTTGAGCACGTGCTCACTCCTTTCCTATACCATCTAAAAAACTAGCAGACACTTGTGAGCCATTGCAAAGTCAGCACTCATTCAACGACTGGTAACTTGTTCTTTATGCTACATCTTTAGGTAGTTTAGTAGTTGTTTATAATTCCTTCTTCTCGAGCATAATATACATGTGCATGAGTACAATTTTTGAGATACTTTGAAGCACCATGGCCTACTAGAACAAGCTTTTAGGCAACTACTGAGCGTGCAATAGTAAGAGCTCTTAGTGTTCAATAAGTTACTGACTAGAAAGGGACATCAGCTGCCCATTCAAGTGAATCAACAGACTAATAGACCCATCAATTGGTTCCTCAGTAAGGAAAATGGTTTCCATTTTCAGTCTAATTAGGCTAACTTCTTACTACAATTTCAAGTTTGATTTTGTACACTTTATACGCAAGGACTTTACTTCCCTTCGAAAAGATTAGTATATATCTTTGGTGGATCATCTAGCACAAGATCTATATCATTATATTAAGAGACCAGAATTACAAGGTTCAGCATGCACATTCTTTCAAGATTTAGTCAATCAGTCATATCTTCCTTCACAATTATATAGTATACATCATCTCGTTTTCCTTGTTGAAAATGAGACCATTTTAACAATCACATGTCTAGGCAATCACAACACAAGTACACGGTATAGAATTCAGCCAAAAGTCACATCTTTACAAAGAGATTTCATTAAGTAACAAGACCATTTTCAAGGGTATAAAAAGTGGTAAACAAACGCTTGGAAAGTATGCCCACATGAAGAAGAGATGGTAAACTCTGTCGCCTTAACACAGAGTTGCAACTATGACCAGTTTCTCGGCAATCTACCATCTCTTCCCTTCAAATCAAGTACATAGACGGCCTACGAGACACACAATGTGTAGCCTTGAGTAGAAAGCCAATAGAGAAAGCTAGAAACCATCCTCAAACATTGAGCAAAGGAGTGGCGCACCTAAACATCGAATGAGCGAATAAACAAAGAAAGCTACTGGAAGATCGCGAATCAGCTCAAGGAGCTGCTCTTCTGGAAGAACTGAACTCTAAGAAGTGTGTATTCTGAAGAATAATTATCTGATATGCATAAAATAAATGTTTATTTGAAGGGACTGGGAAATTTATGTGGTCCCTTACATTGGGAGAAGATAATAACTGATGGTGGAATTCCACACCCAATAAAAATGGCTCTGAATCAAATCATTAAATCCAACATACACAGTTATCTGAGATCGGTCACAGAGTAATGTTATATGTATAATACAGTCAACATGTATATATATGCGGAGAAATATAGGCGGGTCACTGCTAAGTGTACGGATAAGCGTAGAAATTGCCGCTAACTTGCAATTCCAGAAACAGTCCCGGGGTAGCAATTAGGCTAAGAACACTGGTTTTGCAAAAAAAAGATGGCAAACATTGAGCAAAGGAGTGACGCACCTAAACATCGAATGAGCGAATAAACAAAGAAAGCTACTGGAAGATCGCGAATCAGCTCAAGGAGCTGCTCTTCTGGAAGAACTGAACTCTAAGAAGTGTGTATTCTGAAGAATAATTATCTGATATGCATAAATAAATGTTTATTTGAAGGGACTGGGAAATTTATGTGGTCCCTTACATTGGGAGAAGATAATAACTGATGGTGGAATTCCACACCCAATAAAAATGGCTCTGAATCAAATCATTAAATCCAACATACACAGTTATCTGAGATCGGTCACAGAGTAATGTTATATGTATAATACAGTCAACATGTATATATATGCAGAGAAATATAGGCGGGTCACTGCTAAGTGTACGGATAAGCGTAGAAATTGCCGCTAACTTGCAATTCCAGAAACAGTCCCGGGGTAGCAATTAGGCTAAGAACACTGATTTTGCAAAAAAAAGATGGCAAAGAACATATCTGGGGAAGCCTTTCTCCAATTTCGATTATCAGAGCCAGGTTTCGATCCTGGGACCTGTGGGTTATGGGCCCACCACGCTTCCGCTGCGCCACTCTGATTTGTTGATTGCTAAACATGGCAGACTTTAATATTCGTATGATTATAGAAACTCTGCCGTCTTCCAGCGTTAATTCGTCTATTTCCACGAGCAGTATAATATGTCCCACAGCGAGATCATGAGCCATAGATACTTCCTTCCCCCCCAGATGCCAATGGCCCCAGTATAATACCTTTTTTGGAGATGGGGTCTAATCTGTCGTTGATTAAAAGCCGATGCCTGATTAAGATTATTCTCGGCCAGTGGGTGATCACGAGCATGGTTTAATCTATGGATTGGTGGAGGCAGCACTTTGGAACTTTAACGCTGCTGATGATTAAACAGATCAGCCATGTACTTGTTCCAGCAACATCATTCCATTTGCATATGAACAAGACAATCTACCTGATTATTTTTAACAGAAGAACATCAACTTCCCATTTTAGTTCAGTGTCTTGAGAACTCTACATGGACATAGCATATGCGCCAATAGATAATTCAAGAATCGAGCTTCTAATATGCATAACTATAGGCAAGATCTGGAATGAGAAAAAATATAAAAAAAAATTGTTTGGGGGGGAAGAACAATGGAAAACATGCGTTGCTCAAGGTCCTGGAACGGGAGGATATAAAGAACATTCATGTGAAAAGTAGAAGGGAATGTGAGTCTCAAATCTGTAACAACTATATTAAGGGATGTCGTCGGGCTCTTAAAAAGGCTAAGAATCAGGAACTTCCCATCGGAATTCAAACTTTTGGATTGCCATATGAATTGCATATATCCTAAAATTCATAAAGAAATCTATACCAAAATGTTCGAATTTAAGATCCGAATTGACTCTCTCATGCTTGAGTCGAACACTGAGCTGGAGCCCCTCCATGCCCTGGGTACCAAGTATGGTCAGACCATCAATGAGTGTGGACTCCTAACGCCGACTCCTTCTAGCTATGAAAACCCTGGATCTTCTCTCTACTAAGTCCTTGGTCTGGTTTTTGAGGTTCCACTCTCACAAGATCTTGCGGATGTATAATCGGTGTCCTACTGCCCTCCAGAGTAGGTGGAAGATCACCTGGTTGCGGAAGTCATCTTGACATCTCTGTCGTGATCTTAGATGCTAGGCATACTAGTAGATTAGTGGGAATATCTCTAAAGGAAGCCATCTACATGTACGACGTAGATGATTAGCATGGACAAGGTATGTAAAGGTTAAAAATAATTCTAAGTCTAGAAGAAATTGTACTCTTCTTGGTCTAGTATAGGGTCAGAAGGCCACAACACAACACAGTAACAATGTTCCAAATGTCACTTGTAGTTGTATTACTCATTATGATTTTATGGAGCATCTGGGTTTTGATATCATATGTGACGTTCCGCTCCGCTAGGACCTGTTCGAGAGGGAGATGGGACATCCGGTCCAATATTCAATTGTCTCTTTTTTTAATTGGGGGTATTGGATACCTGACAATAGCCGTAACACATACATACAATCACCATGCAGAACATAAAACAAGAAAATAGAATATACCAATTTCCATAGTTTTATTTTCACAAGTTCAATTCAACAATGCTTTAATCGAATGATACATCATGTTAGAACATGGCTAAAATGAATAAATAGACTAAACATTGAATCTTCTAAAGTCTGTTCATTATTTAGTTGTGTACATGCTCATGCAAGTCATTCTACTTATCTCAACCTATAAACCTACAACTAGATTGAGAAAAGAAGGGGTACAACTGATGAGCAAAAGTGGCTCAGTAATGGAGAATGCCATCCACTGCATACACTGCATATAACAAAAATATACATAAAAAACAATGCAAAGCATGCTAGTAGTTTTATTGACAATCATATATGTGTGTGTAACATATTATATGCAACAACCTAAATGTATCTCAATTTAATAGCAAAAGTATATATCTCAATTAAAAGCCGCATCTATAGTCGTGAGCTATTCAATCACAATCACACTTGCATATTATTTAATTTTAATGTGAAATATCCCTAAATCGATGGGTAAAAAATAATATGGTTGACATATCACTGTAATAAAATTAAACCCAATACAATGAGTAATTTGATATTTGTTGTAATGTCTTCCGATGTCAAAGATATAACAACAATATTAGCGTATTCATTATTAAATATTCATATAAAAATAATTTTTTTATTGAGTTATTTGTAAAAGTTGTGTTAATCATTTCTAAATTTAACAATGATTATAAGAATAAGTCAACGAATAATCGTTTTACGTGATTCGCTATATAACAACGAGTATAATATTTATTGTAATTTAAATAATCAAACATGGAAAAAAATATTTATTGTTATATATTTAACTAAGATATTAGATGATAAGAAGAGGTGCTGTGGAGGGCTAGACAGAGACAGTCCTCTAACAAAATGTATCTCAGCCAATGAACGGCAAGCAAGGCTTCCATAGTTTTTTTTTTTGATACGTAAAAGGTAATTGTATTGAAACTTCACAAACGAAAAAAAACTTGTACAAAAATTAGCCACACCGTGGCGATTTGGATTACAAGGATCCCATAACAAAAAAAAAACAA